>JABTTQ020000434.1:0-426960 GCA_016081115.2 Rehmannia glutinosa | reverse complement strand
ACATGTTTATCTCAAACACGCATGTTATATCCAACAAAAAGTGGAATATGAAGTGAAACGAGGAATGTGAAAGATCTGATCTCAATAAATCGTCATTTATACATGATGATGTAATCGTGTACAAAATTTGTTGTATATCAAGTTATCAACCTTCCTTAGTCATTAAGAAAGAAAATTTGCTAGTGATTATTTTTTGAGCAGCCAAACACAAGATCTCTAGGTAGTCATAAAGCAGAATGGTAAGGAAAAAGAATTAGGAGTAATAAACATATTATTTCCCTTAAAAACCAAACATCAGCTTTATGCCATTAAGAGATCTCACTTTAGAATTCCAAGCTCTCTTATCTATGCACCAAAAATACCAATCCTGGTTTCTTGTGCTAAATCTATTTTCTTTATGCTTCTTTTGCCAGTCTCTTTGAGTTTTTTTGATTCAAGTGTCCTTTTCTCTTTAGAATGAAAATTATTTATTGTTTTTTATTCTTCACATTTAACCAGGAAGACCATCTTTTTCTTTATCCACTTTTTTTTTTTTTTTTCTCTTGTAATAATCAAATTCAAAAATCACATGCAACTTGGGAACATTCTAAAGCATCATAGCTTGTGATGCTTTATTTTAAATTATTTTGCTTTTTATGAGATGCGATGGTGTCTTAATTCGAAGGGATAATTTTGTAATGGTCCAAAATAGTACAGCATGACCTTCAAAGCTCATAAAATGGATATATTCTTTGCTTTTTGATCATCCAATTTGAGTTTGATAGAAGGACAATTGTATTTTTTCCAACTAGTTTGCATACTCCAGGAAGGTACATTCTGTATACACCTGAATTGCACGCTATTTCTAGCACAACAACTACATATTTGTACAGTGACAACACAAACCAAACACATTATAAATGAATCAGAGTTGAGGCTTGTCGAGATATGGGCGAGCTTAACCCGATGAACACAAATAATAAATAGGTTGAGTTTGAGTTAACTTGAAATGACACAATTAACCTATTTGATTTGATTGTGATACTATTATGTTGCTTTTGCAATAGTTTTGATCGGAATTATTGTTAGTATAATGATTACCCAAGAATTATGTAAATAAATTTTTTTCCCCATTTCCCCAACTTATTTTTTTTAGTTAAAAAATACACATAATTTTTTTTTTTTTTTTTCCACATAAAAACAGACAAAAAAAGATTTGGGGTGTGAAACACGATGGCACCCTAGCTACGCCCGTGGTTTTGATGATTGAATATGTTGTTAGTATAATGATTGAATTTTAAAAATTATGTATGTAATTTTTGGATTGGAATTAACTCATCCAACCCATGTAGCCCTTATAAATAGATGAGTTATTTAGTTTTTTAAAGATGATATTAACACCCCTTTTTTTTTACATGAAATAAAAGAACCCCCTTTCTAAAATTTCAAAAATGCCATTAAGTTAAAAGACTATAATCACTTAAAAATCCGGTGTAAACGGGACTTGGGGGCGAAATCTATTTTGAAGACCTATATATGAATTTTTTCAAAATTTTGGGGGAGTAAATATAATTTTTCATAAGTATAGGTATATTTTAAAATAAAACACAAGTGGAAAAATTAATTTTTGAAAATTTTTGAGTCTAAGCACAAGGCCCCCACTTCTTTAGTTCCGCCTTTGACTATAATAAGAACTAAAAGCCAAGTTCTAAATACACTCAGTCCAATCTCTAAATACACCCACATTATTCACCCATATTCTTCTTCTTCTCAAGAAAGTTAAATTCTTTTTATACAAACCCTAGATTTTTCCAACACCCAAATTATTGAAGATTCGAACAATAAAGTATTCATATCCCCATATAATGAACGTATATTCTTAGTTTATAGCATAAAATATGTTATTTCTCAAATTTCCAGGTTGAAAATATCTTTGCCGCACAAGAGCTTAAAGAATATAAAAAATCACGCGCTTTGACAAAAATTCATCGTGTGCCATCGTGGCACACCCATCGTGCCATGTTTTTGCCATCGTGCCATGTGGCATGATGGTGAAAATGCCATCATGCCATATTTTTGCCATCGCTACTATGTGGCATGATGGCGAAAAACCCATCGTGTCATCTTCCCATCCCAGTGATGAATCGTTTTTCATGAAAGGGTAAAATTGGAAAAAAGGGGGTGTATTTAAGAATTTTTTTTTCTTTAACAATCATATTTTCAAAAAGTGGAGGATGTTGTACTTAGAAAGAGGGTGTACTAAAAAAAAATGTCAATAATGCGCCACCCTTTTTTAAAATATACTCATCATGTTGGGTGACAAAAATTAATAATAAACAAATCGGTTAGTATTAAGAAACACAAATGACGAATAATTAAACAAGTTCGATTAATCGGGCGGTGAGGATTGAGAAATCGAACAAAAATAAATTTTATGTCTCAACACGACACAAAACAAATTGCCATTCATATATGTGTAGCGGTACCCCAAAATAATATATGATATCCGGCCCCTCATGAAATAAAAAATCCGGTCTGCACTCAACCAAATAACTTTACCATAATAACCTAGTTTCTAGTTCCATGAGTTCAAAAGTTTACCAAGATATGCACTTAAAAATCCATTTAAGGTGTAAACCAATCGAGCCCGACTGACTAAAACATTGTTAAAACTCGATTTTCGATTTCTTGACGACTTTAAAATTTGAGTTTCATAATTTGATTATTAACTAAATTGAATTTAAATTGGCATAATTAACTTAAATTGAGTTAGCTAAAGATTACTGAGCTTAGAGTCTACAAAGCACAAGGCGCCAGACATTCGTCAGGGGGCAAAAAGTAGAAAGAAGTAAAAAAAGAAAAAATAAAATAAAATATGAAGAAGCCAGTAGTCCATGCAGTTGCACAAGTTGATGTTGATGTAGTTGTATTTGGGACCAGTTCATTGCTTTTGGATCATCACCTTAAAGTAGGGGTAATAATTTGGGTTATCGGGTCGTATTCAACTTCAAGTCAATTTTGTGTTATGTTCAAAATATATAAAAAGTTAAGAAAATATAAGACAACTATGTTTTAAGGTTAACAAGAACATCGTGTCGATTTATGCTTAGTCGTATTCGGATTCAAATTTCTCTTAGTAATTGTGTCTTATTCAGAGATTATCACCTCTACCCCTTTTAAAGTGATGGATCGAATTATCATAGTAAAAGTGAGAATTGCCATTCAAGAATTGAGTTCCAAAGAATATGCACAAATTCTTGAGTTTAGTGACGCGGTCACAAAGCAATGGCCTTTTAGACCTTTTACCAAACATATGGGCTCCATTGACAAACAATAAACCAAGAAAAAAAAAAGGGAAGAAAAAAGCCCAAATGATATTTGAATATTTCCATTTCCAGGTCATTTGAACCATTCAAAGCAATCACAGTTAGTGCCGGCAACAAAATAAATAAGCCTCAATCAAATTAATACATCTTTTCTTAATAACCTAATTTCCAAACTTACATCCAACTATGTATGGGGAGCAATCCCGACCCATCATTAGTAAATAGATCAGCAATAAACCGCATGTGGCTTGATACTAACTAGGGTTGTAGTTGAATCAATTGAGTGCTACCAAAGTCCTAGCCTTGTCAGAAATGCTTTCCCTATGTTTTATGTTTTGAACTTATGACCTTCAACGCAATTTCTTTCTTACTCTTTTGCTAGTCCAGCTATCTTGGGTGGCAAATTAATACTTATTAAATCATGTAACAAGCATATTTGTAAGTCTATCATCTTGTAATTGGTCACTAGCCTCTTAACCGATTTCCATGGATAACTCAATTAAGGGTTAAGGCTAAACCACAATTACCAACGCAATCGCAAATAATTATAATGTATATAAAGTTTCGCAAACGATAACTTAGGTAAAGTGAGAGAGATAATTATTATAAATCTAAAATCATTGCGATTAAACCAATGTCTTTAACTCAAATTATTGGCATAAACAAACATGATAACAAGAACCAAGAGCAAAGGACAAGTGATTCTTGTTAGGTACTTAAGTACATCTCTTTATCTTTCTTATATTATTCCCAAAGGACAATCAAGCATAACATACCTTCATGTCCTAAAGGTTATTTGTAAAGACATATGGGGACACTACAAATGGAATGTCACCTCATACGGCCCAATCAAATATGCTTTACTTTGAGATCATTCCATCATTTTGATCAACAAAAAGAAAGGGTACCAAAAAGATAAGTATTTAAATCTCACTCTACTAAGGAAAGTTGTTTATTAAAAACTAAACATGATTCACTTGTATTAGGGGTGCCAAATGGGTGGTTCGGATTCGATTTAGAGGGTATTTTAATTTTTTTTTGGATTTGTTAATTGTAAAGTAGGATCATTATTCATTAACAGCAAATTAGTAAATAGATCACGAATAAATCATACATTTATGATACCTGTGACACTGGTTTATGCATATACATGATCAAGAGATCGTTTTGTTCACGGGACCATTCTATTCACATGTCAAATAGGCAATGTTTATATGAACTAAATACTTTGAAATCATTGTAAGGTGTTAATATAATTAATCTAGAAGTCATAAAAAATGGAACTATTACAATAAGGGGCAATTACAAAATTACCCCAAAAGTTTAGCCAAATTATAAAAACTCCAGTTATTTCTTAAAGTGTTACAAATACCCCCATGAGGTTTGTATTTTCCTAACAAATCCCCCTTCCCAAGAGGTGCAATTGTAAGAGAAACAAATGTCAAGGTATTTATAATTTTAAAAATAAATGGATATTTTTGTACTTAGGCTAAACCTCGAGTAATTTTTGCATTAACCCTTCTAATAATATTTACATTATAGAAATTGAAAAGCTGTCACGAAACATTAATCAAGAGCCCTTCCCAATATATATTAGCTATAATACGGACTCTCCATTTTTTAAGGCTGTCTCACTAAGTAAAACTGTGAATCAATTGGTACAACAGTCATACATTAACAAGGTACATCAAATAAGTACACTTTTCATTGATTTGTTTTTTCTTTTTCCTGGGGATGTTTGTCTAGAGTACGCAATGTCTAACAGGTCGATAATGCTATCAACCAGCGCATCAAGCTAAGCTCATCAGAGTACCCGAAATTAATATACACATGCAACAAAGAGCAAGTCTCGTAACGAAAATAGAGTGAAAGTAAAAAAGTAATATTCACTGCATTAATTTGATCTTCATGGTCTCTTCTTCACAATTGCACGATAACGCACCGAGCAGAAGGGTCCCACAAACGTCAAGACGGGCAATGCAGGAAACTATTGGCCGATCAAACATGTTCCTGGTGAGGAACGGCCTGCGAAGGAGCGGCCTGTGGAGTGACGGCTGCTGGTGCTGCTGAGGCCACAAGAAGCCCTCTGCTTTGTGCCGATTGAACGACTATTGCAAATTGTGTTGCCGCCAGTGCTGCAGCCTCCTGTTTCAGAAAATGACAATTAAGAAGATAGCTAATAAGAAACTGGTTATATTCAACGGTGACCATTCGCGTAGGGCTCACAGGTCGGGTTGCGACACGCTATTCACAGCAAAACCTGCCAACCCAAACCCAACCTGTTTAATTTATGTGTGTGTGTGTCAGATTTATCAACCCAAACCCGACATTTTTATTCACGTGCCTGAATCCGACCCAAATGACATATTTTTAAAATCTGAAAAACTCATCTTTTATATGGATTATATGAATTATGTGGATCGTATGGGTTAACTTTCAACCTAAAATTATATTTAGATACTGGACATTTTTCTAAAATTAATTATCATAGTAACCTATTCAATCAATCAAAAGTGTCACAAAAGACAATAGAGTAACGATTTGGTTGACCCGAAACCAACTTGTTTATTATTCGTGTTATTTGGGTAGGACCCGATTCTGACTCGAACCCGTCAAAACCTAAACCATAACATGTCATATGTTAGGTTCGTGTGGTGTTCTCGTGTCGTGTCAGAAATTGCCACCCCTAGTTATATTCATATGCAACATTAAACGAGGCGACTTGCAAATTCAAAAGGTGATGAGGAGAAATTCCTGCTGGAGAAATATTTTACCTGTCTTTGCCTCCTGCGTTGCAAGATGCTGATGGCCCAGATCATGATGTAGCAAGGCAAAAGAAAGCCAACAGCTCGAAGCAAGAACAGCTGCGTTTATCGGGAAGTCAGCGAAATTCACAATAAGTAACACAATATAATGTAAATAACATGAAAGAGTACAAATTAACTTACGGATAGGAAAGCCGATGCATCGTCATCACCATCTCCTTCTCCATCATCAGTGATGGACAGTGCATGCCTCAGTAGGAGAAGAGCCATTAACTGCAAATGCCAATATTTTCTATATTTAATTCCAGAGCAATGTTATTCAGAAAAAATTCACAGATGTTTCTTCAATGATTACTATAAGAATCAAATGTAAGCAGCTTTTCCAATGGTCACTCGTAACCAAAATACTTCCAGGGTTCAAAGAAAGATCCATGTATAATGCATGGCAAAAATGTCGTACTGGCAGATCTAAATTCCAACATTGTCTCCTTCTATGAGTGTGCATCACACAAGAAAATTATTGTACTGTGTTTTTGTTGTTGGGGTGGGAAGAGGGGCTGGGGAGAGGAAAAGGGATCAATTCTGAACAGTATCTCTTAACTGCTTCTGAAATTACCCCAGCCACCAGCAACTATTTGAAGAGCAGAGGCAGTTGTCATTGCATGCAGAGCAGTAGAAACTGCTACAGGCATTTTACATCACCTAGTGCAAATTTTTACCAAGACACTTTTTCTTAATCAATTTTTTCACTTCAATGGCAAACCAAGAGGATAGATTGTGCTCCTGTGCATGAAAACCTGCGATATAATCAAGCTGAAGCCAGAGGGAGCAACGGCATGAAAGCATTGAAACCATAAATTCACAGAAGACCTTTGAGAGGTAAACAGTGGATAGTATTTAAGTACATTAATGTCAAATTTCATTATCATGCAATTGCTCAAGTTTGATGTCCCTCGTGCTTCATAAGGTTTTGACAAGGTTACAACTCATTTGTTCCCGAATAGAACCATTCTTTTCGCTTCTCTTGGCTGATTTCTATTTCCCTAAAGATGATGATCACCAACATATACACACATATATTATACGTGTCCCTTCTGCTTAAGTATGCAAACACCTTTCCCAACATTTCTCTGCTGCAAGGAATAATTTTTATCATCTCCCTACCACTATTCAATTTCATCAGATCCCAAAAATAGGAATCACATTTCTCTGGGGTTCGATTTCCATCACCCCTCCCCTCCCAGGATTCGCAGGAAAAAAAAGGGGGAAACAGATTAACTAAAGTGATGCTTGGAAAAGGGAACTTGAAGCAACACTCTCATGGCAAAAAGTCAATTGTAGCTACCATTTTTATACCTAAATTCAATTTCCTAGAAGAGGATAACAACATCCGGCATTGTATCAGATGACAACGAAAAGTATTTCATATAAGAGAGCTCCCGCTGATAGGGTCTTACAATGAGAGCAGCTGAACGGCAAAAGGCAGCACCACTGCTGTTAGTACCATTATAATCATCATAGTCAGCTTCAAACAACTGACGTTCAGCCTCAGCAATCGCCAGTAGACGAGGATCATGCATGTCCAGTGGTGTGCCAGAAATTTGCCATACTCCCCTGGAAACAAATATAAAATACCAAATCATAATTACACCCATAGTGATGATCACATATATTTCTACGCCAGAATAAAAATAGACAATGAGCAAGTTTTGATCTCTAAATATTATCATTGAAACTGTTCTATTTCTCATCCTGAAGCAAGAAACCTCAGTATAGAATAAAAGAGTATACAGCATAATACTGACACGTAAAAACAAAAATTTACCCGATATCAATAGTGGTCTCATCAGATGGAGGACGTGGAATAGCAGTATAGCCAGGCTGATATGGCTGCAGAACAAAAATAAAGAATGTCACACCATAGTGATAGACTATAACATATAAATATAAACGCATTTCAACAATATGAGATAACAATATCTTATGATATGAGTCAATGAAGTACTTTGTGACCTGGCACAGATCTTGAATACTCTCTACATGGTTATTATATATAGTTACAACATAAATCACTATTTGTCTAAGATGGAACTTTTTTCACTTTTCCTAGGTGTACCCATAATCTCCATATCACTCACATGCATCCTCATAACCTGAGATCCAAATGACAAAAACTAGAGGGTGATTTAGTAATACCAGTAGTTATGGCAATTGTAAAAATATGCACCATGAGCATAGACTACAAACAAGTAAACAAGATGTTTGTGTATGGAGATGCTATTCTCCTTGCTCCATACAACAATCTTCAATTTTCTATTTCTTTTTTCCTTTATTCATTTCTTGTAACAAGCATCCTTTACCACACACCCAAGGCAGTCCAAATGCTTTTGTTCGGGTTGCCGTGATCCACACATTTACACTATAAACCATTCCAAATGTTAAACAGTTACTGCAAATTGTACTGGTATCTTCAGGTTGCCATGAAAGCATAATTTATCAGCAAATACCACTTACAATAACTAGCTTTTTTTATAAATTTTTCTGGCACCATCCAGTTTTCATGACTAGTAATTTATAAACAAATACATTTCTTATAATCATTGGTTTCTTATGTTGTAACTGAATGCCTCGAAAATGTCCTAGTGAGAGGGGGAAAATCATATTTGAGAAGTATCACCATCACCATAAGTTAATAAAGTTAGAACATGCCAACAAAATCATCTTTATTTAACCTTTTCTAGCATTAATAAAGGATTAGCAAATCAACAAGGCATAAGGAACTGTCACATACCTGATGGCAAATCTCACAGGTTATGTCTCCTTCTCATTGCACCAGTACTGTACACATTTTCTGTGAGCATACTGCAAAGTAATAGGTCTCAGTAAAATAGAAAACCAGTCCATTTGAACAAATGAATACCCTGAAGGAAAGAGGAGGGTGGGGGCAGGGAGGGAGAAGAAAGGTTAGCCAAATCTAAGACAGGCCAAGAGTATAACCCAAGTATTGCATACCGTTACACAATACATTCTGAGTGAAACAGAGGAGCAATGAGTGAGGAAGGAAACGCTTTATCATGCATTACACAGAATGAAAGGAAGAACAAGACAATTCCTCACAACATAAATCCCATTAATCAGGAATTCTACAACACACAACATATCTAGAGACGTTCACACTCTTCCAAATTCACAAAATGTTTTTGTTTCATCATTTTAAAGCTCTAACACATGTAAAATCCCATTTTTGAGAACATAAACACAAAAATTAAAATTTCAGTATAGGATAGACAATACAGATAAATATCAACTTATCCAAACCAAAACAATGATGTTTCAATACAAGCGTTTTACCTTAAGACTCCCGCTGCAAGCACAAGGACTCTCCAAATTGGTAAGAGAATCCTCCTCCTGGCAAATACGGCACTCCCCCATCCCTATCAGTGGTGCATCCTCGTCTGCCTCCTCATTGTCCACTACTACCACCACCTTATCGTCTTTCGCTGCCATCGATGATGAGGACCCCACCATTTCAGGCTTCTTTCCATTTGGCTGAGAAACCTGTTGGCTAGGGTCAACCGCCTCTGACTTTGGCAGCTGATTCACATTTACCACCAAATGCTCACCCATTTACACCTTATTTACACCACAACCACCTCAAGCAACAATAAGAACCTCTAGAATTCCTGAACAAAACACACCAACATAAATCCCCTCAAAATTACAATCTAATAAATGCCCTTTTTCTAATTTATGCACAAAAAGCTATTGACCTTTTGACCTCAGAATTACAATCTAAGAAGTGCTAATTTCTTCTTTATTTACAAAGTTATGATCTTTCAACCTGTACATTCACTAAAACAAACCTAAAAAACAAATCTTCAAATTAAAAGGAAAAAAAAAACCATTTCAAGAAACGCAAAAAACCTGATTTTCCTAACATAATAATCCAACAAAAAAAAAAAACACCTTTACACAAAAATCAAAACTCCAAACCCTAACAAATAAATCAAGGACATATGGTATCCCAGAAAAACTTAAAAATTAAAAGAAATCCACTGGTCACGCTGGTATATGCAGCGAGATCAGAGAATATCATCAGGTTAGAAAGGCAAAACCGAAAGGTCTATATCTAATCAAGAAGACATGAATTCGAAACAAACAAAAAAAGACAAGAACACAAGATATATGAAGAGAATGGAAAAGTACCTGAAGGAGGAACAAAGAAATGGAAACGATAATGAAGAAGAAATCGCGAATTTGTTGCCCAACCAAGAAAATCTCAAAGGTCAATAAATATGTGTAAATTGTAATGGATTATTAAGACTGTTTCTGTGTACGCGTTTGGTTTGGCTTGTGGGTGACTTTTTTGGCTAATATCGAAATAGCTCCCAAAAATAAAAGTAGGAATCCTTTTTCCTTCTTGTCATGAATAGAGATACAATGGGTTTGTATCTATAGGCGGAGTTAAATTATTACAGAAAGCATTGGATTTGGGGGAGGCTGTCTTTTTTTTAATTGAGGTTTGGTAGGGGAATGGGGATGATGTTTTTATCCAACGGTTCGAAATTTAATGGGAGATGGACAAAATTGTCAATTCACATAGTTTTGCGTTCAACGCTGTTTTCTTTTTGGTTGTATTAATTATTTTTGTGCCATCCAGCTTTTTTTTATATTCTTTATTTTTTTCCATCTCTTGTGACTTGTGAGAAAGGTAATTGGTAATATTGCCGTCCACTAAGGTCTGAGCTGACCGATTAAGATCGAGGTTGAAATTTCAAATTCAAGTTCTACTAAAATAATGATATTCCAGTTTATGTGGGATTTTAATATTATTATTCTTTTATTTATTAATTATAACAGAATGTTTCGACATATTATTAATTAATAAGACACAATTATAACTTCTCTGGAAATACAAGAAAACAGAAAAGAGTAGTTGGAACTTATTTGTGTTCTTGTCCGTTGTTGGATTTTAGTTTACAGTCAGAAATAGAAATATTGGACAAAATCAAACGTTCTGGAATCAACTAGTAAAAATAAGACATTGGTGCAATTTGTTGGTTATAGACAATGTCTTAAGAGTCTGCCTGTTTCTTTTATTTTTTTACATCATTAAATTTATATCAATGAAATAAAAGACTTTTAACACGTTGATTGAATTAGGGAGGGGCGGGGAGCGGTAGGGACCATTTTCCCATCACTAAGGGTGCATTAAATATCTTTCATTTTGAAAAAATTTCTTTCAAAGAATAGTCGTAAAAAAATTTAGAAGAAAAAAATGAATTTTGAGAATGATTGGATGTGAGATGAAAATGTAATCATGAAAATTAATTTGATTTAAAAATAATAAAACAATGATTGTATATGATTGATAGTTAAAAATATGATTGTGAGTGAATAGTGAAATTTGTGGGAAAATATTTAATAATGATTATTTTTTGTGATGTGTAGATGTGATTGCTAAGAGAAAAATGAGAAAAAGTGAGAGAGAATTATATATTTTCTGAAAATTTTCATAAACAATCGTATTTTTGGTTAAAAAAAATTATCTAGCGGAACGAAAATAAATCTCCGTTCATATCCAATCGCAACCTAAATACTTGTAAAAACAAGTTTATGAACAATATTTCCGCAAGGAAAGACTGGGTAAAGTTAAAACAATGATACAAGTAAAAGTTGCCACTGTAGTTAGTCATTATAAATAGGCTAAAAAAACAAACTAAACTACTCTATAGTCTATGCTCGACTTGAAATCGACGTTGAAAGCTTTTTTGAGCCAATTGCTACATAATAACCAACTGCTTAATGACACCTTTCCGTTTGATAATATGTAGAACTCGGCTTGATATCGACTAAATTAGTAAAAGAAAGCACAAAGTAAATATAAGTTCGATCCGGTTCGCTCGACTAAATGCAATTGATAATAAAACCAAACTCATACACAATTTTCAAGCTCGATAAAAACTCAAAAAACTTAAACAAATACTATGTTCAACTCTACTTGATTCGATACACCCCAAATTACAAATAGTGGGAAAGCAATTTAAGAAAGCTTGTTGCCCTCATTTAAAAATATATATATATATATATATATATATATATAAAGACAAAACCAAGAAACTTCAAACAGAAGAGGAAAAAAAGTGTAGTTTGACATAAATATTATACATTGATGAGCAAACAATGTGTTCACCTTCAAAGTTTGTTGGTAACAACTAACAACAAACCTAGAAGAGAACAAATCTAAACACTTTTTCTGCAGGGAGCCCAGTCACTATCACAGAGATCTCCCTTCTATAATCTCTCAATTCTATCGTAATCGAAAAAATCCTAACACGGTTGATAATATGAACAACAAAAACCGTATCAGCCAATATACGATTGTGCTTCGAGTAAAATCCAAACCAACTCGTACATTAATCCGCTGGATGTATCCCCATCTCTTCATCTTGAACAAGGTAATGTCACGAGGATCACATGGGAACCAAAAATGAGGAAGTGCATTTAAATTTTGGCAAGAATTTCAGAAACTCGGCATATTTCCTCGTGTAAGTAAATTCGAGATGCAAATTTGGACTCCCTATAAACTACGAGTATCTACCGATGCGCGTAACTATATACTTTCCTTTCTCTAGATCATAAATAGTCTTCAGCTGAGGTTTTCTCCATTTCAACACAAACCATGATACGAGTATGAAAACGAGGAAAATTCCAAATAGAAGTGGCAATTTTGAAGAGTCACCCCCTATTATGGTGGCCATCCAGTCAGAATGATTTGCATCTAAATTAGCTGCGCTCTGCAGGATGAAAGCTCCTAATGCCCAGTCGAGTGGGATATTGTCCACTTGATTAGCATATCCAATCCTGCTCAAAAATCATTCACATAACAAAATGAGTTCAAAAAGAATTTTTATATAGCGGAGATACAAAACTTGTATAGCTGTCTAGGGATTGCAACGGGTGAGGTTGTCTTGCCAACTCCTAGGCGAAAATCAGAACCATCCTGTTTCCCTTCCAACCCGAGACCCACATTGTAATTTTTCAGAATACTTTTTCAAAGTATCATTATGACCCTCAAAACTATGACAAAATGATGATCATCAAAAGTATCAATTGTTTAGTATCAAGCATGCTTTGATTTTTGAAATAAAATATTCCATACTATTCCATTTTAGTGCATATTTTCATACACTAAAATCATTAATTTAAAACCAAAAAAAATTAGAAAAGCTATAGTGTTGCAATATTTCTGGCACAAAATTGTTCACATCTTCGAAATGGCGCAGGCTTTGGGGCAGTGTTGGAGCAAAATTTTGCTCTAAATTAATGATAAAGCACCCTATTGGAGATGCTACTCTTATATCTCTGAATGTATCTTCCATTAATTTTTGTGTAAATTGATATTATAGACCGACTTTGTTAGTTTTTCATTCTCAATAAGTTATGCTTATTTTACATCGGTGTGTGTGTGTGAATTACACACTTTGGCATATGTACAAATATATCACACAAAACTCACATATTTCTGTTCTTATATAGTTTAATGCAGGGTAGATTGAGGGTCTGGTAGGGCAAGACCCGTAACCCATCCGAACCCTCGTGGTCCAAAATATCAAAACTCGAGACCCCTGCTATCAAATCCATTTCTTGAGCCAAACTTGCCCTGCGTGGGGCTACCCTGGGACATATATTGCAGGTTAGACTCACACTATCTCTATTAATCTATCCTTCAATATCTTGCCCGTCTTCATATTCCTTTTCCATGCATTAGTTGACCATGTTTGAAGTGAAATTGGGATTTATAAGAATATGTACCCTGATAATCACTGAATTTGATACCAAGGCACAGTTCCCAATATTAGCTAACTCACACGGTCAAAAAAGACAAATGAAAGAAATCGGTTTTGTTTGGTTTATTAAGTAATACCTCTGATCATGCAAATCAATTCCAAGACTATCATGAAGCATGGCCACAATATATGCCGAAGAAAAGCAATAGCGAAGAAGGTCCTCTTCCTCAAGAAAGTTGTATTTCTGTGTCAATTTCGACCAATCCTCACCACAAAATTGTTGCCCAGCAACCACCAGATCAGAAAGAAAAGCTCTCTGGCCTAACCGAAAGAACTAATTCATAGAAGAGAACAAAAAGTTCAGAATAAATTCTTCAAGCCAACAGATAAGAATTAAAAAAAAAAAAAAAAAGGACAAGCAAAAATTAATTTCACTTCCACGATTTAAGTAGAATGGCACCTTAGAAGTGTGAAAAAAATTCTCTGTTGCCAAAAAATTTCCTTGGAGCTTCGGTATAAATGTCGATCCTATGTAGCAGGTCTGATAAGAACATTTATCTGCACTTTACATAAAGCAAATTATGTGAGCGCTATCAACACGTATATGGTCAGAAATGATCTGATCCGTGACCGATATAGAAGGACACAACAATGAAACATGTTAAGAAATCAAATGAAATACCTTGGTCTTTCTGCAAAAGCTTTAAAGATGCAGATCTGCACTCAGAGAAATTACCACTGGGAAGCAAAGTAGATGGGTATCTATTCTTTTCAATTAAAGAAGTAGGAGAAAGCTTCCATGCCTCCTTATCAGGGGCATATCCTCTAGGCGTACAAGGATCCATTGGTTTGTTTCTCTGGAGAGATTCAGTAGCTGCATCGACAAACATTTTGAATTTATAAAGTCTGAAACTATGCCATTCTAGTAATGAAACCATCATAAATGAGCAGCTAAAAAATCCCTTGACCTCATTTATGCTGAAAAGTGAAAGATGAGGACTTGGAAAAAGTCTTTATAAAACTGTATCCTCCTTTAAGGAACATCACAGCCAAATATACTTTGCTGTAACGACTAAAAAATGATATTCAAATCATAAGTCATAACTGAAGTACAGTGTCTCTGTTCCAGTATGTGTAGATGATTAAAAAAGCACGGCATCTCAATCTACTAATTTTACCTACAGGCTACAATTAGCAAACTAAGTGATGCTCACATGTTTACAGCTGTCTCAAATGTTTACTAAGATTTTATATAGACCTTAATAAAATTTGTTTGGACAATATACCATAAAGAAAATGATATAGCTTATAAATTATGAAGTATGAAAATGTTTGGTCAATGTAATTCACCAAATGAAAAGGGGTGGGAGAAGTGCCAGATTATAGAGCTTTATTTGAGAAGCTGTACAAACACAACCAGCAAGTTAACACATCATCATGGACGCGTACCCAATCCTTGACCTTCCGAAACAAGAGATTCTTTCAACAACTCAAGGGCAACATTCTGCAAAATATAGCACAACTTAAAAAAACCTGGACCAGGTACCAGAAAACTAATACCATAAAGAACCCATAAACAGCTATTAAGCATCTCCACACACACACCCCAGAACGTCCACATGTATGTTCAAGAATAATTACATATAAAGTTGAGCGAAACATATTATGAGGCAACAGAAGGTTTTTTCTAGAATTTGGTGATAAGATAAAATTGATTAACAATCTAAATTATAGTATTCTGTGCAAAACAATTACACTATCGAATTTTCCAAGTAGTATAGACTTCACATATTTAGTATCAAATTGGTGAAGTTAAAAAATGGTCTTCGGCTCAGCTACCATAGAAATGCATGATTACGCCTATAAGTGTGGCCCTGTTAGAAAATACCATATTGACCCTGCCACCTACCCCATATTTGGATGAATCCACTACTATGTGTCTCACAATATAATTAAAAATCCACTGGCCACACCAAACAAGCTATTACCACTGGGACTACACTAGTGAGGTTGCTTAAAATAAAGGTACCTGGCCAAATTGAAGCAAGCTGTGACTGTACAGATTGTAAGTAAAATTCCCAAACTTAATTTTTCGAGAGAACTCAGGGGGCATGGGCTCATTTGAGACAAATGTAACCTGAAATTATCAAAAATAAGATTCACAATGAGAATATACGAAAATAAATTTAACAGATAACAAATTGAAAAGGTTTAAAACAAAGAAGGAATCACATCAATGACTTAGGAGTTTACTGGTTCAGTTTCAGAAAAGCATACAACATAAACATTATTCATCACTCTTTTATTGTAAACACTTGTCTAACAGACTACATAAAAAACAACTGGAAAAAACAGATCTGAACCTGAGCTGAAGCACCACCAAGTTCAATAATCCCAGTTGTTTGTGCTGGTTCAGCTCCGAGAGTTCCCAAGGCATAGTTAGCCACAACCCAAGCATACAAACCCTCATCAGACCCTAAAAAATTGGAGAGCTTGTATTAAAATCAACAAAAGAGCGTGAACTTGACGTATAAAAACTTACAAGGGTTAGTAGTTCAAACTGCCATACATTCCTGATTGATATAAATAATGCAGTGGGTAGGGAAGAGAGAATTTTTCTTTTCTCTAAAAAATGGTCTAGCAAACATAGGCAACTGAACAGTTGAAAATATAGAAAGAAAAACATGACTGAATTACACTTGACTTCTTTGTCAAAGGGTTGTATACACAAAAATTTTACGACTTAAACTGCCCAAGGCAAGCCATTGTATAATGTAACCAAAAAAACGCATACAACATAAATAAAGCTCCACTTCATATAAAAAGCATAACCAACAAGGGAAGTTTACAGTTGACAAACACTCAGCGTATATTACATATTGTTCACCGCTCACAATGCAAACTTGCAGAAGTACCAAGCCAGTAAAATCATGAGAGAGCTCGAAAAATCTAGCTACAAAATAAATTCGTTAATGTTCCTGAAGAGCTGCAATGAGTTGCTACTTGCTAATGATGTCTTCTGACTGAAATTAACTACCAAGAAGCACATTGCCCAAGAATCACATTAGATCAACTCAGTTGATCACTACGTAAACCACAATACCCAATTACTACACAAAAGAAACAATAATAATAATAATCATAATCATAATAACAACGACAATAACAGCATAAAACATAACCACGTCATATTTTTCGCACCCGAAATAACAGTGGCCCAATCATCACGAAACCTAAATCCTGATACCCTCAAAATTCTCCGGCATCCATTCAAGATCCTCTCTTGATCCACACTTCTCAACAACCTCATGCCAGCTGTCGCCATCAAGCGAATCTCGGTCCCACCCCATTGCTCCCTCGGTACATTCCTCTTCGCAAACTCCACCAGCTCCGCCACTGCATCACCCGCCCTCTCCGGATCCTCTATATGAGCTGACAACCCAGGATTCACCCTCATCGACACCAACCCTTTCTCCGAAAAATCAAGAACCAAATTCCCATTCTTAACATCGTACTTAAACACATGGATTCTAGTCCCTGTGCTTCCCCATCAATCACCACCCCGTATTTCTTGTTCTCTCTGTTTTTGTTCCCAAAGAACAGAATGTAGCAAAATAACACAAGCGCTATGGAGATTGAAGTGTACAAACAGAATCTTGATCGGGGGTTTGAGTGTCTGCTGTTGGGGGATCGAAACCCGGGTCGGGTCGGACGAGAATGGAACTTAATCGGATCCATATCCTTGTTCTCTTCCAAATTAGGGTTTACTGTGCGTGCATTCGGTCGGCGCATCAAACAAAGATAGAAACTTTGTGAACCATAGGACAATAATAATGGATCAACAAGAAGAACACTCCTATGGATTCACAAATTTTCTGATATTTTTCTTTCTCTAGGAGGTTGAGCTTGAGAGGGCTCTTTGATCAATTTCAGCCCTCTGCGTTTTCTGTTTCTTCTTAATTTTTGGAGACAACGATGATAGTGAAATTATGGGATTTCTATATGCATCTATGATCTAACACGCTTTCACTTATTA
Organism: Rehmannia glutinosa; assembly: GCA_016081115.2. Lineage (NCBI taxonomy): Eukaryota > Viridiplantae > Streptophyta > Magnoliopsida > Lamiales > Orobanchaceae > Rehmannia > Rehmannia glutinosa. The sequence goes on along the minus strand of JABTTQ020000434.1, from coordinate 409,064 downwards.
AAGTTTAAGACGAAATTACCCTCTAAAATAAATTTGACATTTTTTAATTTTCAATTAAAATTTTGGGAGGAATCAATCTTGTCTTTCTGAGTGGTTGAGGCATGTGTTGTAAATGTATTGTAAGTAGGGTGTGTGCACGGTATGGGACGGTTACGAGATTTCCAAATCTCCGTAACCATCCGAAGTTCGGAGAGATTCTCAAAATAAAATCTCCGAACCGAGCCATAGAAAAAAAAATCTTCGTCCCGAACTGCACGAAAGTTCGGGACGATTCAGACGGAGATTCGGTTCTAACGGGACAGAGACGGCAGTGCCCGGTCGCGACGGAGATTAGCCATAAATAAAGCATACAAATTTGGAAAGAAAAAAAAAAAAAAAAGAAAATCAATATAAAAATCATCAAACGGATATACTTACAGAGTTAAGATCTTTTTAGCGTAGCTCAAAATAAAAACTAAAACTATAATAGGTAACACAATCCAAAATTCTAAACTTAATAACCTCTATAATACATTAATAGTATATTATTTGGGCAATTGTCCTTCTATCGACATAGAACATATAATTTTAACTAATAGTTTTTATAAATTAAAATGAAATAAAAAACTTGCATAAATTTATAATCTCAATGTCTTATACTTAACAACATAACGTAATCAATAAAATTATATTTATAATTTATGTGATGTGGTAAAAAATTAAAATATGATTTTTGTATCATTATAATATGATACTATTACTTGTTTCTCTTTTAAGTGCACTTTACTAATCATTTAACTAATTTTAATTTCAAATTATTTACTCTATAATTAGTATCAAAGTTTTTTAAAATTCATAATAGTTGTAGTACTATGATTTTTTCGGAAATATATTTTATATTCAATTTAATTTCAAATAATTTGTAGTTAATTCAACATCAAAATAAAAACAACGTAGAAATAATGTATATGTATTTATATAAAATCCTTAAAATCGCTTCTAGCTTCGGGTCTTCGGTTCGAGTGGTTCTGCACGTTCGGTATGGTTCTCGGTATGGGTATTTGAAAAATCTCCGAGCCGTACCATAAATATTTTTGGTACTAAGACGGTTCGGGAAAAGTCAAAAAGTCAACGAATATTTTCGGTTCGGAGATCTTTTGGTCTGGATATCGGTTCAGTTTCGGTAATCTCCAAGTCCCGTGCACATCCCTAATTGTAAGGGTGAATGACCCGGATTCGATCTCATACGAGTGTGTGTCCCCTCTCCAAGTTCCCCCATTGTACTAAAAAAAATTAAAATTTTGGGAACTTTGAATACTAATCGTGTGTTGGCATCACTCTATAGTGCCTTCTTAGAAACGGGACGCACAAAATTTTCTTCCTTTTTCCTTTTTAATTAATTAATAGTAATAATAATAATAATCATACACATTTCAATTAATCTTGTAAAAATAATTTTTTTAATAATAAACATTTCAATTAGTCAATTTGGAAAAATGAGACAATGTTTGTTTTCAATTATTATGTTTCTTGGATAGGTGAATTACTAGACATAAACTTCTATTCGCCATCACTCGGAATCTGTTGATCAGGTATTCATCAATTGCTCTTTTGCGAGTTACTTTTAGGCTTGAATGAATAACACTTATGGGGCTGATCCGCCTTTGTTCTGGAGGATTTAATGATCTTCTATTATTTGCGATGAGACATCAGTTCAAAACTCAGATTTAATTTCTATGGCGGGTTGCTTTCTTTTCGGCTATTTAGATTAACTAGTAAGGTGCACATGCAACACACGTGAACTATATCATTTACCAATATAAATATAATGAAGAAATAAATTACTGATGTAATATAAATGGATTTAGTTTTATTGCAATATCATTCATATCGTATAATATAGTTTAATTTATAGAGAAACTTGCTACATTAAAAACTTGTATTTTATGAAACAAAGTTTTATATGCAAAACATAGCAAAGACATTTGGACTTAAAAATCCATGTCAAAAAGTTTAAATTGAATTGTGGCAGAATTAAATAAAACCGCATCAATAATTATCCTTTATATATATATATATTGGCAATTGTCGTTATCTTGTGCTTGAGATTTTACCTTTTGGCATATTTTATTTGAAACTCTTAAAATTGTCTTAACATCACTTGAATTGCATTGCTGCCATATTTCATTTTGAAACTCTTAAAATTATTTTAATATCACTTGAATTGCATTCTTCGCCGAGCATGACTGGTTTTATATATTTGATGTCTTTCTTTTATATCTTTGTTCAAATAGGTTGTATCTTTTCGCTTGTCCCAGTTACACATTCAATTTAGTCTACCATTCATACGTATTTGTTCAAATAAATTAATGCTTGTAAGCGGATATAAAATATTTTAACACATTCTTTCTGATTAATTAAATAGGAGTACTTATTATGATTTAGAAATCGTGAAAATGTAAATAAATTAATCAATTATAATAAAAAAAAACTACCATTAGTTGAGCTTAGAAAAAATGCTGAAAAGAGATACAAGAATATGACAAAAAAACAATCATGTCTCCGTATTGCACTTTCATTCCATTGTCAAATAATACTAATAATAAGATTTGACCAAATTTGATTCCAATGGTTTACAATTTCCACATGTCTAACTACTAAGAATATTTAATTCAAAATCATTTCGCAACAATACGAATATTTAACTGTCAAACATCACCACTTTTATCTACACACTATCTTTTATTACTAATGAAATCATTAAGTATCATCATAAATACAATTTTTAAACGAAAATGTATACACAGAATCCAACATTAAATATAAGTTGTAAAGAAATCTAATTAATCCAAGCCAATCAAATCGAGAATAAGTATAAACAAATGGAAAAAGGGAGAAAAGATGACACAAAAAAGCAAGTGGATCAATTCTAAAAATATAGAATAAAATGGAGGAAAGAAAGATACAAAGACCGCCAATCGGATGTCAAATTTCCTCTCTTGGCGGTCGGGTTCTTCTATTCGCTACCGGATCAAAGCTTCCAACTAAATCAAAAAGAAAAGTAAAGAAACCTTAATTAGAGTCTATCTATGTCGAAAGAAAAGTAAAGAAAACCCGATTAAGAAGAGAAGAATGATGAAAGAGTGTTCTAATTTCCCGATAGCATTGAGCGAGAAACTTAAATTTATAAAATGCTTATAGAAAATATTTCTTTATCATCCGCCTCCGGATGAGTGTCGATTGGTATGTGATTTACATGTATTTTAGGCTTGGTTTGGGTTAGAATAAGTTAATATACATGCATTACCCGAGTGAAATGGGCTTTATTTCTTTTTGTGAAAAGGTATTACGCTTTGCTCGTTTTGTAGGAATTGAATGATATTTGTAGCATTTTGGCGATAATTTGGAGCATTGCGGTAAAGGACCCCCAATACGTGAAGTAACGTACGATATTTGGAGTTGAATTAAGAAGAAATCGATTTAATCATGGCGAAAAAGAAAAGAACGAGCATCTATCGGCCCAACACGTGCGCACGGACGGGCGTGCATCCATAAGCACGACCGTGCGCCACCTGTGAGACTCGGCCACACCGACGCATGGGCTGTCGTGCGTGAAGTGCACGGCCCGTGCATCCCTGCAGCGCGAGAAAAGTTCATACGACATTACGCACGGGCTGGGTGTGCGCTAGGCGCACGACCCGTGCGTCTGTGCGGAAAAAACAGAGTTTGACAGATTTTAATTAGGTTTTGACCCAAACGGAGTATAAATAAAGACGAGGCGGCCACAAACGAGGAGAAGACTGACTTTTGCCCTAGAACGCAGAGAAAAGAGCAACCTTCTACCGAAGGATTGGAGAGATTGATCGAGGTCACAACCACGCGCTTGAGTAATGAAGATAGATCGAGAGATCGTCGACATTCTTGAGTTTTCTCATCCCATCGTATCATTTACTTTTGATTAGTTAGATATGAATTTGAATAATCTGTCTATGAATTATTTCTTTTTAATGTCTGGCTAAACATCTTGTGATTCCCGGGTTTGGGATTAGGTTAATGGATACTTTTGCTGGATGATTAATTGCAATTGAAGTTATTGTTTCTAACCCTATTCGAGTACTTTGTTTTATTTCTGGTTTTATCAAAAGGCCTTTGGTTTAACTTGTTTTGATGTATTGATTCATAATTCGAGAGATGAGTTTCAATACTAGATCTGTGAGTACTTGACATGAATATTTGCAAGATTGAGAAGTCTGTGAATATTTGTGAGGATATTTAATCTTTTGTGCTTTTGGGAGTTGGATATCTTATGTTGAGTAGAGATGCTAGCATAGATAATCCAATCAACGTTTTTACATGCATCTCGAGAGAGAGGGTAAAATACTTTTCGTGATTGTCATATAGGGAAGAATAATAATAACTTTGGTTGTGATTAATCTGATAATAAAAAGGGGATATTAACTGAAACCATAGCCGTGGAATCCATTCATCTCCTTGATCTTTCAATCAATCTTTACTTTGTCTTTTTAGGATAAATTCTTGTCTTCGTTTTACAAAACCAAATCACTCAAATTTCGATCGTCTGAATAAAAATAACACTATTACAATCACAATACTTAGTACATTAGTTTATTAGTCCCTGTGGATTCGACCTTGCTAACTCTATTCTATAAACTGCACCGTACACTTGCGGTGAAGCTAAAAATAAGGCGAACAAGTTTTTGGCGCCATTGCCGGGGACTAATTAAATTTTAGTACTAATATTGCGATAAATAAAATTATTTTTAATTTAGATATTTTTCTTTCTTTTTATTCATTGTTTAATTTTACTCCTACTGTGTTTGACTTGTTTTCTTTAGTTGGTTCATGTAGTGCATGAACACTCGCTCGAAGCAAGGAAAATTAGCACCGTCCATACCGGAGGTTGAGGCATTTTGCTAGGCGAATTAGTGCGGCTACTAGACGGACAGACAGACAGCAAGATCAGATTATGGAGGACGTGGAAGAGAACAACAGGGGTAATAACGGAGGCAACAACGGAGGTAACAATGGGGCCAACATGGTCATTAATGAGTTACCGATAAGATGTTCGCGATTCAAGAACAAGCGATTCACGATTACTTTCGCCCACAGACAAATCGCAACTATGGTGGAATTGCCAATGTCCCAATTAATGCGAATAATTTTGAGTCAAGCTAGTAAGATCGATCTAGATGGTGCGGAATCATTTTGGGGTTTTCCGTCGAGGATCCCAATTCTCATCTTACTAACTTCATGCGATTTGCAACACAATCAAGATGAATGGGGTGATGATGATGCTATACATTTGCGCCTATTCCCTTTCTCTTTAAGGGATAAGGCTAGAAATCTAGCTAGCTGCACACTAACTCATGGGAGTGTGAATACTTGGGACGAGCTGAGTCAGAAATTCTTGTTTAAATACTTCCCACCAAGTAAGACACTACAACTCAAAAGTGAGATCACGCATTCGAGTAATTTGATTCTCGAGCCACTATATGAGGCCTGGGAGAGATTCCGGGATTTATTGAGGAGGTGCCCGTAACACGGATTTCCGAGGATCAGCAGCTTTGCTTCTTTTATAACGGGTTGATGGGACAGACTAGGTCGTTTGTGGATGCCGCAGCAGGAAGGGCCTTACTCGCAAGATTCCCACAGGATGCATTTAACTTGCTGGAAGAGATGGTAATGAATAGCTATCAGTGGCCCTCCAAGAGAACTAATGTGAAAAGGGTAGCCGAAGTCTCGATTCGGACCCAATCAAGGCATCGACTACGGCTCGGATGACAAAGATTGACAAATCAGTTGAGTGCTCTAACTCAAGGGACAGAGGTAAACACGGGTGCAAATAACGGGGGAGTCCCTCGAGATCTGATGGAGGAAGTTAACTTTGTAAATAACCGGAATTTCAACAATTACCGGAATAATTAGACTCTACCCATTATCATCCGGTGTGAGAAATCATGAAAATTTTCTTATGCCAATACGAAGAACGTAATGCAACCACCACCAGGGTTCAAGCAGACAAACAAATGGTGTCATTAATGCAGAGGCGAAGCCATCTTTAGAGGATATTCTCACCTCATTCATGAGTGAAACGAGGAACCGGTTAAATAAAGATGAGGCTAAGATAGACAAAATCGAGGCACATGTCACACGATTGACCAACATTGTGGGTTCACAAATGAAAAATCTAGAAACTTCGAGTTGGCGATTAGGGGCGATCATTGGTGGACAACATCGAAGGGTCGGTTTAGAGTAACACGTAAGTCAATCCGAGAGAACAAATTAGCGTCATTCATCTCGAGGAGTGGTACGAGAGTACGAGGGGCCAAAAATTCTGGGAAGCGACAAAAATCGAAAACCGCAAGACGACCCATGCATCGGAGCACGACTAGGTCGTGCGTGATGCCGTAGCAAATCTTGAAAAAACTAAAGGACGCATGACCCGTGCGTCGAGCATGACCAGTGTCGTGCGTGGTATCAAGGATTCGGGAACGAACATGAGGCGCACGACCCATGCGCCTACACACGGCAGTCGGGCGTGGTACAAAGCAGAGAATTCTCAATCCCGTAGATGTAGACACGAAAGTAAATGACAATGTTTAGGTTGAGGAAGGAACAAGGGACAAATTGATGAACAAAAAGGGTTTGAGAAGATTAAATCTTCTTCTAACTCGATTTTCTAAACTTACTATTCCCCATTTTTCCTCAACGATTTCAAAAGAAAAAGCTTGATCGCTAGCTTGCAAAATTCCTTGATATATTTAAGAAACTGCATATTAACATACATTTTGTAGACGCATTGGAGCAGATGCCCAATTATGCGAAGTTTTTGAAGGAAGTAATGTCCAAGAATAAAAAGTTGGCAGAATTCGAGACAGTTAACTTGACTGAAGAGTGCAGCGAGATCATTCAGAGAAAATTACCACAGAAGCTCAAAGATCCGGGGAGTTTCACTATCCCTTATGCTATTGGTGATATTTTCTGTAATAAAGCACTTTGTGATCTAGGAGCAAGTATTAACTTAATGTCTTTGTCTATTTTCAGGAAACTTGGATTAGAAGAGATGAAACCATCCACGGTCACCTTGCAGCTTGCGGATAGATCACTCACACATTTTAAGGGAATCGTGGAGGATGTGCTCGTGAAGGTAGACAAATTTATATTCCCCATGGACTTCTTGGTGCTTGATATGGAGGAAGATCGAGAAGTCCCTCTGATACTTGGGCGTCCATTCCTAGCCACCGCACGAGCCTTGATAGATGTGCAAAAGGGAGAGCTCACATTACGAGTTAGTGATGAGCAAGTGTTGTTCTCCATCTACAAGGCTGTGAAAACTCATGATAAAATAGAGAGCTATAAATCTTTATCAGTCGTTGATTCATGTGCTAATACTTTTAATCTGAGTGATTGTGTGTGTGCTTTAGATCATGTACAGGGAGTATTGAAATGTGAGAAAGCGAAGCACATGAAGAGGGACAACAGCTCAGAAGCACGCGTGTACTACCGCCTGCACGATGCAATGAGAAAAATATGGCATTTGACCGACATGTGACTTCTACGCTAGAGGCATTCAAAGGAGGCTCGAATTTATGCGAGTTGGAATGGCAAGGAGAAAGACATGAAGAAGTGACTCGCCTCACCTTGCGGGAGCCGTGATCGAGTTTACGGGCGTCAGGCTATAGACATTAAATTTAGCACTTGTTGGGAGGCAACCCAATGGTTTGTTGTATTAATTTTAGTTTTTCCCTTTTCTAAGTTAGGAGTTCCATGCTTTATTATTATATATTAAAAAAAAACTGGAAAAAGGACCGTCGCAGGGACGCACGAACGGCCCATGCGCACATGCACGACCGTGCATCGCGCATTATTGAAAGCATTATTAGGTCGCAAATTCAGTATGTATTCCCAATCCACACTTTTCTTTGAAATTCTATCTTCTCTTCTATGCGATATAATTCCATTCAAGTTTGGGGGGAGAGGTAGTTATATTGATTGAAGGGTGTGGCGAAAAAAAAAATTGCATTCATATAGTTGCATTTAGAGCATATAGGTTGCATTGCATTAGATGCTTATTTTTTATTTTAGCACGTTTATTGCTTTAGCATGTTTATTGCTTTCTTAGGTTTTTAGGGAGTGAGTTGACCGCTATTGTGTTTCTTGTTGTGATCTTGGGAGCATTCGTTGAACAGTTTGTGGTGTTTTGAATTGGGTGTTGAGCGTGAGTTGATCGGGTTGAGAATAGATGATATGGAGCATGTGAATATTGAAATCATGGTTGATATGCTTTGAATTACGCAATTGCAAGCCTGTGAGCTTTTTGAGCCTTTACTGCTTTCATTATATGCGATCTTGTTTGTTGATTGAGTGTATCATTCCCTGTTGATATGAATTCTAGAACTTGTTCGTATCTCTGTCAAGTCACATGTTGTATGCAATTTATGAAAATGATGTTAGGCCATTTTTGTTAAGCATTTCAAGCCTTTTGCCTACCTAATGACATTTTATTTCCCTAGTTAGCCAATTTGAGTCTATTGCCTGATTTTTTTTATAGCCACATTTCAAGCCTTAACTTGATATATCTGTTACCCTAAACTTGAGCGTATAGCATTGAGTAAGGGGATTGAATAAGGTTGAATAGGAAGATATCGAGAATTTAGATAATAGTGTGCATGTTGGATGTTGGGAATAAAAGAAGAAAATGAGGAAAAAAAAGGATATTTACTCACAAAAGAGTCAAAAAAATCGAAAAAAAAATTCGACTGCACAAGTGAGTTGGCCGTAAATGAACATATAGGCTGAGAATTATGATGTAAGGCGAAAGAAAGTGGATTGTATGAACAAAGGGGAGAAAAGAGATGTGATATGAACAAGAGGTGATTGGGGAGCATGTTTGATTTGAATGAGAATATTTGATTGAGAAAACGATGTGCTTACCACCATACGCTTGAGTTTGAGTCACTTTCTCCATATTTCCCTACCTTAACCAAAGAGCCTTCATTACAACCAAAAGAAAAGTCATTTCTGATTTATGAATTGCATACAATCGAGTGGCGGAGATGTGAGACGATTGCAAACCTATGGTAATTCTTCAACATTGATATGATTTGAGCGAATACACGTCCCTTATTAGTCTAGAGAGGAGAGTATACACTTAATCCATGAGAGGCGTGGTTCGAAGTACTTGCCATGGTTTTAATTGACTTGTGCTCGTGTTAGATATTCGAAGCTTGGTTGATTTGTTGCTTGACGTCTTTGGATAAATGACATGAATTGTGATGTGTTGTTCTGAATTTGCCTTTCATCACTCCCATTTGTGTTTTGTCTTGGTTGTAATGCGTTGACCGGGACTGTCAACAGTTTAAGTTTGGGGGTTTGATTGGTATGTGTTTTGCATGTATTTTAGGCTTGATTTGGGTTAGAATAAGTTAATATACATGCATTACTTGAGTGAAATGGGCTTTATTTCTGTTTTGTGGAAAAGGTATTACGCTTTGCTCGTTTTGTAGGAATTGAATGATATTTGTAGCATTTTGGCGATAATTTGGATCATTGCGGTAAAGGACTGCCAATACTTGAAGTAACGTACGATGTTTGGAGTTGAATTAAGAAGAAGTCAGATGAACCGGACGAGAAACAAAAATAAACGAGCATCTATCAGCCCCAACAGGTGCGCACGGGCATGGCGTGCGTCCATAGCACGACCCGTGCGCCACCCATAATTGAAACTCAGCCCACGACCTGACGCACGGGCTGGTCGTGCGTGAAGCGCATGGCCCATGCGTCCCTTCAGCGCGGAAAAAGTTCATACGGCATTACGCACGGATCAAGGCGTGCGCTAGGCGCATGACCCGTGCGTGTCTGTCTTGAAAAAAATAGAGTTTGACTGATTTTAATTAGGTTTTGACCCAAACGGAGTATAAATAGAGACGAGGCGGCCACAAATGAGGACAAGACTAACTTTTGCCCTAGAACGCAGAGAAAAGAGCAACCTTCTACCGAATGATTTGAGAGATTGATCGAGGTCACAACCACGCACTTGAGGATTGAAGATAGATCGAGAGATCATCGACATTCTTGAGTTTTCTCATCCCATCGTATCATTTACTTTCGATTAGTTGGATATGAATTTGAATAATTTGTCTATGAATTATTTCTTTTCCATGTCCTGGCTAAACATCTTGTAATTCCCGGTTTGGGATTAGGTTAATGGATACTTTTGTTGGATGATTAATTGCAATTGAAGTTATTATTTTCCAACCCTATTCGAGTACTTTGTTTTATTTCCGGTTTTATCAAAAGGCCTTTGGTTTAACTTGATTTGATGTATTGATTCATAATTCGAGAGATGAGTTTCAATACTAGATCTGTGAGTACTTGACATGAATATTTGCAAGATTGAGAAGTCTGTGAATATTTGTAAGGATATTTAATCTTTTGTGTTTTTGGGAGTTGGATATCTTATGTTGAGTAGAGATGCTAGCATAGATAATCCAATAAACGTTTTTACATGCATCTCGAGAGAGAGGGTAAAATACTTTTCGTGATTGTCTTATAGGGAAGAATAATAATAACTTTGGTTGTGATTAATCTGATAATAAAAGGGGATATTAACTGAAACCATAACCCTGGAATCCATTCATCTCCTTGATCTTTCAATCAATCTTTACTTTGTCTTTTTAGGATAAATTCTTGTCTTAGTTTTACAAAACCAAATCACTCAAATTTCGATCGTCTGGATAAAAATAAGACTATTACAATCCCAATACTTAGTACATTAGTTTATTAGTCTCTGTGGATTCGACCTTGCTAACCCTATTCTATAAACTGCACCGTACACTTGCGGTGAAGCTAAAAATAAGGCGAACAGTGTCCAATCCTCTTGCAAACAAAATGAATAACAAATATCACCACAGATAACAGGGAATTGCCTTCTTGAAGCTATACATCATATTGTGTCCCAATTCTAATTGGTATTTCTGCAAATGAAAATGTTTTATTCTATATCCCCTTTCTAGCTAGAAATCAAGGTTTCTAGTCTCTTCTTCTGCACACACACAATAATTTGCATACGCACCCAGAAATAGGGGTTTACATTCAACTTTCTACAAATTAACTCCTCTCTAGCAGAATACTCTGAAATTTGAATGACAGAAGATGAAAGCACAAAAAGAAAATTCAAGCATAGGAGACTCAAAAGCACAAATCGAATAATGGGATTCAAAGGCATAGATCGAATAAAACTTAGAAGAATGCAAACATGAGAACGACATTAATGGCTACGGGCAATATTGGTTTTCTAAAAGGATAACAATGCCCAGTGGTCGTTCTCCGATATTCTAAAGGGAATATGTCCTCGGATTAAAAGAGTCATCCTTATTGATCGGGTTTCTTCTATCAAGTAGTATCTTTGTCATATCCCCTTTCAAATCTCCTCGATTTGGATTCAATTTCACCCAATTGGTACTTATCAATATTCAACATCTGGACTACCAAGGGTTATTTAATAGTACGCAAGTTATTCTTCTTCCCCAAAAGAGTTTTGCAACTTTGATGTTTAAGATGAAACAAAAAAATTGATTAAAAACAACTGATCTAAAGAGAATAACGAAGAATATAGTACAAAGCGATTAACATAAGAACAAACATTCATTAAAATAAGGAAAAAGGGAAATCAAATAAAAGTGAAGATATTAGACCTAGCAACACAACTTAAATGAGAGACATCATTATTAAGAGGTTATTCGTTGGATATCATCCCGACTCACAAAATTAATGCATCCGGATAACACACATTACATAAATGAGAGACACACAACTTGCAAGTTTAGTTTTGTGAAGAATTTGTTACCCCAAAAATTAAAATTAGAACCTCCTCCATAACATGAGCATAACTCATATAATTTGGCTAATAAACTTTAGCGTATGAACAATAGTTTAATTAGTAAGTTCATAAATTCTCACCATGATGACCGATAAGTATAATCGATGGTCAAAGCCTCTTGACGAAAGGGAGGTGCACTTCATAAGTCTGCAAAAGAAAATAGAAGAAGCCCATCAACCTTAACGTCTCCACTTTTAGAAAATACTTAAAGACACAAATCTACAAGGATTCACAGTCATTCAGTCTCAACCCACCCAACAAAAATATACATACAAACACAATATTGCTTTACATATGCTGATGCAATGATAATAAATGAAAGTAGTCATGAGATATATTCATCTCATCTGATACAGGCTGAAAAATTATCCTATTGTAGGAAGTAATTAGCTTAACAAAAAAATAATAATAATTCATTTGTCTAAGCATATGTAAACTCCATAAAAGGGAAATTGAAAAACCACGAACCTACCTCTCTCGTATGGCTTCAAAATTACCGTGCAACGATACTTGAAGCCCGAAAATCGTATAGCAGGATAATCCTTTTGTTCTTGGAGAAAATTAAAATTGTTCTTTCTTTAAGGGCTAGCTTTTGTTTCTCACAATCATTTCGATTCAGCTTCTTAATTTTGAAGAGAAATATAGTCTTGAACATAGGGGAAAATCAAGAAACCATCGTCTTAAAGATCTGTAACATATCTCAGAAATAAATCTATGGCAATAAATGGGGAAAGATGGAAATATTCAGGGAATATAAATGTGAGTCAACTAATACGATAAAACTCAACCATCTACCAGAACTATGAATGATATGACTACTTAAACCTTGCATTGGGTTATTTAAGTTGTAACTTGTAAAGCACATAGATATATATAAACTTGGGTTTGCTTCCCTTCTGTATGAACATCATACTTGTGGAATTATATCAACATCGCTTAAAAGAGAAAAGAAACCCAACTTGGGGAACTAATATTGCAAGCTTCTCGATTACAATAGATCAACATTCTAAGACAAGAATTCAACATTATCGGTAAATGAAGAGCATAATTTATATCTTGATCATTTCCACTACCGTCGTTAAGGATTCATGTGTTAGATAAGATGTCATAAAATATTAGACAAGATGTCAAGTCTTAATAGACATCCACAAGATTCTTGAAGAGAAATTATTCGTTGAATAACCATTGTATAAATTACGATCGAATCGCTTTTAATTAGATATAATTATTAGTAGTTTAGTGCACATAGGTGCGGATGTAGGTTCCAATAACTATTACTCGAAGAGGTATCTAACATTAAAAGTTTTGTACCCATGAACAGAGTCACAAGCGCACACACAAAATTGCTCTTCTTATGAATAATTAAATTTTAGGTGAAATTACAAAATTAGCCCTGTAAGGTTATTTATGAGAATCAAACTAATAAACAAGACATAAAATAACATATAAACACTGCAATAATAAAACTATGCAGTTCTCATGTTCCAAGATAAGCATAAAATAATCAACCCCACATTTTCTCCAATTTGATTTCGCATACCCTCCCACCCATGTGTGAATCAAATCTTTATCATTGTGGGACAAAAATAGCAAACAATAATGCGAGAGTTCCCATTAAAAAAAACTAATTTTATCCAAGGCTTTAGTTTAATTTGGTAAACAATATGTTCTTAACATTCTGGGTTGAATTCTAATTTCAAATTGAAAATTTTAAATTTGTAATAATTTCGAAATAAAATTATTGTTTAAGAAACTTACCCGTGGGTAATTCACAATAATCCTTCGAGAAGGGACCTGATAGATGGAACCTGATGAAGAATGTCGGCATCGCCAATCCCAGCAGATATCCCTTCAGAAAATTGGAGAATTTCAGAGTGCCCTTGCCGTACAGAAATATTGGCCGATTTTGGGTGGATATAGAATATAGAATAGATATAGATTTGGGTGGATATAGATATAGATATAGATAGAATATAGATATAGATATAGATATAGATAAATTATTTTGTTTTTTGCAATAAATTCATATTCGAGGACATTGCAGTTTGCACCATCTCTTGTTTCGACTTTGATTCTTTTAAGCGGCGTTAATTATAGAGTCTTCTTCATTCAAAGTAAACACTATTTCATATCTCATATATCCTAGAAAGCTTAAGGTTGTGGGTAGGGTGTAAAATCGAGTCGAATATCAATATATTCTATTCTTATTCTGGATCATTTAGAAAATATTTTTATTCGTATTCTTTTAATGTCCGAATACAAAAAATGATTCTTATTCTTATCTGAAAATATATTCAAATATTACGAATCAATTTGAATATTGTAGAGTCGGGAGGCTTATGATGTTCTACAAATTTACCTTAACATATTCACAATCCTTTTCCACAGATATTTTATTGCGGGACAGAAAAAAATGAATGTACCGTTGAATCCACATGAAAATGAAAAAGATCACAATCTCCAAAAGCTAGAACATGGTGTCTTAAAAGATTATCCTTATCTGCAATGATATTATGTGATGCCTTCCGCCATTTTTCCAAATTCAGAGATGAACTATGCTCTAGTGTTCTATGCATTCCGTTTTCAAGTTTGTATCCAGCTCTATCTGAATAATTACCTTTGCTATCGAACCTCTAGTATTTGATGTCCTCCCGCGGGTGACTAGGTAAGGGGATTCTTTTGATTTCATCAGCAATATAAGGAGCAAAAACTTGTAATATCAAATTTGAATTCCATCTTCCGTTATCGAGCAAAACTTCCACCGTTTCCTCGGGGCCCAACAAATCCATAATGGGTTCATTCTTGTAGGTACCCAAAGATCAGGAAAAATATGCATTCCTACCATTTCCAATCTCCAACTTAACCCTCGTTTAAGGAGGTTGCGACTCCACATAAAACACCTCCAAATATATGAGGGCTTAGTTCCCAATTTAGTGTTCATAATATCAACATGTCTGTGATATCGTGCCTTTAAAATAGTTGCAACAAGACTATTTGGCCGTCTAAGCAATCACCATAGTTGTTTGGCCAAAATTGCTTTGTCACATATTTTAAAAGAAGGTAATCATGTTAGTGATATTCTGGCTAAAATGGCGACCCTGTTTGATTGGTTAAATACATGGCTCCCACTGAGATTCACAAGAACTTGAACTTTGATTGTTTAGACAAACATTTTTCTTTCTTGTACATTAGTTTTTATGCTTCATTGAATTATTGGACTCTTATGGTTGTCTTTTTTCAAATTGGGGTACTCTTTTTTTTTGCTAAAAGTTTTTCTCTTTTGGATTTTACTTTGAGAGGCTTTAATGAGCCCCCTTTTGTACTCTGCTAGGCGATTAGTGTATAATCAACACTCATTTTTTCTAATATATATTTTCTCTCAATTTACTAAAAAAAGTACTTAGAAAATTTAGAATGATCCATATATATAGAAAACTTACAAACTGATGCGTGTAAAATATACGCGCATTTTGAGGCTTAAAATGATATATATTTGATGCATTTGCACGCATATTTAGTCTGTTTTTACTTGGTTTCCTTAGAAGGGTATGATACTGCATATTCTTGCAACTTTTTACAGGAAATGGAGCTTAAAACGAAGAAATATTAGTTGGAAGGCCCGAATAAGACTGACAAGTGCGAAGAGAAGATCAAAAAGACGAAGAAAACGGACAAGAACACGTCACACAGTCGGACCATGTGGGACTCTGCCACGCATTTTTTCGGAGTTCTTTTCCCATTCCAACTCTACTAGTGAGCTCTCCAAGCATCTATAAAAGGGACCCAAGGCTTGCACAAAAAATAATTCATCCATACCACATACAACACACCAAATTACAGAGGAATACAAGATTCAAGGTCTTCCGAGAGAGAATGGCTAGGTCGCGAAGAACGCCACAAGGCCTTTCGCATCTACAGGAGCACAAGAGCTTCGAAGGCTTGGAAGGAGAATCCATCCTGACACGAAGGTTTTTTTTTCTATGTCTAGATCTCTTGTCTATGCTTAAACGATGTCATAATGTTGATTTTGAATTTGTCTATGAATTTGTTATCAATGTTTGGCTAATCTTTCGGATCTTAGGGGCATAATCAAAACTATGGATTCATGTTAAATCTTGATTAATTGCTTTCTTAATTGATTCATGTGTTCTATTTTATGAATTCGAGTGCTTATTCTTAATTGTCGATTATCTGATTAATAATTTGCATGTCATACTTGTTAGTCCATAATCCGGGAGGTGAGTTCTAACAAGACGAAAATCGAATTCAGACATAAACAGGGTAATGTATCGGGAGACTACTTCTGTTTGTGGGGAGTATTTCAATTCAAAGATTTTTTGGGAGTTAATAATAGTTGTGATGGATCTGGAGACCTCAATTATTATTAATCTGCTGTTTATGCACCACCCGGGAGGGGGAATAAACTATTTTAGGAATTGAACCCATAGAAACGCATGAATCGGTTATTGAAACTTTAGTTGGATTTAATATTGAAGACACGTGTTGAGATTATGTGCCTAAGGTTGCTCATGTAGTTTTTGAAAATACTTGTGGAGTTCGCAAATTTATTTATTTTTCTGTTATTTCGATTTTAATATAAAACTTGATATTCGGTCGCTTAAATAAAATTGGAATGCAATGTTATTATAGTCTAAGTGTTTCACAAATCAATCCCTGAGGAATACGACATTGCTTGCCATTATTCTATAAGCTACACTGTACACTTGCAGTTGTATGATCCAAATATTTTTGGCGAACACAAACATCAATTATTTAACATCGATTTTATTTTTCTATTTTTTATATTAGAGGGAATAATAAGTAGTAATTGATTTATTTACTTATTAAGAAAGATATTGCATACTTCTAAAACTAGGTCATAATTTATATATTTAGCAGTTGAACATATCAATTTGGTTAGAGTTGGTTGAGTATAGGTGAAGAAGAGTTCAAATCCACATTTCTCGCACTATTTAGTAGGTATGTTACACATGACTTTATTCAGTGCAGTTTACTAGGCTGATGTGGTTCAACAAAAACTGAATGAAGTAAAATTAATCAAATTTGAAGTCAACAATCGACAAAGTTGTTTATTAATTTAAAATGTAAACTTTATGGATATTAATTTTTAATTAATCACTTTCTTTCATCACCTCTTAAACCCATGAGTTTATGTTGATTGTTGAGAAATCCAATATGAATTTCTCAGGTCTTGTCGTTATATTCTAAACAAAACTCATAAATTTTTGTCTACTACAATTTCTAGTTCTTAAATGCCTCATATTGACTCACATCATTGTGGAGTCTTGGGGGTAGTCATAACAATTACTGATTTGGGAAAAATGCAAAAATGGTCCTGTAATTTTACCTAGTTGGCAATTTTGGTCCTGTCTGATTTGCGTTTTGTAAATTTAGTCCTATAACTTTAAAATTATTACAATTTTGGTCCTCAATTGACCGGAGCTACAAATTCTGGCCACAAAAGGTCACGTGATTGGCACATGGCCCGTCATGAGGCTGACTTGGACCCGCTATGAGCAAAAATGGTCATGTAACTTTACCTAGTTGGCAAAATTGGTCCTGTAACTTATTTTAACTCTTAAAAAAAGAGTTTTTATTTTTCTCAATTTGAAATTTATTCACGTGATTAAATTTATTTTAAAATCTAAAAATTAAAATATAAAAACTATAATAATTTGTTTAAAAATTTACAATGAAAATTGTTAGAAAAATAAATATAAAATTAAATACACTTTTTTAAACATTTAATTTTTTTAAAATATTTTAAAATTCTAAATAAAAAAACTCAAAATTATTTTCTCAAAGTTGTTTTTAAAATTAAACGAAGTTTAAAAAATTTGAAATTTTGTTTAAAGAACTAAAAGTTGTGTTAAAAATCTGCCAATTACTTCAAATACTAAAAATAAATTCAATATAAAATAAAAAATCTTGAAAATTGTTAAAAATATGGAAATTTACCTAAAAATCTGAAAAATGGATTAAAACTGAAAACTGTTGAAGACTTTTGAAATGTCTTACCAAAAAATCTGATTTTTTTTATAAAATCCAAAAAGGGTAAAAACATAGAATTTTTTTTGCAAAACTAAAATTATTTTAAAAAATCTAAAATTAAAGAAAATATTGAAATTTATTTTTAAAAAATCCAGTATTTGTTTAAAAGTCTTAAAATTATTCCAAAATCAAGATATAAAATTCTGAGGATATTTAGAAAATTTCCAGATTTTTTTAAAAAAAATTCAAATTTTGAAAAAGAGTTTTGATTTTTTTTATTTTATTTTGGAATTTAAAATATTTTATATAAATGTCGATTTTTAAAAGATGATTTATAGTTTTTCAACAATTTCCATATTTTTTTTATAATTTTGAATTTTAAAAATAATTTCAAATTTTTTAATATTCTTTTAAAATAATTTCAATTTATAATTTTTTATTATTATTTTAAAATTATTTCAATTTATAGTTTCGATTGTTTGGTAAAATAATTTTTGGATTTTAAAATAATTTCAATTTTTTGGTTAAATATTTCAAAAGTCTTTAATAATTTTTAGTTTTAATCCATTTTTCAGATTTTTAGACGAATCTCCATATTTTAAATAGTTTTTCAGATTTTTTATTTTATATTGAATTTATTTTTAATATTTGAATAATTGGCTGATTTTCAACACAACTTTTAGTTTTTTAAACAAAATTTAAAATTTTTAAAACATCGTTTAGTTTTAAAAATAACTTTTTGAAAACAATTTTGAATTTTTTATTTAGAATTTTAAAATATTTTAAATAAATTTTAAATGTTTAAAAAAGTGTATTTAATTTTCATATTTAATTTGTTTAACAATTTTTCATTGTAATTTTGATTTTTTTTTTTATTATTTTTAGTGTTTTAAACAAATTTTTATAGTTTTTAAAATTTAAGTTTTAGATTTTAAAATAAATTTAATCACATGAATAAATTTCAAATTGAGCAAAATAAAACTCTTTTTTTTAAGAGTTAAAATTACAGGACCAATTTTGCCAATTCGGTTTATTATTTTTTCTTTTTTCTTTTTTTTAAGAGTTAAAAGAAGTTACAGGGCCAATTTTTCCAACTAGATAAAGTTACAGGACCATTTTTGCTCATAACGGGTTCAAGTTAGCCTCATAATGGGCCATGTGCCAATCACGTGACCGTTTGTGGCCGAAATTTGTAGTTCCGATCAATTGAGGACCAAAATTGCGACAATTTTAAAGTTATAGGACTATATTTGTAAAACACAAATCGAACAGGATCAAAATTGCCAACCAGATAAAGTTACAGGACCATTTTTGCATTTTTCCCTTACATATTTACGACAATTGCTTAAAATTTTGTTGTTGCTGGAAAATGGGTAACCAAAAGTAGTTAGATTTGAAGATTTATTGCTTGAGTAATATTATCATTGATAAGACATAATAGTATTGATGCTTCAAAAATTTGGGCAAATTTCACCCCAAGTTAGGGTATTCAAGTTAAGGGAATTTGACTCCGGTCTAATGCTCAATATCCACATGACATAATTCGGTCTGCAACACACAAACATAGTTATGAGGCCGCGGAGGTATCCCGGAGAAGCCCCTTTGATGCTTAAGTCAGTAATGTGTAGGAGAAAAATCAGAGGGTAAGGGAAATAAGCAGTTAAATTGTACTTCCTGAATACTAATTAGGGAGTGACTATTTATACTTGGGAATGTGGACCGTGTGGACCTGGTGTAATGAGTTGGGTCTTAAGGGCCTAATATAATTCGGTGTCTTGGGCCTGATATTATGAATTAAGCCTCATGGGTTTGATGTGATGAGCTGAGCCTTGTAGACCTTTTCTATTCACTTGACCCAATATATTTTCTATGGGTTGATAATTAAAAGCAAAATTATATAAATGATATAATATTAAAAAGGAGATTATAAGTTTACATCAATTATAAATAATTATGGACATATCTAGGCCTTTTTATAAAATTTTCAGTTATTAATAATTATATATAATTATTCAAATTTAAAATTTTTTGTTCTGAAAAACTAAAAATACCTCTTCGTTTAATATTTTAAAAAATAAAACCTTATTCGCAGTCTCCTGACAAGATGCATCCAGGATGCACAAGTGTTATACTTAATTTTCTTGATAAAATGATCCCTAGTACAACGAGTACTACTTTTTATACTACAATGAGCACTTATTTTTAGGTGTTTAGATTTTTATTAATTGATTATAAGGTAGTATAGCAATTTTATACCATTATGAATAAGTTAAGGAGGAAAAGTTTAATTTTGTCACACACGATTTATTATTCACTGATTCCTTTTTTTTTTTTTAACTCGATTCCAGGCTTACGTCGACTATGCACGAGGACAACACTCCGGCTCTCATTGCTTTGCCGCCAAGGTAAAACCGCGGATGTGCACGACCGACCGTTGTTCGACGGGTCTCATTGACGTACAACCGATCCTCCCGGTAAAGAGAACAATTATGTTCGACCCCCAATCTACTAATAACGATCTCTCCCCGAATCGAACCCACACGGATGCTATTCAAGATGAGTTCCCACCAAATCTTCACTACCGCATATGCCCCGGGAGCAATTTGATATGGTTAGAGGATTTTATGATATTTGAAGATTTATCAAAAATTGGAAGGTTTTTTTAACCTTTTCATTTTCAATCATTGGTGAAGTAACAGAATCATACCGTAGTAAAATGCAAAAGTGACAAAGTACTAAATATGCAATCAAAAATCATATAACTATGCAACTATGATGTAGTATATATGCAACAAACACATACTAACTATGCAATTATATTTAACGTAAATATAATAAAAAATAATTTAGATATACTAACTATGCAAAGTGACAACGTACTAAATATGCGGTCGAGAAATTAATATTTATACAATAATATTATACTAACTATGCAATTATGATGTAGTATACATGTAATAATCATATACTAAATATGCGATTATATTTGGTGTGTGCTTTAGCACCTTTTATTATTTGATAGCCTCGAAAATATTCTCGAGAATTATATGAACAAAGAGGAAGGAATTTCCTATATTTTGCGCTTTGATTGTGAAGTAGATCATCAAAGATATCTTCTAAAAATATATGTGTAGCCATCCTTTTTGGTGTTTAATGGATATGTAACTTTTTGACTAATTTACCCTTATCATTTGTTATTTAGGCAACAAATAATTAATAAATAAGTTAAATCTAGGTCATTAAATAAAATTGATTAGTGGGTGAGATTTGTTCCTACGACCGACCCTACAAATTGGTCTCATATAACCCAATCCACATACACACAAATATATTTAGATCAAATGAGACCAATTTAAGGGTAAGACCATAGGGTCAATCTCGATTGTTAGAAGATAAATTTAATGGTTGAGATTTCTTCCTTGATTTTAGGAGGTGAAAGAGTAATTGATTGACATTTGGGAGTAATGTTGTAATTTTTCAATGTTTTGGATAAGTCAAGAAGGATAAACAATAATATCAATACCCACGATTTTGTTAAAAGCTTTTACCTTGTTTCATCCCATAATTATTGTTGACCGCTTTCTTTTCAAAGTTTTACACTTTTGGGAGTTTCTTCATCCTCATCCGCACTGGATTTTTTTCAAGTTCTCACCATTTGAAGAATCAAACTTTTCCAAAGATAAATTAATTAGAATGATATTATTTGCATTTTTTATTTTTTTTATTACCGCATATATTGTATTGGGGTCATTGCATGCATAATACATATAATTTTGATGCTTAAATAAAATGATGTCTTTGCTTTTTTGTAATGATGCTTTGAATATATAGTATTGAGTCATTGAGGAGTTAATATAATGTTGTTGCTTAATAAGAAGGATATCACCGTGATTTTTTTTCTTTATGGTTGTTGCATATACGGTATTGGGCCGAGTCATTGCATGCCTAATGTAATATTTTTTTGATTAACATGCGTAATGTAATTTTAGTACAACAACAATGTAGAATTAAATACGCAAAGAAGATTCTACTAATTATATCTCTAACAAAAAATCTAGCGAGAAGGAGTTTGAGTTGAAAATACCATTGTCGAGGTCTCCAACGCTGCAATCTTCTGCAATATTGTCCATCGTATTGTTTGTTCAAAGAAAACCGAACAAGTTACAACTGACCAATCTTTATGATTTAAACGGGTTTGGATATAATGCTGAATCAAGAGAGAAAATATTATAGTCACTTTTACCACAATCGTGTTCTGGATGTTCCTAAATAAAATATAGCGTTGTCAATTTTTTTCTATCACCAATTTCGAATCTATATTTTTTTTTTTTTTTTTTCGTCTATGATGTTTTAGCGATGAAGAACGCAGCGAAGATGGTATGGAGAGAAATCATTTATTGGGACGCTATTTTTCATTAGTGGATTTGATTAGGATTCAAGGAAGTCAATTATTTTTAAATTAATATTTCGTCATATTTTTAAATTAGGGTTTTGAGAAAAGATGCTCTTTTCTCTATCCTCCCAAACCTCTATGGTCGACGCATCTTGATCTTCTTTATGGAGCTTGATTTTTCTCTTTTTCCCTGAAATTACAAAATCTCATGATTCTTCTATCCCTGCTCCTAGTGTTTTACCAAGGGTTTCCTCAAATCCTAATTTTGCTACTCACAAGAATGGTGCAAACTTCGAACAATAAGAACATCAAACGGTTTCTTTTACTACATTTTTGATCCTCCTACATAAACGTTTCAAACCGGTGCAAGAATTGATCAAGAAAATCAAGATCTGTTACGTTCCATATGTTTTCCTCAAGTTTTGGATCATCCCATTGATCAAGCTTCCCAGTTTATCAAGATTTTTAATAAACGGCTTTGAAGAAATCTTTTGCAAAAATGGTGCACTCCGGGGAGGATACAATTCCAGTAAAGAAATTAGATTTTTATTCCGTAATGATGGATTAAGGGATATATCATCAACGTATACTGGAGTTACGGGATTTATTAATCGGACGACTCCTACTTCCAAAAGGGGTAAAACGTGCACGTTAGAGGTGCTCAATTCGAAATTGCATGCAGCTTGGAGAATTCAACATGCTTGGCGATTGGTATCACTAGGTAAGGGTTATTTTAGTTTACAATTTAATGATATAGCAGACCGTAATCCTGCTTTA
Organism: Rehmannia glutinosa; assembly: GCA_016081115.2. Lineage (NCBI taxonomy): Eukaryota > Viridiplantae > Streptophyta > Magnoliopsida > Lamiales > Orobanchaceae > Rehmannia > Rehmannia glutinosa. The sequence goes on along the minus strand of JABTTQ020000434.1, from coordinate 386,001 downwards.
GTTAAAGCTTCATGGAATTTGAATCCCGACACATTTTGCATCACTAATTGGATCCCGGATTTCAATGCTTATAATATTAATACTTCTATGGCACAAGTTTGGGTTCGTATTTATGAACTAAGTATCGAATACTGGCATCCCTCTTTGATTACGAAGATTGCAAGTGTGATAGGTACTCCGATCCAGATTGATGGTCGTTTGTTGTCCGGGGAAGTGGCATATTTTGTTCGAGTGTTAGTTGAACTTGATTTAAATAAATCTCTTTAGGAATTTATTATGGTTGAAAGGGTGGGACATTGTACTGTTGTTTCGATCAGTTATGAGAATTTGCCGGATTTTTGCATTAATTATCGGATTGTTGGGCATCATGTTATGAATTTTTGCCATCAATACACGACAAAAAAAGCTGATATTGTTCACATTGATAAGAGCTCGGTTCGTGGACGATCGACCTTTAGGATGGGGAATCATGATAAGATTCCGGCTAACAAGGGTAATAGTTTCGAAAAATTGTGTTCAAGTTAAGCCCTGAAAAACCCATTCTATGGAGATGAGTTCTAGATCTAAGGAGGGTGGACCATCCACTTCGGGTATACAAACATGGAATTCTTTTAATATATTGGGTGCTACATCGGAGGATTTACATGGAGAGAACGAGCCCTCACACGTCCATGCAGATGTGGGCCTTAAAGGTTCAAATGTCAATCCTGATAGGACTATGGTTCTTTACCAACCACCAGAACGAAGTTCGGTTATTGTTCATGAGGACACGATGATTGCACCAAATTTAGATGAAAAGAGTCAAGCGGATCTCCACAGCGCAATGGAAGCTGTATCTAGAAGTCATCCGCTTAATGATTATGTAACGATCCGTCAGAGAGTTTCAAAGCAATGGTTGCATTAGCACGGAAGCATTGGTCTGATATGACGGATGAAGAAGAACAAGACAAATTGAAAGCTTTAAAGTTAGGTGACTTCTCAACTACTTCGCTTGTCATTCACTCATGTGTTCCTCGTAAGCTATGAAGTCATGGAAATTGTGGCTCGAGGATCCTAGGCCGACATTTCACAAGCTACATTAGACCATCAAGACGATACTCGAGCACGTGCAAAAAAATGACAATATCACTCGAAAATCCTTGAGACATAAACGCCTTCATTTAAATTGCGTCTTTAAGTTATTTTTGTTGTTTTTTCCTGAATTTTTGCATTGTTTTTTTCTTTGCTACCTGACCGTCTTGTGATCAGGACCTTTTCCCTTTTTTATATATTTTCATTTATTTAAAAAATTTCAAGGAAATCAATCAATATATTATCTTTCCATAATGTGTAATGGTTATTTATTTTAAGTAGTTATCTATTTGTGGTCTTTTACAAGATTACCCTTAATGTGAATTAATTAATTAATTAATACCGATTTTATCCCTTAAATTTGAGCCATCCGAAGTTTAATAGCAATGGACTAGTCGTCTCACCCCAGACACAATGATCTTTTTGGATCCATAGCCTATGTATACATTTATATCTATGTGTGTGTGTTGTATCGTTCATGAAAATTACCAATCATACATGGTCATGCAAATAATGGAAGAATGCAAATAATCATGCAATACCTACCTTCCAACCAATCGGCAATCACGCAATGTTGACCTTTCAACAAAATTACCGTTTATCAATCCCTCCAGTTCCTCTGTATCAGTATATAATCTCAGTCCTTAATTACTTTGATGCCTACACTCCAATTTGTTTTCCAGTATCACCTACTCGTTTTTTTTTTTTTCACTTTCCCTCCCTCGAAATTAATTTGGTTATGTAATGAATCAATGTTTCTCAAGTCAAAAACAGAGGAAAAATCATAAAGGATTAGCCGGTGATATTACTATATAGTATTTTTCATTGCGACATAAGCATTAATTTTTGTTTCATCCTCTAGTTTCTAATTTTTTTCATAGCAATAGTTGTTGAGCTAAAAACAAAAAAAAAAAAAAAAACAAAACATTCATAGCGAAAAGAAAGTGTTTTTTTATTATAAAAAGTCACAACTTGTCCTTTTTTCTTTCAATTAAAATTTTCCTATTCATAGAACCATAATTCTTATAAAGAAAGCATTTTGTATCCTTTGATATAAATAATGACTATTTACTAGCATATAACCTTCGTACAACCTATTTACTGGCATCATAAGCGCCACAACGAGCCTTTATTATGCTCATCGCCCTTGTGATACTATTAAGAAGAAGTCTATCTCTTTTAAGCTTATGTTTGTTGGGTTCGCTATACCACACGGGGTTCGCATAAAGTGAAATTATAATTTTTTTAATCTAACTAAACAAGTGCATTCATCATAATAAACGCTAACCCCGTAGGTTCACATAACGATTATAACGATCGTCATTTTCGTTATCATGCGAGAATACAAATTTTGATTCGTAAGTGATCAAAGGAAAATACCCTCGTAGAGTCTTCTCCTTTTAGCGAAGATTGAGAGGAATCAATTATCGATATGTGGCAATCACGAAAACTCCAAATGCTCGCTAATAGGGATTCAAACGCCTCTCCTCCAATCGAGTCCATCTTTTGATTGTAGACACCGAGAATAAATCTTTCGCTAGTAAAGTTTATTGCATTCTTCAAAATGATAATTGAATAGAACTCTTAATCTCACAATCAACTAGTGATAGGAGATTAATTGTTATAGAATAATAATTATCAATTAATTATTATCTATTACTATGAATATATATATATATATATCTATATATATATAGGGATTGGTTCAATGAGACCAATCCCTTTTCAGGTTAGTCCATAAGAACACTTATGGACTCTTGATTTAAAATTTTGGATGATGTAGATTATTTTAGTTAATATAGGCATATAAGGGTATAATTGTACTTTTATATTTAATTAGTTATGTTAATTGGGCGGTTATTAGCTATTTTTAAGGAAACATAATCCTACATTTTCGCTTACCCGATTTTTAGGGAGAAAAATCAGCTTCAAGCGTTTTTTCAAAATTGATACTTCTTTTCCGCCATATTTGTGAACAATCGTTTTATTGTATACTTAGTTCAAATGGACTTGTATACTTAGTCATGTTTTATTATATATTTAGTTCAATGGATTTGTATACTTGGTTCAAAGTGGAATCGTATTCTTAGTTATATAAGTAGTTTAGTGAATTTGTATACTTAGTTCGTGGATTTGTATACTTAGTTCAATGGAATTGTATACTTAGTTATATAAGTAATTCAAAGTGTAATTGTATACTTAGTTAAATGTTTCGTATACTTAGTATTATTTTAATGTATAGTTAGTTCAATGTAATTGTATATATTTGAATAATTTGCGAGGTTCGAACAGGAAGGAGAGAAAGGAAAGGTGAATCGCTTGATTATGGGGACGTGATCAATACAAAATCACGCCCTTAATTTTTTAGGAAGCGGTTACTATATTTAATTTCCTGGATTCCTATTTTATCCCTTCATTGTATACTTACTTATGAAATGTTTGTATATATTGTAATATATCTTGGCCATTGATTTACTATTTGGATGGTGTAGATTTAGTCCTATGTCTACTAACCTAGGAGGGTGTCTCACAGGATCCCCCCCTATATATATATATATATATATATATATATATATATATATATATGAAGAGAATAAAAGAAACCAAAACACCTTTTAAGTTTTCTTTTTAAAACTCACGTCAGTCTGCAATTTTTTTTAAGAGAAAGAAAAGTAATTCATCTGTTAATTATCTTATCTAATATAAGAGTGAACAAACACCACTTTATGGGGTAAGTGGGTGGTTACAAAAATTAAATAGTGGCATAATGGCAATATGAAACTGCCGTGTTTCATTCCTTTTTTTTTTATTTCTCTTCAATATATATATAATCAAAATAAATCATTATTTATTTATCTCCAATAATTTAGTGGGCTTCTACAATTAAGCCTACTAGATTATATATGGGCTTGGATTTCTAAGTCCAACTTAATTAATTAATGGGAAAATGACACAAATACCCACCTATTTTTGACCGGTACCTGCAAAATACTAAGATTTTACCAAAAATACCTAACAATACGTTGCTGCATTCTAATTACCAACAAATACGCTCAAACCCAACATATTACCAAATAATACGCTGTATATAAAAACAACCACCAAAAAACCAAAAAACAGAATACTAATTAGAGATTCGAAATGCAGCAGCCATAACAAGTGCGCAAACACTTTCCGAAAGGAGAAGAACAAGGAGAAGACATTTTTTCGAGCGAGAAAGGAAGAAAAATCGACTCGCACATCGGGAAAAGAGAAGAAAAACATACATGAACAAAAAAAAACAACAAATAGAAAAAGAAAGCGGACATCAAGTTTTATTTGTTTCAATTATGTTTCTTTCATGTTTCAAATAGAACAACAAAGAAACAATAAAGAAAAAACAACAAAGAAACAACAACGAAACAAAAAAATAAACAATACATCTTATACGAAAAATTTGAAAAATAATAAAAACAATGGATCAACAACATAGAAATACAAATGAAAACAACACGAAAACAAACAAAAAAATTCCATAGAAACAATAAATAACAAAATATGTCCAAGAATATAAAGGAAAAAACACCATACATCACACAAAGATCAACACCTCTAAATCCAATAGCTTTTTTTTTTTTTTTGGATGATTTTTCCTTAAAAACTTATTTTTCATCAACATCGACAAGTTTCATCTTTCCATTTAGGAGATGAAGAAACTAGGCTTCAAATTTTGAACGAAGTTACAAGAATCCAAGTGAAAACAAGACCTGGTTAACAAAGTACCAGAAGGATGCCGAATAACCATGGTATCCGATTCTTGTCACAGCGGTGGCCTAATCGATGAGGCCAAAGAGCAGATCGTAGAGAGCACTAGGAGAAATAGAAAAGACAACAACGAATCCAGCTTTGGATTAAAAAACTTCCTTCGAAGATGCCATTGAGTTCCGCGGCATTCACATCCCCAATGAAATGCGATTTGCCACCACCATAGGCGACATCACCAAGAAGACGAAGGAAAACAAGAATTGGCAGAAGGATATCAAGGGCAGTACTACTTGAAGAACAAATCTTTGCCTTTGTCGACTCTGTTTGACCATCAATGGCGGAAAGAAAGAGATTGGACAAGAAAGGAGGAAAGAGAGAGGAGTGACAGATTGAACAAGAAAGGGCTGGAGCGTAAATGGGGGGAAAAAATTAAAAAAAGAGAGTACAAAAAGTAAATGAAAAGGTAGAGATGTGAGATGTTAGTAAAATCGGGATTTGTGCCAAATGAAGGGTATTTTGTGTAATTTCCTTTTAATTAATTCTCAAAGCCCAAAATAATCAATCCAATTGACTAAGTAATATATTCTATTCCTTTTGTTGGGCCTTCTAATCAAATTGGATTTAAGATAATCAAATTATTTAATTAAATATTTAATCCAACTATTGAATTAAATTAAAACCCTAATTAATTAATCTATATTAATTAATTGCATTCAATTATTGAATTTATCAATTTGAAAATGTCAACAACCAAAATTATGTGCGACCATTTTAGGTTCACAATTAATACTAGTTATAGGCTTACAACTTTTGTAACTTTCGAATAATAAGTTCTACTAATTAGTCATATTAATTAATATACTTGAAATTAACTCTTTAATTTCAAGAACCTACAAATCATGGTAACATCTAGCAAGTAGCATGACTACCTAATATTATGTGAAATAGCGAGTAAACCTATTTCAATTGCAATTTCATACATGTACAATCCTTTCAACAACTAATTTTCCGATTAAATTTTGGGCATGGATTTATGGAAACCCAATTGATTTAATAATTGTGATTCCATTTAAAGTTCTAGTGATTCTATTATGAATCAAATTCATCGTGCCTTGCCAAGGTCTTTGAATCACAAACTACGAAAAACACAAGAAATTCTCTTGCCAAAAGACAAGTGTCGAATTCTATATCGGCCCACGCACAAGCCTCCATGTACATCGGTCAAGAATACCCAAAATACCGATTTGTGATTGTCAAGCAATCAAAAGATAAATCAAAGTATTGCAGGGATAGACACAAGGCTAAATTTCTTGTTACCTCAATACGAGAATTAATCATACACTATTGCAATATGAAAATTCTTATTCGACAAACAAAGTTTCCATATAAGAATTTCCATTGGATCATGTTCAATGAACTTGTTCGCCAATAAGCACCCGCATATATGCATTTGCGTCTCAATGCTAATGTTAATGGAATCTAACATTCTCGTCTCACGAGCATGCATCATATACACAAGTCTTACGAGATTATTCAATGCCCTATCTTGAAAAACCCGTTGACTTGAACTATTTTAAGATCAAAGCCTTGAGACATGTTCCATGATCGCCATCAAATACGCAACCATGCCCCATAGCTTAAAATGATCTAAGGACTTTATCTATGAGAAATTAAATAATAAATGCAAAATATAAGATAAAGAATAATGCCTTTATATTAATATAATTTCCAATGAAATTATTTTTACAAGTAGGATAAATCCATTCTAATTGGGTGCGGGCACCCTACTCTAACAATTTCTCACTTGCCCTAACTCCAATTGCCCATTTATTTTAGGCCCATCTTCTCGAGATGTCCATCAAATACCTTTTGTGCTAAGGGCTTAGTCAGGTGGGTCTCGCTACATTTTCTACCAAGGCGACTCGATCCACAATGACATCACCCCTACCAATGATCTCCCCGATCGGTGGTATCGCCTCATTATGTGCTTGGATCTTTGATGAGATCTTGGCTCTTTTGCTTGCGCTTATAGCCCCGTTGTTGTCACAATAAATCATTATTGGATCAACTATCGATGGAACAACACCCAACCCTTGGATGAAGTTTCGTATCCAAACAACCTCTTTTGCTTTGCATCCGATGCAGCTATATATTCAGCTTTAGTAGTAGAGTCTGCGGTCGTTTCTTGTTTGGAACTCTTCCAACTAACCGTTCCTCCATTCAAGGTGAATATATATCCGGACATTGACTTTGAGTCGTCTATTTTCAGACTAAAAACTAGAGTCGATGAATTCCTCTAGTTTCAATTCTCCATTTCCATATATTAAAAAGATATCCTTAGTCCTTCTCAAGTATTTACGGATCATCTTAATGGCCTTCCAGTGATCATTCCCTGGATTAGATTGATATCTGCTCGTGACACTCAGAGCATGTGCGACATCAGGCCTAGTACATAACATTGCATACATTATGCTCCCAATAGTGGATGCATAAGGTATGCAAGACATTCTTTATCTTTCTTCAAAGTGTCTTGGGAGACATAGCACTTAGAAAGTGAAACGCCATGACTCACATTTGCGGTACCTCGTTTGGATTCCTCCATACTAAACCTTTTTAGTACTTTGTCTATGTACATTGACTGGGATAGTCCGATCATCCTTCGAGATCTATCTCTATAGATCTTCATCCCTAGGATAAAGGATGCTTCTCCCAAGTCCTTCATGGAGAACTGTTTAGACAACCAAGTCTTTGTTGATTGCAACATGCCTACATCATTCCCAATGAATAGAATGTTGTCAACATAGAGCACAACAAATGCAACTACGCTCCCACTAACCTTCTTATAGACACATGGTTCGTTCGGGTTCTATTGAAAATCAAATGTTTTGATCGTTTCATCAAACTGGGTGTTCCAACTCCTCGGCTTTGTTTGAGTCCATAAATGGACATCCGGGTTTGCAAACCTTTTGCTCGCTCCCATGGATATGAAGCCCTCTCGTCGCTTCATATAGATTTCTTCCTTAATGTTTCCATTAAGAAAAGCAATCTTCACATCCATTTTCCATATCTCATAATCATAATATCTTTGATATGGCTAATAACATCCGAATGGATTTAAGCATCACTACTTTTTGGTGAAAAAGTTTCCTCATAGTCAATTCCTTGCTTTTGAGTATAACCTTTTGCAACCAAACGTGCTTTGTAGGTTGCTACCTCTCCATCTACTCTGCACCTATTTGCAACCAATGGGAACAATTCCTGTGGTGGGTCCACCAAGGTCCATACCTTGTTGGAGTACATAGAATCCATTTCGATTCTTTCGTTCTTCTTGCCATTTCTTTTGAGTCAATGTCCGACATTGCCTCTCCATAGATTCTTGGATCATTATCCAAAAGGAGTCCCTCTTCTTTGTTTTCTAACAAAAGGTTCAGCCTCTCAGACGCCCTTGAAACCTTTATGGATTTCCGAAGAGCTTGTGTTTTAGATGGTCCGACACGCTGCGTGTTATCTCATGCTGCAACATCCGAGAAATTATGTGGTTCTTGAATTTCTACAAGTTCTACTACTCCACCATTCCTTTCGAAAGAAATTCATCTTCAAGGAAAGTAGCATTCCTCGAAACAAACACATTTTGTTCCGAAGGATCGTAGAAATAATACCCTATAGACTGTCTTGGATATCCCACGAATTTACATAAGATAGATCTCATATCTAACTTATCTCTCACTTGTCGCTTCACATAAGCAAGACATCCCCATACTTTGAGGTATTTGTAGGAGGGTGTCTTGCCACACCACATTTCGTATGGTGTATTGGACACGGCTTTAGATGGTACCCTATTTAATAGGTATGCCGCCGTCTCTAAGGCATAGCCCCAGAATGAAAGAGGTAATGTAGTGAAACTCATCATTGATCAAATCATGTCTAACAATGTTCGATTCCTACACTCCGAAACTCCGTTGAGTTGTGGAGTACCAGGAGGAGTCCACTGTGAAAGAATCCCATTCTCTTTAAAATAATCAAGAAACTCATTGTTCAAGTATTCACCTCCTCGAACTGATCGAAGAGTCTTAATAATACGACCTGTTTATTTCTCCACCTCATATCTAAACTCTTTGAACTTTTCAAAAACTTCAGATTTGAGCCTCATAATGTATACATAACCATACCTAGAATAATCGTCGATAAAAGTTATGAAGTAGTGATAATTCCCTCGTGCACTAACGCTTAGTGGTCTACAAACATCCATATGGATCAAATCCAACAAATTTTTGGCTCGCTCCACTTGTCCAACAAATGGTGATTTAGTCATTTTTCCTTTAAGACATGATTCACATGTTGGCAATTTTCGCTCTCCCCTAAGGTCGAGTTTTTCCGCCAATTTGTGTATCCTCTTTTCAGAAATATGACCTAATCTAGCATGCCAAAGAGTGAAAGAACTATGATTATTTAATTTTCTTTTATTTTGTTGAATTGTGAGTATGGGATTATGGGGAGCAATAGTGTACAAACATTTCGCCAAATAACCGAAATATATAAATGCGAGAATCTTTGAAAATGGAACAACTTCCATTCTCAATGACAAATTTAAAACCTTCTCTATCCAAAACAGAATAAAGATAATGTTTCTAATAATATCCTAACATAAAGACAATTGTTCAAATACAAATTAAAATCATTCTCTAAAGTTAGATAAGCGAGTCCCTATAGCTAATGCAAAGAACTCTTGCTCCATTCCCCATTCGAAGGATCCCTCCTCTCTATCAAGCTTCCTTTTGTCATTATCTGCAAATCATTGCAAATGTGTGAGCTACAATCGCTATCCAATACCCAATGGCCAATAAGCATCATTAACATATAAGTTAACTTCAACAAAATATATACTTGAATGTTTCGAGGCTCGCAAGGTACTCCTTGCGCTTCCTCTTCCAAAGCCCCCATTTTGCCGATTATGGCATTTGTGACTTGAGAATTAACCATTTTCTTGCCATTGTCCTTTGCCTTCTTGTTAGGTTTAGAGGAACCATTTCCTTTTCATTTCTTTTTCTTAAACTTTGCGATCTTTGATCCAGAAGTGGATCCAACAAGCAAGACAGGCTTATCCTTTTTGATAGTGGATTAAGCCGTCTTTAACATGTTCACCAATTCAGGGAGACTAGTCTCTATGGAGTGCATGTTAAAGTTGACAACAAATGCGTCAAATGAGGGAGGCAGAGATTACAGCAAAAGGTCCACATAGAGTTCATTATCCATAATGACTCCAAGGGACGAGAGCCTTTCAATGAGAGCTATCATCTTGACCCGTGATCTTGGGTGAAGAGCCTCCTCGATCATACGATATCTGAAAAAGGTCTTTTGATATCTCATATCTCATTTGCCTGGTTCTTTCACCATACAACTCTTGTAGGCGAATGAGGATCTCAACAGCATGATCTACACCCTCATTCTGCCTCTGCAGCTCATTTGACATCGATGCTAATATATAACACCAAGCCTGGAGATTGTCATCTATATGACGAAGATATTCTCCATAGGCATCTGATGTCTTATCCTCAAGAGGTGGATGAGGCACTTTGTCAAGTACATAAGCCCTCTTCTCCGATCAAGGACAATTTTTAGGTTTCTCAACCAATCGACAAAATTTGGGCCGATTAATTTGTTTTGCTCAAGTATGGATGCAAGTGGATTTTTAACCATTTTAGTAGAGATATCTACAAAAATAAACGAAGCGAAAATGAATAAACTACGGAAAATATATTCATTCAATATAAGGTCTTTAATATTAAATGTCTCCCTATTTTATTCAAATTTTATTAACCCCATAATAAAATTCGGAAAATCAAATTTTTTATTGGGCTTGAAGCCCAACAAAAATATTTCATACCCCAATTTTATGACCCCATGAGATATTTTCATTGGTAGTCAACTCTTTGACAATTGTATCATTCATACAACCTCAAGATTATTCGCCTCACTTTTCCCATATACCCCATTTTATGAGCCTATATAGTACTAAGCGTCAAACATAACCCATCAAACCTTTGTGTAGATGGAAAATCAAAATATCCCACGACTCATGGCCAACATAAAGACGAGTCCATCCCACAAACATCTCAATGTTTGGTAGGGATCACAACTTTCCAGCACAAGGCTACTCCACGACTCATGGCCAGTGACTAAGTGTGGTAGCATCGTCATGTCGTCTACCTTTAATGGAAGGCATGGAACGATATGTCCAACATAGCTTGTCGATTTTGTTTGATATGGAATTAATTAAAATTAAATTCCTTATTAAGTTTCAAAAACTTGGGCTTTTCTTTTCAAGACCTCATCAACCTAATTACTATGTGGGTTTTTATTTAACGCAATTCATCAAATGAACGCAAGCAAAAAGCATTAGATAAATCTAACATGCATCTTATGCAAAAAGCGGTGGGATGATCATGGCCAGCCTATGTGACCCATTTGAGCCAAAAATGGGTCTGTGGTCAAACTAAGGGACAAAATAAATAGAACTACTTCTATTACATTTTATTAATGTACCCATACACGCATGGATCTTGAGTCTCCTATTCTATTACATTTGTAAAAATCTACCCACACAGGCGTGGGCCTTTAGCATCAAACGTCCTCCAATTACAATAAATGAAAAACCTCACCACCTAGTCTACTCTCAATGCAAAAATTTAAAGAACTTACAAAAATAGAATAAGAGACTCGTAGTCCCCAAAAACCAAAAGAAATAAAACACATCCAATCACATTGGTCATAGGCTTATGATCATCCCTAAATAAATCATGCTAAAACATCCATCACATGAATTTAAAGCATATAAATTTACCAATTTTGTGTGTTGATTTAATTTTGGGATAAATCTTTCTTTAATATTCATAAAAACTATTTTTTATTAATTTCAAAGTTAACCTTTAAATTTTGAAAAATGAATGATTAAAGAAAAAGATAACAACGAAAAGAAAAAAAGAAAATTATATAGATGACGTAACTGATCACAGGTTGAATTGAATGAAAATATTTTTCTCACAATTCATTATCTTCCATCTTCATAATTGATCAAAACTCATCTCCATCTAACATTGGAGGTCCACTCAAATTGGAAATCCAAAACCAAAAGTAATTGTGTAACATCAGAGTGTTTACACATGAAAAATTTACAAAATATATTTCGTCAATAGGATACGCAATTGCTCCCGGAAAGAAATAGATTTTCGATTTCAGCCAAAAGAATTTTCTTTTTCTTTTTCAACAATTTATCCCAACAATTAGATCGTATAAAACATTTCTATCACACACAAAATTATTATTAAAACATATTTTAATTATTACAACATGCTTATCAAATAAACATTAAACGAATCAAAATCTGATAACGAAAATGCAAACCGTGGCTCTGATACCACTGTTGGGTCGCTATACCACACGGGGTACGCACAGCAGAAATTATATTTTTTTTAATCTAACTAAAACAAGTGCATTCATCATAATAAACATTAACCCCGTAGGTTCACGCAACGATTATAACGATCGGCTTTTTCGTTATCATGCGAGAATACAAATTTTGATTCGTAAGTGATAAAAGAAAATTACCCTCGTAGAGTCTTCTCCTTTTAGCGAAGATTGAGAGGGAATCAATTCCCGAATATGTGGCAATCACCAAACTCCAAATGCTTGCCAATAGGGATTCAACCGCCTCCACTCCAATCGAGTCCACATTTTGATTGTAGACACCAGAATAAATCTTTCACTAGTAAAATTTATTCCATTCTTCAAAATGATAATTGGAATAGAACTCTTAATCTCACAATCAACTAGTGATAGGAGATTAATTATTATCTATTACTATGAATATATATATATATATATATATATATAGGTATAGGATCATATGTGGCAAAGGCTTTACCATGTGGCGGTGTGGACAAATCCAAGCCATTACTATGTTTAATCCAAAGGCCAATGTTTTTCCGAATTTATTTTTGTTTAAATTGAATACAACCCATTTAAGGGCATAATGGACATTTTATATTGGTAACCCCCATAACCTCCCCTTTTTTGGGATTTCATTTAATCTTTTCCACTTCTTTTGCAATCTTTTTTTTTCACACAAAATCAAAACCCATTTTTTCGTCTATTTCTTCTTCATTATCACAATCCACCGTTTATTTTTTTCTTCTTCATTCTACTGTTCGAGCGCCAAGAGCAAAAATTCAGTGGCGGTTTTAACGCTTGGTTGTGTTCATTCGACATCAAAATCCAATACGTCCTCGGTAGTATTGGTAAAGGTCAGATTTCTTGTTCGATTTTTTTAACTTTTCGGTTGTAGATTTTTCTCGAAAGGGTTTTCCCTTATTCTTCCTCCCCTTTTATGTCCAAATACGATGATTCTTTTTTTGGGTTTTGGAGTTAGTTGCGATAATAGAGCACGCAATTTTTTTATTTTGAATTTACTAGGGTTTTATTCTTCGATTTTTACTGAGACTCCTCCTTTTTTTTGGGTTTATGGAATTATTTTTTGTGCGAAATGTTGCATATACAATTGATGTTTAAATAGTATTAGTTTCATATACGATTAGAGTACAATCGATGCACAATTAGTTTAGATGTTGTATTCTCTTTGCTACATCGCATAATTAGTATAGTTCATGCACACTGTGTAATGTTTCATAGATGTTTCTCACTTCCGAGGTTAAATGGCATGAGGAAACAAGAAGAGAACCGCATCCCTAGGGCCGAGCGAGGTGCGAGTGATGGTAATCGAGCCCGGAGGTCAAAGACCACAAAATCGCTTTGAAAGCCTCGATGCCCAAACGAGGAGAAGATCCGTGCCCAAACCGAGAAAATTGTAGCTTATATTTTTTTGCCCATTTTGTTTTATTGTACCCGTGGAAATAAATTGATGAAAACTTAGCTATAAGTTGGTATACATTTAGTAAATAGTTGGTATACAATTAGTTCATTGTTTTTATTTTAATTGTGGATATGAATTGATGAAAACTTAGCTATAGAATGGGATACGATTAGGCAATTGTTGGTATACGATTAGTTTTTCAATTAAACATCTAACAATGCACTCATCAATACTTATATTATCACCAAATATTGGACAAGTATATACCAAAATATAATTTTAGGGTACCGTAATGGAATTATTTTTATACCATATTTTTATGGTTATAAAGCACAAGTCTCATATGTATACACCAAAATATGCTTCCAATGTACAATATTGTCAATATTTTTATACCAACTTAAGTACCAGTGTTTAGTCTGAAATAAACATCCCAACACGCCATATTTTATGTTATATTAGCACCAAAATATGCATATCTATACACGAAATAATGCATCTAGAGCACAATATTATAAACATATAAACATTTGTACACCAAAATATTGCGTCAATGAAGAGTGAGAATCCGTTTTTCCTCATTATTAGGCGTATCTATTATGAAAATCGATATTGAATATATCCCTTGATTTTAGGAAAGTAAATATGGTATTATTTTTACACCATTTTGATAGTTACCGATTAGCACCAAAATATGCATATCTATACACGAAATAATGCGTCCAGAGCACAATATTATAAACATTTGTACACCAAAATATTGCGTCAATGAAGAGTGAGAATCCATTTTGTTTCCTCATTATTAGGTGTATCTGTTATGGAAATCTGATATTGAATATATCCCTTGATTTTAGGAAAGTAAATATGATATTATTTTTACACCATTTTGATAGTTACCGATTAGCACCAAAATATGCATATCTATACACGAAATAATGCGTCCAGAGCACAATATTATAAATATTTGTACACCAAAATATTGCGTCAATGAAGAGTGAGAATCCGTTTTTTTTCCTCATTATTAGGCATATCTCATTATGGAAAGGCGATATTGAATATATCCCTTGTTTTTAGGAAAGTAATTATGGTAATATTTTTACACCATTTTGATAGTTACCGATTTGCCCTTTTTACACATAAAATAATGAAAAATGGTGTATTTTTAGGCTTAATCAACCATTGATTGAATAGGATGGATGGATGAGATCTCACCCACACTTTGCCACATGGTAAAAGGTCGCCACATGAGATACTATCCCTATATATATATATATATATATATATATATATAAGAGAATAAAAAGAAACCAAAACACCTTTTAAGTTTTCTCTTTAAAACTCACGCCAGTCTGTAATTTTTTAAGAGAAAGAAAAGTAATTCATCTCTTAATTATCTTATCTAATATAAGAGTGAACAAACACCACTTTATGTGGTAAGTGGGTGGTTACAAAAATAGTGGCATAATGGCAATATTAAACTGCCGTGTTTCATTCCTTTTTTTTTTTAATTTCTCTTCAATATATATATAATCAAAATAAATCTCATTATTTATTTATCTCCAATAATTTAGTGGGCTTCTACAATTAAGCATACTAGATTATATATGATCTTAGATTTCTAAGTCCAACTTAATTAATTAATTCTCAAAGCCCAAATTAATCAATCCAATTGACTAATTAACACAATCCCCAATAATACTACTAAAATAAGAATTGCTAAACATCTTTTCCCGAAGTGCTCGAATTACGCGAAACGAAGTCAAATTCAACGGTCATTACGACATCCTTGAATCGCTCCTTAATCCAAATAAGTGCACTCACAAAAATCCAATTGCCTCAACAATTTCTCGGATCATTTATACCTTGAGTAATCCCTTCTTTGCAGCCACAAAATGACCATTCGAGTTACGCACAACACAACCGTATCCTATTCTATCTTCATGGTTAAATATTGCACCATCCACATTGCATTTAAATTCCCTTCTTTTGGTTTTCTCGGATCATCGCACCATCATTAGCAAAAATATGCCAATCCCCAATATCTACTGTTTGTGCCGATTCCCATTGAATTAGAAAGGAAGAAGTCAATTAATCACCATAGTTGCCGACTTGTCGATGCCATTCTAAATACATGCATTTCTATTATTCCATATGGCCCACATGACCATTACAACCATTTTCTTATCTTCTGAAGAAAATCTGGCCCAATTTGAATCCAAACATTGGGCTACATTGTGTGCCCATCCACCAAAATGTTCACAGAGGCAAGACTCCAACACAGCCGTGCAAAAAGACAGATAAATAATATATGCATAGCAGATTCAGGACTGTTATTACACAATGGACAACCTAAATAAACATCAATTCTTCTATCCAAAAGATTAGACCGAGTGGGTAAACAATTTATGCAAGCTCGCCATACCGTATTCTTGGCTTTTTGAGGAACTTTCAGCGCCCAAAATCCTTTCCAATCAAAAACAAAATTATTTAGAGAGGATCCTAATCCTTCACAAAGCAAATGGTATCCACTCTTAACAGTGTAGCATCCTTTTTTATCTCCACTCCAAATCCACGAATCCGAACAATTAGAAGCCGATAACGGAATTTTGAGGATAAGCTGTACATCTCTAAATTCAAAAATATCCCGTATAAGATCTTCACCCCACTCCAATTCATTATTTTTCATTAAAGGCGATATCACGGTGGTGTTTTGCAATTCTTCCAATGGTGGAGTAGTAACAAAAACCGTTGTGCGGATCCGAAAGCCGACTCTCCCCAATCTTTATTTGCCTCCCATTGCCAACTTTTCTCACACACTTGTTAACAACAACATCTCTTGCTCCCCAAATACTTCGCCTCACAAAACTTGGATTATTCCCCTTTTCTTTGAAAAATCACCATTCGAAAAATATCGGCCTTAAACATTCGGGCAACCAATGACTCGGGTTGAAATGAATCTCCATGCTTCCTTACCCAATAAAGCCAAATTAAATTCGTGGATGCGCCGAAAACCCATTCCTCCTTTGGACTTCTCGAACACATGTTTTGCCAAGATAGCCATCTAATTCCTCTCAAGTCCCTTCTATCATTTTTTCCCACCAAAATGCATTCATCATTTTTTCCAAATCGCACATAGTTCCAAAGGTAAAAGAAAGATACTCATAGCATAAGTTGGTACGGCTTGGGCCATTGTTTTCAAAAGCACCTTCATTCCCGCCTCTAGATAACATCTTGCTTTTCCAACCTTATATTCTCGCACACTCTTTCCTTGATGAATCCAAATATATATTTCTTGTTCCGTCCCACTAAAGATGGTAAACCAAGATAATGTCCATGGTTTATCATCATCCGCACATTGAGAATACCACATACTTCCTCGCTGATTTTCCTCACTTTGGTGTTTTTTTCTTTGAAAGACGACAAAGATTTTTGGAAATTAATAACTTGTCCGTAAGCATTTGAGTAAATTCGTAAACCCTCTTCAATAGCTAATGCTTGGATGAATCGGCATTGAAGAAGAAAAAACTATCATCGGCGAAGAAAAGGTGGGATACCTTCGGAGCGCCTCTTGCCACTGCACAACCATGAATAATTCCTCTTCTTTCATAATCTTGCAGTATTGCTGATAACCCTTCCGCACAAAGGATAAACAAATATGGCGAGAGTGGGTCACCTTGCCGAAGTCCTTTTGTTGGTACAATCTGAGAAGATTCGAAGCCACCATGAATCACTTTGTACCGTACTGATGAAACGCAAAACATAATAAGATCGACACATCTTTGATTAAAGCCAAGCCTGATCATCATACCCCGAAGAAAAGACCATTCTATATGGTCATAGGCTTTACTCATGTCTATTTTCAATGCCGCCAATCCATTCTTTCATTGTCTTTTACTCTTCAAGTAATGATTAATTTCAAAAGCCACTAAAATATTATCAGAAATAAGACGATTAGGCACAAATGCACTCTGACTTTCTGAAATCACGTTAGCAAGAACCGATTTCACCTATTAGCTAAAGCTTTCAAAACCACTTTGTATATGACATTACATAATACAATCGACCGAAGATCCGTAATCGCAACTGGATTTTTCTTCTTAAGGATCAAAAAAATTTATGTATCATTGAACCCTCAGGAAAAGAACAATGATTCAGAAAATGAAGACAAGCTTTTGTAACATCTTTCCCGGTCACGTCCCAAAATTTATGGTAGAAAACTGGGTTCAAACCATCTAGTCCCGGTGATTTATCCGAATGCATTGAAAATAGTGCAACTCTTATCTCAGCTTCATTAAATGGTTCCAATAGCATCAAGCTTTGTTCTTGAGATATTCTTTGTTGCACCCTCTGAAGTATCCCATCCTATTCAGTAACCTGGGTAGAGTACAAGTCTAAGAAATAATGAAAATGTGAGCCAATCCATTATCCCAATTCAACGTATTACCAGTTTGGTCTCGGAGTGTTGAAATAGCATTCGTCCGCTTCCTCTGAGATGCATTGTCATGAAAATTTTGAATTCATATCTCCACCTTTAACCCAATAGAGCTTCGATCTTTGTTTCCAGAAATCCTCCTTTTTAGCCAAGAGAAAGGTATTTCTTTTGGGCCTCCTCAAATTTCATTACAGAAAAACCATCCCTCTTTCCTCCGAACAATTTTAATTGTTCCTTAGATTCCTCAATCCGATCGAAAAAGTCATCCTTAACTTACCTCCCCATTTCTCAGATTAATCCCCATAGCAACTAATCTCCTCACAAACGGATATCCATAGCTCTTTTCCCAAGAATTTCGAATAACACTTCGACATTCACTTTCGCGAAGCCAAGCATTTTCAAACAGGAACTTGAATCTTCTTTGAATGAATTGTGACAACCCGATATCCATAAAAATGGGAGAATGGTCGGACGTTGCCGCTTCGAGGTTCCAGATTTTACACCTGTGATACATTGAAACCCAGTTTGGAGAAGCTAGGGCTCTGTCGAGTCTTTCCTACACCCAATTGATCGTGCCTCTGCCTCTTTCCCAAGTAAAAGGGTACCCTACCATACCCAAATCCACCAAATTACAATCATTCAAAGTTTCTCTGTAACGACCCAATTTTATTAAATTAAAGTACTCTAAAAATATTATTAATAACACACAAATTTATAAATTAAAGTGATCCCAATAATTATCAAAAAAATATTGATTGAGAATTTTTAATTCTTAAGGAAAAATATAATAATAATAATAATAATAATAATAATAATAATAATAATAATAATAATAATAATAATAATAATAATAATATTACATCTTCCAAATTAAATATCCAACAATTATTCCAAGCATAAACTGAAAAATTAAAGACATAAATCTAAAATTTAGTCGATCATAATTATTTAAAATATAAATATATCATGATTTATTCCACCATCACAACATCATATCTTCACCAATTCCTCAACCTGAAAGTCATGATAATAATAGGGTGAGCTTCATCTCGCTTTCGAGAGGGATATATCTGTCAATACTTAATACAACATTAAAAGCATTCACATAATTACAACAATAAATTCATTCATTTTCTCTTTTTTCCTCCTCGATCGCTAGTTCTCGCATATAGCATTGCGGGTTCACTCCCAGAAGATACGTTTGATCCCTGGACCCTTTTCATAGCCCCTAGCTTATATGAATTTATTTTCTCTTGACATATATTGCAATCAATGAAGTACAATCATGAAACATTAAATAAAGACAAATAATATGGAAATCACTACCTTAATAATTGCGATATTCGATGTAGAAAAATGAACAAGAAAATCTTAATCCTCGACTCCTTCGTTTTCTACATTAAATAAAATTATAATTAATATATGATTTTAATAAATCAAACTAATTAATGAAAGAATTTCTCAAAAATATTGAAAAAGGGCTTGTGATTTGTGAATATATATATATATATATATATATGAAACTTGAAGTAGAAAAATACCTATACCTTATAAATATTAGAAAATATAGTGTAAAATTGTGTATGAAATCACACATATTTATAATAGTTAATATTAACCCCTAAATACTCTAAAATAACCCCTAAACTTACCCCCTAAACTCACCCCTAAACTAACCCTATACTAACCTCTAACATAACCCATATACTAACCTCCAATAAAAAATGGATTATCACATTCTACTCTCCTTAAATATAATTTCGTCCTCGAAATTCAATATCTTACCTCGGAATTGAAAATTTTGGATATTTGACACGAATCTCCTCTTCACGCTCCCAAGTAGCTTCATTTCTTCCATGACGCGTCTCCATTTGTACTTTGATCGTGAGCAATATCTTTATTTCTCAAATGGTGAATCTTGCGTTCCAAAACAACGACTTCTAGTGCTTCCTCATAAGTTAAATCATTGTTGATTGTCGATCCTTATAATTCACGATGTGACTTGGATCGTGAACGTCTTTCTTAGCATAGATACGTGAAAAACATTGTGCACACTTGATGACTTCGGTGGTAATGCTAGGTGATAAGCTAAATCTCCAACTCGTGCAAGGATTTCAAATGGTCCGATATATATCGGTTTCAACTTTCCTTTTTCGCCAAATCGAATAACACCTTTGATAGAGCTACTTTAAATACTTTTTCTCCTCATCAAATTGTATATGTTTTCTCCATCTATCAAAGATATCGACTTTTGTTTATCTTGAGCCATCTTGATTCAATCTTGTATCATAGCTATCTTCTCAACAGCTTTTTGCGAATTAATTCGAGGCCCCAAAATTTTTCTTTCACCAACTTCGTTCCAATATAATGGTGATATACACTTTCTTCCGTACAACGCCTCGTATGGAGCCATTCCAATAGTCGCTTGATAACTTTTGTTATAAGCGAATTCTACCAAGGGTAATAATGTTCCCCAATTACTTTCCTAAGTCGAGCACACATGCTCTCAACATATCTTCCAATATTTGTATAGTCCTTTTTTAGACGCCCATCTATTTGTGGATGATAAGCCGTACTAAAGTTTAACTCTGTTTCCAAGGCACTTTGTAGACTTTTCCAAAACTTAGAAGTAAAACGCGTATCTCTGTCTGAAACAATTGACACGGGAACTCCATGAAGTCTCACTATCTCCTCAATATATATTTGTGCATATCGCTCCATACTAAACGTCATCTTAACAGGTAAGAAATGAGTTGACTTTGTTAACCGATCTACTACAACCCAAACAACCTTGTTTCCCTTGACTGATGGTGGAAGCCCTACCACAAAATCCATAGTTATGTGCTCCCATTTCCATTCTGGGATGTCAAGTGACTTGAGCAAACCAGATGGTCTTTGGTGTTCGACTTTAACTTGCTGACAAGTCAAACATTTTCCACAAAAATTCCAATATCTTTTTTCATACTTCACCACCAAAATACTTCTCTTAAATCTCGATACATTTTTGTACCTCCGGGGTGAGCCGTGTACGGCGTGCGATGAGCTTTTTCGAATTTCTTTTCTAAGCTCTTTCTTCTTTAGAACGCATAATCTCTCTCTTCATAAGTCAAAGTACCATCATTTGTTATAACAAATCCTTTTACACTCCCTTCCCGAGCTTTTTCTTTCATTTTGCTCAAAAATTTATCTCGAGGTTGAGCTTCTTTTTATCTTCTTTCTCAAAGTAGGTTGCACTACCAAAGATGCTAATACTATTTCGTGCTTTTGGTGGTACCACTACTTCAATTCTCATCCTGGAAAATTCTCTCACAAGATGTTCTTTTTCGGATATCAAGCTTGACATTTCTCCTTTTGTTTTACGACTTAATGCATCGGCTACAACATTAGCGTTACCGGATGATAGGCGATAGTGCAATCATAGTCATTCACCAATTCTAACCACCTTCTTTGCCTCATGTTTAGCTCTTTCGAGTAAACATATATTTCAAGATTTTGTGGTCGGTTAAGATTTCACATTTCCCTCCATATAGGTAATGACGCTTGGATCTTTAATGCATGCACTACATCGCCTAACTCTAGGTCATGAGTAGGATAGTTTAACTCATGTGGCTTTAGTTGTCTTGAGGCATAGGCAACCACTTTACCATGTTGCATTAGCACGCATCCTAAACCTTGTTTTGATGCATCACTATAAATAACAAAATCTTTAGTGGGGTCGAATTGTTAATAATGATGCGAAAATTAGCCTTCGCTTCAACTCCCGAAAGCTTTCTTCGCATTACTCATTCCATTGGAACTTCTCCCCTTTTCTTGTCAATCAAGTCATAGGCGCAACTATCTTTGAGAATCATTCAATAAATCTCCGATAATAGCCTGCCAAAACCTAGAAACTGCGGACTTCATTCGCATTCTTAGGTGCACTCCATTCGTTGATTGGTTCAACTTTAACCGGTCCACTTCAATTCCTTGAGCAATGATTACATGTCCAAGAAACACCACTCGATCTAGCCAAAACTCACATTTCTTGAATTTCGCATATAACTTTTCCTTGTGAAGTGTTTCTAGCACTATTCTTAAGTCTTAGTATGTTGTTCTCTATTCTTTGAATATACAAGTATATTATCTATAAAGACTATGACGAATTGGTCTAGATACGGATGAAACACTCTATTCATCAAGTCCATGAATACTGCTTTGGTGCATTACTTAATCCAAATGGCATTACTACAAACTCATAATGTCCATATCGAGTTCTAAATGCCGTTTTAAATCACTCTCTTTAATTTTTAATCGATGATATCCGGATCTCAAGTCAATCTTAGAGAAAGTGCTGGAACCTCTTAATTGATCGAACAAATCTTCAATCCTCGGTAATGGGTACTTGTTCTTCACTGTGAGTCGATTAAGTTCTCTATAATCGATACACATTCTAAGTGACTCGTCTTTTTTCTTTACAAATAGAACTGGTGCTCCCCACGATGATACACTAGGTCTAATTAATCCCAAATCCAAAAGTTTTTGTATTTGTGCCTTTAACTCTTGTAACTCCTTTGGCGAAATCCTATAGGGTGCCTTAGATATAGGTGTTGCCCCAGGTACCAAATCTATTCCAAATTCAACCTGGCGATTTGGAGGAATTCCCGGCAAGTCTTTTGGAAATACATCCAAAAATTCTTGCACAATTGGTACGTCATTTGGTGTTACTTCGGCTGTCGAGGTATCTACTAAACTCACTAGATATCCTTGACAATTTTTCTTTTTCAACATCTTTCTTGCCTTCATTGCCGATATCATTCGTGGTACTGCCTTAGACTTAATCCCATAGAATTTTATCTCATCATTTCTGGCAGTTTAAATATTATCTCTTTCTCGTGACACTTTATGTCTGCCTGATATCTACTAAGCCAATTCATACCTAAGATTACGTCAAAATCCTTCATCTTAATTATGTATAGATCAACTTTAAGATATTTTCCCCCTATATTCACTTCAACATCCTTATTCACTGAGTCAGTTGTTATCGAATTTCCAGATGGCAAGCCAACCTCAAGGGGTTCACTTACTCTAGCACTCTTATGTCCTAATATAGTATGAAATTTGGCAGATAAAAACGAATGTGTGGCACCAGTGTCGAAAAGTACAAGAGCAGGTATTCCAGAGATGGTTAGCATACGACATTGTACCCGTGTGTTACGATCGAACTTCTTCCCGAGTCATAGCATAAATTCGAGCTCTACATCCGGATGTTTGTTCTCTTCTTTCCCGCTCGGCTTTTAAAAGAGGACAATTAGAGACTTCATGTCCTGGCTTCTTACACTTGAAACATTTTCCTTGTCCAACTAAACATTCTCCAAAATGATTCTTCTTGCATTTTGGGCAAGTTGGCTGTCTGCTTGCGTAGTTGGACGTGCATTTCCATCGATCTTTATCTATTTATTTTGATTTTGTTTTGTCCCTTACCATTTTCTTTTCTCGGACAACACAACCAACTTTTGTTCTTCCTCGTCCCCAACAAAACTTGCCTCCACCTCATGAGCCCTTCTCACCATCACCGAGAGTATTCCAAATCTCCTTGAGCATATGATATTCTTGATAGTTGTGCTCAAGTCCCCTTCTCAACCTCGAGCATTTTTCAAATCGCATCCACTAGCCGTGGAGCAAACCGCTTAGTTGATTGAATCGTCTCTCATACTCTATGACAAATATATTTCTTTGTTTAGAGTTAAGGAATTCTGTCTCCTTCTTGTCCCGATATGATTGTGGGAAAAACTTTTCCATTACAATTATTTTGAACTCATCCCATGTTAAAGCATTTCGCTCTTCCTCGGTCTTAGTCCTCCAATACCCTTCCCACCAATGATAAACGTCTTCATTGAGTTGGAAAGCGGACATACGACTCTCTGTTAAATCGTGCAACCAATAAGTCAAAAAATCCTCTCTAGCGATCGAAACCATTCTTCTACTACTTTGTCGGGCCATCACGTCCGTTGAATGTGGGTGGGCGATAGTGGCGGTGTTCCACGACTCGTGCATTGTTGTTGTTGTTGTCCCCGTTGTTCTGCACACCTCACGAGGAACTCGAATTATATCTCCAAAGATGAGTGCAATGGTTTGATTTCTTGTGTTAGTGGAGTTCTCACCATTGACTTGATTTCCACGACGGGAGCCATATTCCTAAGGTCATACATAATGTATTATTATTATTATTTATCCCAATTTATTAATGGATCATAAAATATCTAACTTAAAATCTAAATATCATAATATAATGGTCAAATAAATTAATATCAAGTAAAGGACAACTAAGCTTTATATATAATAAGGATTTATTTATCAATTATTGAAATACATAGACCCATCTATCTCTCTTTTGATCCATGTCTTCATCTTCTTCCTGGATCTTCTTCCTCGTTCTTCTTCCTGGATCTTCTTCCTGGGTCTTCTTCCAGGTTTCCTTCGGTTCCTTATCTTCTCGCCATAACCTCATTGTTCAAAAACTCAATCCATTTACGATATAACCTAGCAAAGAAATGTCCGTAGTTAATTTTGGGTCGGTCATCCCGCCCGTCATACTCCAATAATGAGGCATAAATATTTTCATCCTTGACGTTCCAAAACGAGGGTAAGCTATCAATCACTCTACGGGAGGAAGCACGTTCATTTGGAGCACCGATGACATTTCTCACATTGTACCATAACTGGTGAATTTTAACTATATATTCTCCAATACTATCCCCCTCCTCAATTTGATAGTTGAAATAATGATTGAGTCGTTTAATTGGATGCTTCGGACCCCAATTATTATTATTATTGTTCTTTCTTGCAGTGTGATGAGTGCACGTTCCTGCCATATATATATATATATGTCCATTTGCAACCATAAGTCTATTTTTACTTTTTTTTAAGGAATACAAGATTTATACTCATCTAACATATAAACTGGTATTATGTATCTAAAGCATAATATAGTAACATGAAATTATAATAAAATACATCATAATATAAATGAGCATATTGATACAATTGTATAATGTAACCCGCATTAATAATTCTCATACCTTGAGGAGATCGACAAAATATGATGGAGGTGGATGTTATTATATCATTTTATCTTGTACAAAATTTGACTTTTATTTTTTTAATAATAAAAAAAACTATGCATTTTAATTTTTAATATTTTTTTTAACAAGCCTACAGAAACGTGGACCTGCTCTGATACCACTTGTAACGACCCAATTTTATTAAATTAAAGTACTCTAAAAATATTATTAATAAAACACAAATTTATAAATTAAAGTGATCCCAATAATTATCAAAAAAATTGATTGAGAATTTTTAATTCTTAAGGAAAAATATAATAATAATAATAATAATAATAATAATAATAATAATAATAATAATAATAATAATAATAATAATAATATTACATCTTCCAAATTACATATCCAACAATTATTCCAAGCATAAAACGAAAACATTAAAGACATAAATCTAACTTTAGTCCGATCATAATTATTTAAAATATAAATATAGCATGATTTATTCCACCATCCACAACATCATATCTTCAATGGATTCCTCAACCTCGAAAGTCATGATAATAATAGGGGTGAGCTTCATCTCGCTCGGTAGGGATATATCTCATCAATATTTAATATAACATGAAAAGCATTCACATAATTACAACAATAAATTCATTCATTTCCTCTTTTTCCTCTCGATCGGCTAGTTCTGCATATAGCATTGCGGGTTCACCCCAAGATACGTTTGATCCCTGACCCTTTTCATAGCCCCTAGCTTATATGAATTTATTTTCTCTTGACATATATTACAATCAATGAAGTACAATCATGAAACATTAAATAAAGACAAATAATATGGAAATCCCTACCTTAATAATTGCGGATATTCGATGTAGAAAAATGAACAATAAAAATCTTAATCCTCGACCCTTCGTTGTCTACATTAAATAAAATTATAATTAATATGGGATTTTAATAAATCAAACTAATTAATGAAAGAATTTCAAAAATATTGAAAAAGGGCTTGTGATTTGTGAATATATATATATATATATATATATATATATATGAAACTTGAAGTAGAAAAATACCTATACCTTATAATTATTAGAAAATGTAGTGTAAAATTGTGTATGAAATTACACATATTTATAGTAATTAATATTAACCCCTAAATACTCTAAAATAACCCCTAAACTCACCCCCTAAACTCACCCCTAACTAACCTCTAACATAATCCCTATACTAACCTCTAATAAAAAAAAATGGATTATCACATTCTCTAAATCCTGAAAAAACCCACTGAGGATGTGGCCTACCTCCCCTCTTCTCTGATGAAAATAATAGATCATTAAAATCTCCTATAATACACCATGGAAGATGAGATTGAGATCCCAGCCTACGTAGAAGGTCCCACGAGTTCCTTTTTCTGTTTCTTTCCGGATAGCCATAGAAGCCCGTTAATCTCCACACAATTGAATCCTTAAGTTTAACTTCAATATCAATGTGATTTGAAGAGAAGCTTAATAATTTTGCCATATCCTTTTCTTTCCAAAACATCACCAGACCCCCACCATGACATAGACAGTCTACAGAAAACATACCATCGTACTTCAACTTGCTTCGCACGTGTTCCACTCGATTGCTGTGAACCATAGTTTCAATCAAAAAGATAAAATCGGGCCGTTTAGATTGAACTAATAAGTCCAATAAGACCTGAACTGTCCGTGGATTGCCAAGCCCACGCCAGTTCCAACACAACGTACTCATTTTTGTAGGTGGGCCTAGATCCTAGGACCCACCTCTAATCCGTTTTTTTGAACAACCATTACTGGGCCAATAGCAGGCACCAGCCCAATTGGAAGATTATTATTCTCTAGGACTGGTTCAATACGCCTTCGTTTCATTTCAGATAGAATTAAATGTTCCACGTCACCTTCCGTTATTTCCTCATATCCAGAGATTGCATTGCCATGCATTTGAGTTGGGTCTATGCAGTAACCGCCCATCTCCCCATGATTGGTTCCATAGATCACGCTCTTCCCTTTTCCTCTGGGATTTGCCTCCGACTTTTCCGCTTCAGTTACAATAACCGTTTTGCCGCCGGAACAATCATCATGAAACTCTTCGGACTTATTTTCCGGCGGGCCTTCCCGGAGCCAAACATTACTGGAGGATGCATAATTCTTACATCCCAACTTTTTTATTTTCATTCTTGTTTTAACCGGGTTACGGACGTCAAAATTCACTCTGATTCGCATATAGTTCCTCTAACCCCCCGCAAAATTTTTTGGGTCAGACTCAATGAAATCTCCAATAAAATTGCCAACCTCTTTTGCTATCTTCTCCGACATAAAACCAACTGGAAGATCATATACTTGAACCCACATAGAAGTGTTAAATAGTAGAACCTTCAATGGTTGTTCACCTACCTCAAGCCGCTTTGTGAGAAGAAGGAAATTATCAAAAGTCCATGGGCCGTTGGCTTCCACCCTCTGAATATCTAATTCATGAAAGAACTGAAAGAGATACATGTTAGGGTTCAGTTCCTTGATCACAACTCCTTCGACCGGACGCCAGAGAGATGCTAATGTATTCTTCATGGCCATAAAATTCATGATCCTATTAGTGAGAAACCTTCCCACTAAGCACCTTTGAAATTCGCCAGCCTCATTCTCAGAACCGGCCGTATTTTCGAGAACCAGTCCATTTTCTTCTTCGTCTTCCAACCGTAATCGATTATATAGATCTTCTATAGAGGATGACGTGTTGTGCACAGAAACAAAGATTTGTGAAAACTTGTTAGACAGACAAGACAAACTCTCAACTTGCCAAAAAGACAAAGAGCTACCTCTCCTAAAAGTATATAATCACTGCATGAATAGACACATCATAAAACTATTTTTTTTGTTTTTGTTTTTTCCTACTCTATTTACTTCAATAAAATACAAAAACCAATTTTCTAAGGTATATATTTTTGTTTTGATGTAACTTTTTGCTTCACTTCACAATCAACATTCTTCTGAGCTTTAATATTTTTCCTTTCTTCTTGCAGGTTTTAATAGTATGCTTTATTTTGAGCACAATATTAAGTATGGATCAATTTATAGCAGTCCTTCGATATATCATGTGTGGAGAAAATTTAATGTCCCAAGTCACTTTAAATCTTCCCACCAAAAACACAAGCTCAAAAATTGCAATTTACACAACACTTAATGTTAATCCCATCACCAGATATGGTTATGATTGTCTCTCCAATTAAAACAGCTTTGAAGAAAATTGGATCCAACACGATACCAAATCGATCAGACAAATCATCAGAACAGTTTTAATCGTCCCATTTTTTGGATAGGTAATGGCGTTGCGTTCTTTGGGTCCTCAAATGCACAAAATATTGTCGATTCATAGTATATCATAAAGGTGCTTTAGAAAGCATATCGAAATAATTATATAATGTAGCATGTGCATAGATTCTTAAAGTTTATGTTTCAGATCATATCTTGTTTGTAATTTCATAAAAACATCATAAAGCTGTATACAAGTCCTGATTATTAAGAATGTAAATTTTTAAAATTCACGAGGTAGAATTACAGATGCAATATTTCTGAAAAGCTAGATTTGTTGGATTCTTCTGCCAGTTGAACTATTTATCGTGATCCTCGTACCATTTCTGCAGTAAAATCCAACTATACCTTACAAAAATTATATACTTGTAGAACCATCAAATGAAATGTGAATAATCCGTCCTCCTCTCTTTGAAAGAAGGGGCGCTTCCGGTTCTGTCGGTGCTTGAAACAATTTTGTCTTCTCCATATTACTATCTCTAGAGTCAATAATTTTATATGAAGAACTGCTGAACTCAATCACTTCTTACTGTTACTCTTCAGTCCATTTACAATAATGAAAGAAAACACAACATAATTAATATTAAAAAGAAAAGAAAAATCCAACTCCGTTGTTGTTCATGTAACTTTATCTTTGGAGGCTCAAGCAGAGGTGCATTGTAATCAAAATTGGATATATAGTGGTTTTTGGATTAATTGTGTAATATTTCTTCGTTACGTATGGTTTTCATAGTTGTAGTATCTCTATTCTTTGCATTTTCTTCAATTTTGCGTGAGAGAGAGAGAGAGAGAGAGAGAGATTTATGGCTATTTCTATGGGATTGCTATTTGTTTGAAAATGTGATTGATATGAGGGATATTACTTCCGTTTTTATCTAGCTATTTTAATGTTAAATTGGTTACCCAATATTGTTATTTTGCGTTATTATCCTTTTTGTGTTTAAATTAATTATTTAATATTTTTATATTAATTTTAATCTTAATCGTTGATTGTTTGATGGTAGTGGTTAGGATTAGTCCTTACGGTCTCACCGCATGACCCCTGTCTCATTTGATCCAAACTCTCTCTCTCTTTCTCTCTCTCTCTCTCTCTATATATATATATATATATATATATATAAGTATATGATCAAATGTGGCAAGAGGCTTACTGTAAGATAATGTGGACTAATCCTATATGTTAATTTATCAAATCCAATAGATCAATTTTTTTTTTATTTTTTGCCTTTTTTATTTATTTTTCGCCCATAAAGGGCAAATTTGTCTTTTAGATTAATCCGTTTTTCAGTTTTTTTTTTGTAACTGTTCAAAGTCAATCGGTTTTCAAGGGATATAATTTCTGATTTGATTCCCGCTTTCAATTCTCTCCTCCACTCTGAAATATTTCACTTCTTTCTCCCCCAATTGTTCTCGTCTGACAAAGTTTTCATCTTTCAATTTTTCTCCCATTTTTTTTCACAAAATCGTGATACGGATTCAATGTAAGTTTATTTGTGCATCATTTTTGTCTAATTATACATCACATACACAATAATTATGCACCATTTTAAAACCACAAACTTTTGATTGTCGCTTTTGAAATGACTCAATGTTCAATGTAAATTATTTATGCATCGTTTTCGTCTAATTATACATCACATACACAATATTTATGCACCATTTTAAAACAATGAACTTTTGGCTGTAACTTTTTGAAATGACTCAATGTTCAATGTAAACTATTTATGCATCGTTTTCGTCTAATTAAACATCACATACACAATAATTATGCACCATTTTAAAACAACAAACTTTGACTGTAACTTTTGAAAACATTCAATGTAAACTATTTCTGCATCATTTTCGTCTAATTATACATCATATACACAATAATTATGCACCATTTTAAAACAACGAACTTATGATTGTAACTTTTTGAAATGACTCAAAGTTCAATGTAAACTATTTATTGATCGCTAAAAATTTGATCTCAATACTGCAAGTGTAAAATGTAGTTTATAGGATAATGGCAAGCAAGATCGTATTCCTAATGGATTGAATACAAAACACTTAGGATATAATAAAACTGTATTCCAATTTTATTGAAGCGACCGAGAATCAAGAAAACTATTAAAATAAAATAAAAGATGTAACTTTATATAAACTCGAACTCCACAAGTATTTTCAACAAATACGAAAGCAACCTTTGGTACATAATCTCAACATGCTTCTTCAATATTAAATCCAATTAATGTTTATCAAGACCAGTTTATGTATTTCTATGTGTTCAATTCCTAAATTAGTTTATTTCTCCTCCCGAGTGGTGCATAAATAGTTGATTAATAATAATTGTAGATCTCCCGATACGTTACAAATATTATTAAATCCCAAAAGATATTTGAATTGAATGACTTCCCACAAACAGTTGTAGGTCTCCCGACATGTTACACCCATTTATGTCAGAATTCGATTTTCGTCTTTGTTAGAACTAATCTCCCGAATTTTGGACTAACAAATATGACATGCAAATTATTGGCCAAATAATCTACAAGAAAATAAGAACTTGAATTCATATAATAGAACACATAAATCAATTAAGAAAACAATCAATCAAGATTTAACATAAATCCACAGTTTTGATTATGCCCTAGGATTAGAAAGATTAGCCCAACATATTTGAAATCAAATTCATAGACAAATATGAAATCAAATAGTTTGACATCGTTTAAGTACAAACAAGAGATCTAAACTAAGAAAGAAAATCCTTCTTGTCGGGATGGATCCTCCTTCCAAGTCTTGAATCCTTGTGCTTAGTAGATGTGAAAGGTCTTGTGGTGCTCTTCGTAACCAAGCCATCCTCTCTCAGAAGACCTTTGATTTGTGTAACCCTAGTGTATTGTAATGTATTTTGTGGTATATGGTGTTATTATTTCATGCAAGCCTTGGTCCCTTTATATAGGTGTTGTAAGCGAGCACTTGTAGAGTTCTGACGGGAAAAAGGACAACAAAAACTGACCAAATCGAATCGTAAACCACACGGTCAGACCGTGTCACATGATTTTGTCTCTATTTTTCACCCAAATATTTCACACGGTCGTGTGATCTTTACACGATCCGGTCGTGTAACAAGTCTTTGAAATTCAAGTCGCACGCACGTGTAGAAAATCACATGGTCGTGTGACCTCACCTGACCTGATTATGGCGTTCTTATCTGTTTTCTTCGTCTCTTCGACATTGTCTTCTCACTCTTGGATCTTGTCCGAGCCTTCCAACTGGTATCTTTCCATTTAAGCTCTGTTTCCTGTAAAAAGATACAAGAATACGCAGTATCATGCCCTTCTAAGAAAACCAAGTAAAATATACTAAATATGCATGCAAATACATCAATTGTATATCAAAATAAGCTCTTAAATGCATTAATATTTTACACATATCAAAATCCCCCAAACTTAAACCATTGCTCGTTCTCGAGCAAATTAAGAAAAATAATATCAAGAGGTACAAAAAATACACAAGAACACTATAAACATTCAATCTCATTTATTCAAGTAAATCATGTAATTCATTATTAAGAAATCATCAATCACAAGTTCGTCATAATCAATACTCTCTCGGGTACTTGACATCACGACTCATAAGTAAGTAGTGTATCACTCATCTCTCAAAGTGTATGGGAAGTGTATGCGCTCAACATCAATTTAACGAATGTAGAACTACCATAGGCTTGCAAATTGTCTAACATCTCTACCACTATATTGTGCACAACTTAAGAATAAAGACTTTCATATGGTTGTAATGTAGGCTCTTTGGTAAGGGTAGGAAAATTTTGGATTAAGTGACTTGACTTGAGCAAATAGAATTTAGGGAAATTATATGGAATACGCTTATTTTGGTCTCCATACCACACAATACGCTCATCTTATTTTTGTACCTAATTTTTTACTTTTGTACCTAACTTTTTTTTACGCTCCCGCATATTTTTTGATTATTTTTATTTTTTTCGTTTTTTTTGTTCTGCATTGTTTTACATGTTATATAAGTTGTTTCAATATTGTTTAAATTTGTTTCTTTGTTGTTTCTTTGTTGTTTCGATGTTTCAAAATAACTTTAACCTATTTTTTATGTTTTTTTATTCATATATTATTTAGTACATTGTTTCTATTGTTTCGGTGTTGTTCTATAATATTTTTAATGTTGTTCTAATAATTTTTTTGTTTTTTCATGTAGTGTTCAATGTATAAATACAATTTTTACATATTTTTAAGCTCTCTTTATTCATGTGGTGTTTTAAAAAATTTTACGTTGTTTTTAGGTTGTTTCCATATCCTTTTAATGTTGTTCGATGTTTCTTTGTTATTCCATGAAGTTTTTGATGTTTAAATACAATTTTTACCTATTTTTAACTTTTTTGCTCATATGATGTTTCTATATTGTTTTTTTGGTTTGTTTCTATCTTTGTTTCTTGGTTGTTGAAACATGTTAGAAACAATGTTGAAACAAATCGTAAAAATATCCGGGAATTTTTTTGGAGCGTATTGTTGAGTAAAAAAGGGCGGGAGGAGCGTAAATTTTGGTAAAATTGTCTTTGGGAAGCGTAACTTAAAAAAGGTGGGTATTTCACAATTGCCCTAGAATTTAAGTACACAGACTTGCAAATCGACCAACACAATTTCATCTCAAGACTCATTCTTTCAAGATATTTTCTTTTTCAACTCAACTCCACCCTTTTCTTCTTTTTCATTCTTAGGCCTTTTCTTTCATTCTTTTGTTTTTTTCTTTAGTCTTAAGCTCTCAATTTTGTTTCTAAATTTTCCAGAATTTTTCTTTTCTTTTCTTTCTTCTCTTGCTCGATCTCTTTTCTTTATCGAGATTTTTCTTTCGTTTTCGAGCTTCATTATTTTTTCATTTACCTAATCACCGATCATCTCTCTTTTCTTTTGCCATCATTCTTTCTCAATATTCACCATATCTCCCCAAACTATTCATCTTCTATAAGCTCAATTTTTAGGGATGAAAATTATTTTTTTCAATTTTAAAGACCAAAACATGGCTAACAATAAAAGTTAAGGCTCAAAGTGGCTAACTAGGGAATCATGAATTTATATGTAGACTTTTTAGGCTAAGTAGGCTAAACAAAGATGGTCTTAAATCATTTTCAAAAATTGCACACACACGAGGCTTCAATGAAGATATCAAAGCAAGTTCTAGAGTTCTAGCAATCATGAATGACACACTTAAGAAAAAATAAGACGCATAAGATAAAAGCGATTAAAAGGCACAAAAGCTCACATCTTATTTTTTAGCATCATGTTCAAATACCCAATTTTCTTAATCAATGCCAAACAAGTAAAATATATCTTCTCAACCATTCATCACATTATTCACAAAAATATGTCATCTCATAAAATCAAATGATCATAGTAAAATCATACGGAAGCGTTTTGTACTTTTTCGAATTTGTTGATCCTAAATCATACAAAAGCAATTAAACGTGCTAAAGCAACAACATGCTAAAATAAAAATAAAAAATAAAAAAAATTAATTTTTTTATGCTCTGCATGCAATCCTAAATGCAATGCAAAATGCAACAGTACTAATTTACGCATTCTTAACAATCCCCAAATTTAAAATATGCTTAGTCCCAAACATATGAGGAAATTATCAAAAGAAAGAGGAATGCGTAAAATGTACTTATCTGGATCGTTCACACGACTTTGTGTGCATTCTCGTGTCCCGACACACGGCCAACCCTTTGGTCTTCTTTGTGATGTATATCGCACGACCCATTTGAATTTGCCACATCTTTGTTGTGTGAAGTAATTATTCCATTTTTTTTTTACCCGGAGTTCTTGTGACATCTCATACACAACAACTCTAAAAAACAAACAAATCTACAAATTTACGTTAATGAAGAAATAAAAATCGAATTAAAACAAAATAAACAAATGTGATCAAAATAAAATAAAAAATAAATAAAAATAAAAATCAAAATCAAAACAACTTGGTTTGCCTCCCTCAAAGCGCTAAGTTTTATGTCTTCAGCCAGACATCAGATTTCTAGCATCATTGTCACTGAATTGTGTCGTTTGAAATCTTTGAGCCCTCATATTATGTACCATCCATTAGACGAATGATGTTGCACTATTTTCTCGATTTAAATTCAGTATAACTTGGGAATTTGCCCTTTTGATGTTGGCCTCCTACTGCAATAGCGATTTGGGCTACTTGTGTTTCCAAAGATTTCAGTCTCGCATTCAACAAGAACAATGTTAGAAACAAAGCAATAAAAAATATTATCTACAAAAGAAGAAAAAATAGAAAGTAAATTTTTTTTACAAAATCGGAAAAAAATAAAAAGAAATGTTCAAAATTGTTTTTTCTTCAATTAAGATTGAACTACTTGTCACTATATCTAAGTAGAATATTTCAATCCCCGGCAACGATACAAAAAACTTGTTCGCCAAAAATTTGATCTCAATACTGCAAATGTACAGTGTAGTTTATAGGATAATGGCATGCAATGTCGTATTCCTCAGGGATTGAATACGAAACACTTAAGCTATAATAAACTCGTATTCTAATTTTATTGAAGCGACCGAAAATCAAGAAAATTATTAATATAAAATAAAAGTTGTAACTTTATAAAAACTCGAACTCCACAAGTCTTTTCAACAAATATGAAAGCAACCTTACGTACATAATCTTAACATGCTTCTTCAATATTAAATCCAATTAATGTTTATCAAGACCACTTTATGTATTTATATGGGTTCAATTCCTAATTTAGTTTATTCCCCCTCCCGAGTGGTGCATAAACAGTTGATTAATAATAATTGTAGATATCTCTGTTGATTACAATGTTACGAGAATATGGAATGCGTTCAAAATGGCAAATTACGAAAGCAGAAAATTACGAAATTGAACTAACTATTACAATGGTTAATAGAACTTCCAAAGATGAAGCGACTTACGTCTTACGTGTAGTAGCACCACTAACACGAAGCACCCGCGAACTAGAAACGTCTTTGGTAGTTCTTTGGACTTAGTGCGAAATGCGAATATATGAGTGTATGCTTTTTATGGAGTAAGATTTACATTGCTCAAACCGCAATGCACAAAATGATATATATAGTCAACCAATCCACTGCGGGAGAAAAAAGCTGGGTAGTGGGCATTAATCACTTGTAACAACCAAGGTGTTACACCCCCTCTCTTGCATAACAAAAATGTAGTGGACTAACTTCAGGTGACCACCACTGCGGGAGTTACAACTCCAACACGATCACGAATCCGGACACCTACAATGTCCGAGATTCATTGAGCTCAACAGTCCCAACAATCACTCGAATCGGGCCAAGCCCATTTTTGAGTGGCAAAACTTTAGTGGACCTGGACCCGATAGGGCCGGGCCGCCCGATCCCGCCCAGGCCCTGGCCGGGCGGGCGGGGGGCGGGCGGGCGCGCGTGTGGCCCACTTGTGATCATCCACTTGTGTTATAGTTTATACAACAAATAACACCTTCTAGTAAATAAACTAGGATAAACTATGATTTGTATTCCATGTGGGATAAGGCATAAGCCTTTCATCTCCCTTTAAATAATCTTTACATAATGCCCATTTATGTGGCTATCTTCGTGTATTAGTTTCTCACTCACCGAAATTCGGTTTGAGAAATAAAAATACTACGAACATCTACTCGAACGTAGATTAATAATATATAATTTAATTCCTCCAGAATTAAATATTTAGCCACCGAAAAATTGGTCAAAGTCGGGTCGACACTCACTTTATCAAAACCAAAATTTCCAACAATCTCTCGATACCTTACAACTATTATTAACTTCCAAAAGATCTTTGAATTGAATGACTCCCCACAAACAGTTGTAGGTCTCCCGACATAAATAGAGCATATTAATCTAATGGTTTCACTAATAATAATGCATAATTAGTTTATAAGCTGAGTGCAATAATAATGTGCTACCATTTGGATGCATATTATGTACCATCCATTAAGACTAATATTATGTACCATCCATTTAGACTAATAATAATGCATATTAGAACCCCCACAATTTATGTTTGATTTATGCTTGAAATTAAACATGGTAAGTGCAATACACGTGTCAATCATCCACACGGTTGGAATATGAGATGAAACACGGTTTTGGAATAGAAGATCACATCCACTTAAAGAATGGTGCATAATTAGTTTAGAAATCTCCTGCATGCTTACACTAATAATGCATAACAACCAATACAATGAAATATGGGAATTAAAATCAAATTATAAGCCCAAAGTTATCTCCTCAAACTAAGCATATTGAGAATTCATGTCCTTTAATCTGAACCCGTCAATCAATATCCATAATTGCATAAAATTACAAGTTAGCCCCAATTTCAATAAATATTGACAAAAAAGCCATCTTCTCAATTGAACCAAGAACCCATCCGCCCTTAATATAAAATATGCCATCTCATATTTCATCTTTGCCGGGTACCGCAAAGAAACCATCTCCATTCCCCGCTAGCCGTCATTCAAGGAATTGAGATTAGAAGACAAATTGGCTGATTTGTTCGATATATAGTTTTGAAAATAGAAAAAATCCTTAATCACGAGTTTTGTTAATTGATAAGCACCCCCTAAAATCACGATACGAAGAGTTATTTTTCTTAAAAAAAACGTAAAATAATAAAAGTTCTAAAATATCCTTAATGATAGGAAATAAATTAAATTAATAAATCGTTAAAAAATGGAAAAAATCTCATTCATTGATTTTATGCAATTAATGGATGTGATTAGTTTATCTTTATCTTACCTTAGGACCCTTGTCTCATTTGATCCAGTCCGTATATATATATATATATATATATATATATATATATACACGTGTGTCGGTGTGTGTGTGTGTGTGGGGGTTATATATTATATAAAAGCTGAAATGTTCATGAAACAATGTTCATGAAACAATGCAAGAACCATGAAAAAATATGGAAGTAAAGAGAAAATGTTTTAATTTGAAATGTTCATGAAACAATGCAAGAACCATAAAAAAATATGGAACTTTAAGGCTGTGATTGGTTGTCCTTTCATTCATTTATTTTTTATTTTTGTGACTTAGCTTCAAGGCTTATACCGACTTAACGTCAAATTATCGGGCGGGCGATCCGGTGCTGACCAAGGGGAAAATCAGGCCGGGTCGGGCTGACCCTGCCCGACCCGAAATCTCTCCGGGATACTATTTTGGGGAGCCCAACCTAGCCCATGTATTAAAAATACACTTGATTTACTTTGTACCAAATGGGCCGAAGGTGATCTGTGTTCGAACTAATGTCTTTGAACCAAATAGACCCGGATCTTTTCGGACTTACAAAATGCAACTCAATTTGACACTATCTCCGAGTTGGCCCATCGGCCGAGCTATTTTTGACAGCTTTACACTTGACTATGCCTGAGGATAGCAACTCCGACCCCTCATTGTTGCCATCAATGTATACCAGTGGATGTGCATGGATACTATTATTTTTGATGAGGTGCTAAAAGTACAACCATGTCCTTCCGGATAAAGAGAACAAGTATATTCGACACTCACCGAATCAAAGTATATTTGTTCCCCCAAGAGAATAGTAGTGAACAATTGTTTTTTAGAAGTTGTGAAATTTTGTGGAGTATGATTGGACGTGGGATGAAAATATGATGATGGTAGTTGATGTAATAATTTTTCTAATAAAATAATATTGGATGTGATTGGTGACTTGAAAAATAAGAGAGGGTGAATAATATATTTGTGATATGATTATTTAATAATGATAGTTGATAGTGATATTTTTTTAGTAAAAACAATATTAGATGTGATTGATGATTGGAAAAGTGGGAATGAATGAATAATTTATTTCTAAAAAATTTCCATAAACAAT
Source organism: Rehmannia glutinosa (assembly GCA_016081115.2). Lineage (NCBI taxonomy): Eukaryota > Viridiplantae > Streptophyta > Magnoliopsida > Lamiales > Orobanchaceae > Rehmannia > Rehmannia glutinosa. The sequence continues at coordinate 347,628 of JABTTQ020000434.1, read as the reverse complement.
CACGCTTTAAGTTGAAATTTTCCGCTCCAATCGACTTTTGGTAAGAAGAGATGACAACCAATCACAACCTAAATTATCACCAGGTAGAGCCCAAAGTATAGCCGAAAGTATAGGAATTTGAAGAGTACGCAAGTACATTCATTGATATATCGAACAAAAATTCATATGAACTTTCACAATAACAATACAATAAAAGTGTTTGATCGACCATAAGAAGGTGATTAAAAATATTGCCAATGGCTACTACAAAAATAATAATAATAAACCGAAAAAAGAGGTAGATTATTGGAAATCGAAAATAGGTCAAATTACCCAATATGACCTCTAGGGTGACCTACAATAAGTCCAGTGCAGGTATGACTTATTTAACAATTGGGCTATACTAAGACATTTTATAAAGCCTATTGAATATAATCGAGACAGATTAGGGCCTTTAAAAATGCCTTTTAAGCTAAATAGGCCGACCTATTTTTAAACTACGTATATAGTATATACAAATATATAATATTATATATATAATACATATATGTATTATATATTATGTATATTATATACAATAGGACTACCTATATTATATTAGATACATATGTATCTTTTTTATATCACATTATATAAATATGTAATTAAATAATATGCCTAAAGTCCTAAACATGCTTTAAATAGAACCGTCTGGCTTTTTTAAGTAAAAAGCTAGGCTCCCGAGACTACAAAAAGGTTTATCATATATAATAGATCATATTTGGGCCTAAATTTAGTACAATAGGCCCAGGACTTTCCGACGTAAAACCTAGCTTGGGCTGACTATTTACCTTACTGTTGAAAACAAATTGAGACAAGTGTGTTATACATCGACTATTTTCTTTTCACATCACTAGTTTTGAGAGAAATTCCCAAAAATACCTTAGATTTTGAAAAAATACTACCAAATACGCTCTTATCACTTTTGTACCTTTTTTTTTTTTTTTTTTTACGTTCCTGCATTTTTTGATTATTTTTATATTTTTTCCGTTTTTTCTTGTTCTGTATTGTTTTATATGTTATAAATGTTGTTTCGATGTTGTTTAATTTGTTTCTTTGTTGTTTATTCGTTGTTTCTTTGTTGTTTCGATGTTTCAAAATAACTTTTACCTATTTTTTATCTTTTTTTTTGTTTATGTATTGGTTTGTACATTGTTTACGTTTTATTATATAATATTTTTAATGTTATTCGAATAATGTTTTGTTGTTTCCATGTAGTTTTTAATGTGTAGATACATTTTTTACCTACTTTTAAGATTTTTTATTAATGTGGTGTTTTTAATATTTTTAAATTATTTCTAGGTTGTTTCCACACTATTTTTAATGTTGTTCTTATGTTTCTTTGTCATTTACACGTAGTTTTCGATGTTTAAATACAATTTTTACATATTTTTAAGCTCTTTTTGCTCGTTTGGTGTTTTCTATATTGTTTCTGGTTTGTTTCTATATTGTTTCTTGGTTGTTTCCATGTTTTTTATGTTTTCATGCATTGAATAAAAAATTGAATTGTGTTTTTTACTCATGTTGTTTCTATATTATTTTTAATTTGTTTGGTTTTAATATATGTTATTTTATGTGTATATTTCTTGTTTTTTATAAGATTTTGTGTATAAAATAGATTATTTAATGGGAGTAAAATTTATTTTTTCACTAAAATTTGATTAGAAGAAACATGTTTTGAAACAACAAAGAAACAAGAACGTATAAAAAAGTTCGGGAATTTTGGTTGGAGCGTATTTTTGTCCAAAAAAAAGGGGCTGAGCGTAATCTTCTCCAAAAATCACCGGGAATCATAATTATGTCTTTTGTCCAAAGAGATAATTGTGTCCTTATCCCTAGTTTTGATAACGAGTTACCGACATTAATTCAGTTAGATAAGTATAACGTCAATATTTCTCAAATCAAGAATGGAGGAAAAAAAAATTGAAGAATTGGCCAGTGATGTAGTAATTTTTATCGTGACATAGGGGTCGGATTAGTTTGTTTTTAAAACTTTTTACTCCCCAACCCCTTCCAACCTCGTTGTAGTCTCTACTGGTAATCTACTCATCTTCACGATTCTTTACTTTTTTTTTTTAGTTTTTGTAAGCTTTTTGTACAGGAAAATGATGGTTGCTTTATGGGGGAAGAGAGACTGGTCTTTTCTTGACAGTTAAAACATTTTTTCAATCCAAAAACAAAGGACAAAATGGAGTGCGGAAACCAAAATCACTGTGTGTGATTGCTATATAGTATATATATATATATTCCTTTCCATTTATTTTATTTTGTGATAGTAACAAAAAAGTTATTTTGGAAAAAAAGTATAATTATTTTTGGAGTGTGAACTGAGGTTAAGATGAAATTATAACACTGAAACATGTAATGTAATTTTTTTTTGGTGAAATGGTGATTGAAAAGATGAAGGTGAAGAAATTAAATATTATATGTTGTAAAGTGAATAAATTAAATACTATATGTCATAATGATGATTTTTTTAATGAGTTGAGAGGAGTGGAATAGAGAGATAAATTTCAAACAAACTTATTAAAAGCTCAGGTTCGAATCTTGATATACTCCTTTGTGACCAATGCCACTTAAGGTACAAGAAATTTGGTGGTAAAGTATATTGATGATTATTAGAGTATATTAGAGTTTGTGATTGCAAAGTTTGTTCTGAGAATTAGTTATGGTTGTTAGAAATTAGTTACAACTCCGATTCTTTCGTTACATTGCATCTCACACACTTCACTAGTTCTATAAATACCAGGAGGAGGCTCATTTGTAATTCGGTTATTACGGATATGAAATACACGAGATCATTCTATATTTTAGCATGGTATCATGAGCTCGGAATTCCGAGCGCATCTCCGTGATCTTCTCCTCGTGAGCTTCTATCTCTTCGATGAATTGCTCCTACTTGATGATAGTCTTCTTCTCCGGTGATATTCCTCTTCTCCTCTGGTGATTTCTTTAGTGAGCTTCATTTTTTCGATCCTGTCATGGATTCTTCTTTGAGCTCTGTTATAGCTCCGATTATTCCACACTTTACTTCTCTTTCCATTCGTCTTGACCGAATGAACTATCAATATTAGGCGTTTACAAGTTTTATCCACGGTTCGTGCACATGGTTTTGAAAACTTCTTGCTAGGCAATGAATCTCCGTCTATGTATATTGTCTCTGAATCTTCTTCATCTACATCTACTTTAAATCCACGAACATGTGATCCGGATGCGTAGAGATCGATTTTTATTGAGTTGGATGCTTGCATCAATCGGTGAATCAATGCTAGGACATGTTACAAGGTGTGTTACATCTCATGATTTGTGGATTGCATTAGAAAAACTATTTCATACTCGATCTAAAGCTAGAGCCTTACATCTTCGATTGATGCTTCAAACATTAAAGAAAGGAAATCTAACCATTGATGAATATATTCTTAAGATGAGAAGTTTTGGTTGATGATATCAATTCAATTGGTCAAACTATCACCGATTCGAGTTAGCATTATACATACTTGGTGGCCTTGATCCGATTATGAAGTCATGTGGTTGTAAATTTGACTTCCGAGTTGAAGATATCTCACTTGCTGAATTACAATTTGTCTTGCAAACCAATGAAATGAGAATTGAAACGATGTGCCTCAACTCCCCGTTGCATTTAATACTACTACTCAATCTGTATCACAAGTTGTGTCAAACATTCATCCCCTTCTTCTTTCAATCAACCTCCAAAGACACATTGCTTATTCTCAACCCTCCTTCGTAGGCGGGTCGATCATTTAGAGGTCGAGGTGGTAGATTTTGGCGTGGAGGTCATGGTCCTACATGCCGCCTTGTGTGGCGAAAGCGTAATGTGCCATGTTGCTCTTAAATGTTACAAAAGATTTGATATTAGTTTTCAAGGAACTAATCAAGTCAATGCGGGTTTCATGGTGATAATTCATTTGCGGGAACCACCGTGCACCTCGTGCCTATCTTACTTCAAATGCGGGCTCCTCTACATCTCATGATACACAAAGGTACTTTGATAGTGGGGCTACCAATCACATCACTACTGAGATCTTGAGAACTTGAGCATAAAATCAATATCAAAGTGCGATAAACCGACCGTGGGTAATGGTTCTACCTTACCTATATCTCATATTGTTCTTCATCATTACATCCCCTATATCCGGAAAATCATTATTCTTTGAATCATATATTGTATGTTCCATCTATCACCAAGAATTTGGTAAGCATTTCACGATTTACTAAAGAAAATAATGTGTTGATTGAATTCTATGATGATCATTGTCTTGTTAAGGACAAACTCACCAAGAAGGTTCTATTGGAAGGGGTGCTTAATCAAGGATTATATCAGTTGGATCTTACATCTTTTCTCAACACAAAGGAGTCTCTCAAAGGCCGAAATCCCGTGTGCGTGGCCTACGATCGAGCAAAAGAACTGATGCTATGGCATAAAAAGTTAGGACATCCATGTTCTGTTGTATTACATCATGTACTTAAACAAACGATTGCACATTTCTTTCTCTGAGGCTTGTAAGATGGGAAAGTTACATCATATACATTTTGCAAATAAACCTACTAAGACTACTTCACCTTTTCGGTTGGTGCATTCGACATTTGGGGTCCTTCCCATGTTGTTTCTATGGATGGATTCAAGTATTATTTGTTGTTTGTTGATGATTTTACAAGGTACTCTTGGATATTTCCACTAAAAGCAAAATCGAGGCAAAGGCAATTTTTCAAAGAATTTAATTCATTTGTAGAAAGACAGTTTGGTTGTCATATTAAATGTCTTGAGACAGTTAGGGAGGTGAATTTAGATCTTTAGTACCTTATTTGGCAAGCCTAGGCATCAAGTTTCGACATCCATGTCCACACACACACCCTCAAAATGGTAGAGTTGAGATGAAACATCTTCATGTTGTGGAAATGGGATTATCTCTGTTGTCTCAAGTCGCATAACCTTTGAAATTTTGGTGGGAGGCTTTTGATCGGTTTATATCATTAACAGTTACCAACCCCCGTATATCAGTCCTTTTCGGTGTTTATTTGGTATGCCACCTGATTATACTTTCATGAAGGTGTTTGGATGTGCTTGTTATCCATTTTTAAGGCCATATAATGCTCACAAATTTCAATTCGAGATCCACAAAATGTCCTGTTTCTTGGTTACAATCCTAATCACAAGGGCTACGATGTCTTAGTCCGATGGAAGGCTTTATGTTGCACTTAACTGTGGAATTCAATGAACTTGAATACCCATATGCTACATTGTTCTCCTCCAAGTCACCCGCTCTATGCCTTCTAATCCAATATCTCTTCCAGGTGTTACCACTTCCCAACTTCACTCAGTTCTTGACCTCATCCTACACATCTCGGGCTCCCGAGTCACCACACAGCCCCCATCATTCCATCTGCATCACCCGGTGAACAAACTGCATTGTACAAATTCCTCCTACTCCGTTGCTCCACCTCTCACTCATTCTATGGTAACTAGATCCAAGACAGAAATCTTAAACCCAAGGTATACTCTGCAGTCTTATGTGAAATCGAGCCTACTTACACACAAGCTTTGCAAGATCCAAAATGGCACCAAGCCATGCAAGATGAATTTGATGCTTTGCAATCTAAACACACCGAAACCGGTTCCATACTCTCCCGGACATGCATGTCATTGATAATAAATGGATATTTAGAATCAAACATAGACCGATTGCTCTATTGACAAGTTCAAGGCAAGATTAGTAGCTCGTGGCTTCCAACAAAATCTTTGGAGTGGACTACACCGACACCTTTTCTCCTGTAGTTAAAGCTTGTACCATCGGTCTTATGTTTGCCTTGGCCGCCACACACAATGGAGCATCCAATGAGATAGATATCAACAATGCTTTTTGAATGGAGACCTCAAGGAGACAGTATATATGACTCAACCGAGGGATTTGTTGATCCTAACCTACCTCATGCTTTGTCGCAAGCTTCAAAAGTCACTCTATGGTCTTAAACAAGCTCCTAGAGCTTGGTTTGACACTCTAAAAATGTTTTTGGTCTCATTGGGGTTCACAAGATCAGGTTTCGATTCTTCTCTTTTTTTTCAAGAAAGACAAGTGTGCATTACTGCTTGATTCTAGTGTATGTAGATGACATCTTGCTTCTTCGGGGATAATTCTGCACTGCCGTTGAAGATGTGATTTCTTTGTTGGGACAAAAATTTGCCCGAAAACAATGGGAGAAGTTCATTATTTTCTTGATCCGGAGGCCTCTAGGACACTCATGGATCCATTTTTCTCAAACAGGCAAATACTTGAGGGACTTGTCACAAAACAAAGTTTGAAACTTGTAAACCTACTTCTACTCCTATGGTCGTTAATCTTAAGTCGGCACTTGGGGATAGTGCGCCTTAGGCGATCCTACTACCTACTGAAGCACATTGGGGGCTCTTCAATATCTCACACTCACAAGGCCGATATTTCATTTCTTTGAACAAACTTAGTCGCTTTTTACACCATCCCACTATCAACCACCGGCAGCGATCAAGCATCTACTCGGATATCTTAAGGGCACTAGTAACTTAGGACTTGAATTTAAACCTTCTCAACGATTCTTACTTGCGGGTTTTCGACGCTGGATTGGGCTAGTAACTTGGATGATAAAAAGTCAACAAGAGGTCATTGCATTTTCTTTGGGGAGAACTTACTCACTTGGAATTCTAAGAAGCAAAGTGTGGTGTCCAGGAGCGTATGAGTCGAGAATACCGGTCACTTGCGGAATCTGACCCAGACATTGTTTGGCTTCAATCTTTATTCAAGGAACTTGGCATTTCTTTTGAGTCTCCTTCTACTATTTGGTGTGACAATGTAAGTGCAACCGCCCCAGCATCCAACCCCGTGTTTTATGCTTTGGACTAAACACATTGAGATCGACGTACACTTTGTAAGAGATAAAGTGCTCAACTAGGAATTGGATGTTCGTTATGTCCCTCTGACAGCGGCAAAGAGGTCGCAGACATTTTCACCAAGCCTTTACCGATTACCGCTAGGTTTCAAAACTATGAGAGACAGGATCCTTGGTTCTTGATTCCCGAAACAGGACATTTTGGGGTGTATTAGAGTATATTAGAGTTTGACATTGCAAAGTTTGTTCTGAGAATTAGTTATGGTTGTTAGAAATTAGTTACAACTCCGATTCTTTGTTACATTGCATCTCACACACTTCACTAGTTCTATAAATACCAGAGAAGGCTCATTTGTAATTCATTATTACAGATATGAAATACACATCATTCTATATTTTAGCAATGATAGGCGTTAAATACAATTTTTCTAGTCTTACGTAAAATGATGACTGTTGATTCAAAAAGTGAGAGTGAATAGATAAAGTATTATCTCTGAAAATTTCAAAAGAATTAGATGAGGCAAAAAATATTTCTTAGCAAAAAGAAAGTAATATTTTTTATTGTTTTTTATAACAATCACAATCAATCCTTTTTTCTTTCAGAATTTTTCATATTCATACAACAATAATTCTTATAAGTACATATAAAATATGAGTATGTTGTATATTTTGATCAAAATAATGAATATTTAATAACACAAGTTACACAATCCTTCCGTACAAACATATTATCACAACCTATAGCACATTCTACTCAATACTTTAAATGGTTAAAATTTAAAAGCTTGTTGTGCCAGTCATGAGCATATAAATTGAATCAATTTTGACAAGGTGTCCTGGAAAACTCAATCATTGTCCATCTTTTTCAAAATCTAATAGGTAGATAAACCAAGTTTTCCCGTTGTATTTCTTCATTGCACGAAGTAACGATCATGTGTTTTTACAACATTTGTAATACGGAGTACATTTCGTCGTTGAAGAGGTTTGCATCCGATAATTCTCGATCCACGAAAAATTATTCTACGACCCCGAAACATAACCTCCACGTCTTGGGTTCAACATTTTGTTGCCTAAGAAATCCAAATAGCATAAGATTGTTATTGTATATTTGTTGAACAATCAAATGATTTTCTATATCATAACTATCTATCAATTCTTGAAACTCATCATCAGATGAGCATGCAGAAGAATATATAGTAGAAGGCCCAATAGAATTGAAATTCATTTTTCTTATGGGAGAAATAATACATACACAAATGTTGAACTGAAGAAATGATTAGAGTATGTGCTTATTATATAATATTTTGGAACTACACTATTTTAGAAAGCACAATCCTTGTGCTTTCATTCCGAGCCTTTTGATAGACATTATGTTTAAACTTCAAACCTATAATATAAATCTGAATTGGACGAAGAGACTTTAGAAAGCACAATCCTTGTGCTTTCATTCTTAGTCGTAAGATACACATTATCTTTAAATCTCAACCCTTGTGATATAAATCTGAATTGGACAAAGAGACTTTAGAAAGCACAATCCTTGTGCTTTCATTCCTAGCCGTTAGATACACATTATCTTTAAATCTCAACTTTACAATATAAATCTGAATTGGACAAAGAGACTTTAGAAACCACAATCCTTTTGCTTTCATTCCTAGCCGTTAGATACACATTATCTTTAAATCTCAACCCTATAATATAAATCTAAAAGGCACAAAGAGACTTTAGAAAGAACAATCCTTGTACTTTCATCCATAACCATTGGATCCTTATCATATGTTATCTCCATATTTCTATAAATAGATATATTCTTCCACACACTTCTCCAACTTCTCCAAATTCATTTGTTTTATATTTGCTCTCTCCAAAATGTCTAAACCACACATTACTAAGATGGTGTTTGGCTAAGCTTGTTGAAAAGATCTTATAAGCTCTTACATCTTATAATTTAATTTAAGAGCTTATAAGATGTTATCTCTTATTTTAAGAATAAGTTGTTGAAGTGTTTGCAAAAATAAGATGGTGTAGCTTTTAAAATGTTAGTAATGGCAATTTTGTAATTAAAATAGTCAAAATTAAAGGAAGTTGTTGAAATAAGATCTTATTTTGAAAAAAGTTGGCGTTCCCCTACTTTTTAAAAAACAGCTTATAAGCTCCTGGCATCTTATTTTGGGAGCTTATAAGATCTTTTTCTAAAAAAATTACCAAACAAATTTAAACAACTTATAAGCTCTCAAACATCTTTGTGGGTACAAACCAAACCAGAGAACAATTCTGTAAATGTATTGAAGACAATACAACTCGGAAAACTAAGCTCTAACATAAAATACCGCAACCAAAGATCATTGTAATGTCGCATGCAAACCATTTTTGAAGATATTAGAAAATTCAATGGATGTCTTCAACAAATCGAATATCTTAATCCAAACGGTGCAAATGAACAAATACTAGTAAGTAAATTATATTTATACGTTTTATTATTTTTGTCATAGTAATAATATCTTTTAATCTCAACAATATTGATATATTATGCAGTTAGAGCGGGTAAATAAGTTGTTGATGCAACAAAAATGATATAGTGGCGATTCAAACTTGTCCATGTGTGGTATGCTATGAATGAATATGTGCAAGTAGAAACCACCGATGGAGTCTCTTCATTTCCTCAAAAATATACCGAGTCTCCTATTTCCTTAATCCTTCATTGCCTTTATTTTCAATCGATTTAAGTGATGAAAATATCGGGGTTCTTCATCACATCGGCTGAAGGCATCAAAAATCCAAATTAAAGAGGAAACAAAGCGAAATTTTTTTATTAAATCACACATGACTATTTGTCATCATTTGTTAATTAAAAGTGACAATTTTTATTTTTATCATTGTGAAGTACACTATTACGATGCCATTTAATTTCGTCCCCTAATGGTATTAGACGATGTCGTCACTAAATTGCCTATTTCATGACGCTTAACTGAAACTCGTCGCTGTATTTCATAGAAGGTGGGATTTTTATTAAATCATTAAGTGATGAAAATATTAGTGGGAGTTCTTCATCACATTGGCCTGAAGGCGTCAAAAAATCCAAATTAAAGAGGAAACAAAGCGAAGATGCATCTACTTTTGCAAACACGGTCAAAAGATATTGCAAAACTTCAGAACTATTATTAAGTTCAATTTCAAAAAAAAAAATCGCGTTGTTGAGTTGGAAGTAAAAAAAATCGAAGCTCAAAATCAAATCTAAAATAAATGAATTGATGAGAGAAGACAATATTTTAATGATGAATTTGGATACCATTTCAGATCTCAAACGACGTGATTTCTTCCGATTAGAGCAACAACAAATTATGCGAGAAGAGGAGATAAGCACAACAACTCAAGCAATATGTTTGTAGATTTTTTCCAGTTTTGGAGGGTCCGGAGTGGTCTTCCGATTACTACAAAAAACGTTATTGTATTTGTTATTATTTGTTTTTTCAAGAATTTTATTTTTAGTTATTTTATGTAATTTCACCTATTTTATGAAGTTTTGATTGTTGTTGTAATTTTATGTTTCAGTATTTTGTAATGTATTTCATGTAAGATTTATAATTTTGTGTGTAGTATTTTAAATCTCATAGTATTATTCAATTAGACATCATATTATTTAAAAAGTTATAACATGTAATTGAATTAATTTTACTATTTTTTACTAATTTAAAATTAATAAAAATACTTTTCTTAGAAGAAATAAAAAATTGAGAAGAACAAACCAAAATAGCGCCGCATTGTACAAAACATAAAATAGCGCCGAGCAATAGCGCATTTGTTGGGTGGGAAACATTATGCCATGCTCTATTTTAACGGATCGATGGTGTCACGCCCCAAACGGGACGCGACGACGATCCACAACTTAAATACAAATAACCCAAATGATCTGACGAATATCATCGAACCCATAAAACAGTCAAATAGCAGCGGAATAAAGAACAAGTACAAATTACAACTTACAGTCCACAATATCCATAATCTAAATTACATCCCGATATGATCTAAAGATAACAACTTAAAAGTCAAAGGGTTCTACGCCCTTCGATTACAAACCTAATGAAAAGAAATACAAGAGTCCAACAACAACAACAAGAAGTAGTAAGTCCAACAAAGAAATAATAGTAACAAGTCCAAAGGACATCAACAACAAAAGATAGTAAATCCAACAATCGGAGTACAATGGCTCAATCCGTAGTCGGTTCAAATCTTCAACGAAGTCCTCATCTAAAGATTAGAAAACAAAGTGGGGATGAGACAGAAATTTCATGGATGGGGTGATCGTATGAAAGTGTGGCGATATATATAGTTAATGCGAGAAAACAGTTATATGAAAATGCGTGAGTATGATGCATGAAATCACACACATCCACAAGCGTCGTGATAAATATATTTAAGTAATAGACTTATACGATTTTGAGAAAACATTCGTGGTCACACATGCACTATGTGGTTCAGAAAGACAGTAGGATTGCGTGCATTTAAATGTAACGCCAATCCTATGCAAGACAAATAATGGTTGCGTCACGGTTTATAGCGCCAACCAATGCAAAAAAAGTAGCGGTTGCGTGCGGATTTGTAGCGCCAACCAAACGGGTCCGATAACTCCGGAATCACGTGGATCGGGACAAATGATTCCTTCGTTCTTCCTTGTAACTCCTCGGCAAGATGGTCCAAGACCTGTCACCTTATCGCTCCGTAGGCAAAGACAAAATCCACAAAGGGAGCTTGCAAGGCTCGGTTTGTCATAATCATGATTATACCTCAAGTACTATGACCCGCTTCCTCGGACACTCCGTCCCCTCCTTGCGGGATTAGGGCGATGGGGCCGGAAGAGTGGAATAGCGGCCGAGCTGCCTTGTTCCATCCCCCGATGTATCCATTCCGATCGTGAGCTCGACACACCAAGTTGACTCGTACATGAAAGTAAATACAAGTACAGCAAATAACCAGGCAATCGAGTATGATCGATTATGATTGATTCAAAGCGATTCGGAAAAGTTTTTAAAAATTCACGAGTAGCAATATGGCGTTGGTGGAGTTATTTGGATGAAGATGATTATCGGAAGGATAAGCAATCTTCGATATCTTGAAATATTAGGTGGAACATAAGTCCCGTCATAGATTCAAAACCGCAAGACGAGAAAGTCGCCCGCGATCGGGTATAAATCGGTCGAATCGGTCCGATAGGTCAAGGGGTTTTGAGAAAATAAAATACTTTAATAAAACCTCCAAGTAAGAGGGTCCAGGGCTATTTTAGTAAAAGGAAAAATAATTTGAGCTAGATCCTTTATAAAAGAAAAATTACTATTTAGCCCCGTTTTGTAAAAACCAAAACTTTTGGGGTTAAAAATTGAATAAATAAATATTCCGACCTTGAAAAATTATGAGGTCAGTTCCTAAATTCTCCAAATTGTCCAGAGATTCAGGTTTTTAAGTTTTGAGGTCGAGGTTTTATAAAATTCTCATATTGGTCCCAAATTTGTAAAAATTGTCATTTCGGGCCTTAAGTTTAAAATAATCGGAACTCACAAACCGAAAGGGATTTGATTGTGATTCCAGTTGAAAAATGTCACTAAGGTTAGTAGGATATTGGGACAAAAGCAGTTTGTAAAATAAATAAGTGTAGGTCCTTTAACTTTTGAAAATCTCATTTTTGTCCCATTTTGAAATATTTGCCCTTAAGGCTTTTAGGGGTCCAATTATTATGAAATTTGAAACTTGGGTCCAAAATATAATTAAGTTATAGTTAAGTTAGTATTTCTAGGTGCATGGGTTGCATAAGTCCTGGAAATTTCATTTGGGTCCTCAAGTTTAGTCTTTTACACTTTAGTCCCTCAATTTTAGAAAAATTACTTTCCAAGCCCTAAACACTTGGATTTTTGGAATACATTTAAAATATGTCATTTACAGTACCTTAAGAGTAAAAATTTCAAATTTTAAAATTAAGGTCTGGTACAGTTTCAAAATTTGCAAAGTAGTCCTTAAACTTTTAAAATTTCACAATCTAGTCCTTGGGCTTTTAAAGGTTGATTTTATTTATATTAAAACTCTTAAAACTTTATTAAAATGTCCAAAAGTCATTTTTGAACCTGAGTACAGTCCCAAAATTCGAAATTTGCAGAGGGTCCTTTAACTTTCATTTTCTTGCAATTTAATCCACCAATTTTCTATTTTTGCATTTTTAAGTCCAAAATTGAAATTTAATCAATTATGCTAGACTTTTCCAGGTTATAAGTCATCCAATACATGGATTTCAAAGATCATACACATGCATGTCCAATTCATACAAGAATTCATCAAATAGAACATTAAATTGTACATGCATGCACCTAAAATTCAATAAATAGCAATTTTGAGCAACTCTTGAGAATTTTAATGATTTGATACATAAAATTGACATGAAATACATAGATTATATATCTCAAGGGCTCATGATCAAAATTCTACATGTATTTTAATAAAAACACTAGAAGTTGGAAAGTATTTTTCCACCCACCTTAAAATTGGAAAATTGTGAATAAAAGGATAAATTTCACAACTTTGGATGAGGTCACTTAGGTCAGCCCCTAAGTCAAGAAATATCAAAAATTTGGAGTTAGAAAAATGAGAGAAAAATTAAAGAGAAAAATAAGGAGATAAGAAAATTGGAAAGACTACGCTTTACCTTGTGTAATAGGTGATTTGAAACTAGTTGAAGCTTCAAATTTGGAAATTTTGGTTCAACTCCAAAATCACCTAAGGTCAGCCCCTATTTCTCAAAAATGAAAAAGAGGTGTTAAAATTTGAAAAAAATAGGAAGAAGAAGAAAGAAGGGCTCTAGTGTCCAATTCTTACCTTGTAGTCTAGATCTTCAAAATTTCCTTCAAGTCTTGAAATCCTCTTCAAGGTGATGTCAAGCTCTAGTCTTCAATGTCTTCTAAATGTACCTCCAAAATTAAATTTGAGCTTAAGTTAAGAAGTGAAGGAGGTAACTAGAGGTTATCAAGATGAATTGAAGAACAACATTTCTTACCTTGTGAAGGGGTGTTCGAATTTGATGGAGTATAAGGAGAGTTGTCTTGAAAATTTTTCTAAGTGTTGGAGAAGAAGTAAGAAGAGAGAGTAGAGAGGGGTAGGAGGTTTAGAGAGAAGGAGGAGTAGAGGCTTGAGAGATAAATGTGTTAGATGAAAAAATGAGTTGAATTTTTGTGTAATAAGGCCATTTTGGCCGTCCACCATGGTAGAGAGGGGGAGAAATTTTTGATTAATTTTGTCTTGCAAATTGTCTCTTGCATGGAGATAATTAGACTAGTCAAAGTATGGGAAAGGTATGTAAAGAGAAGGAATGTTGGGAAGACTCAACATGTTGGGAAAAATAGTAATAAAGAATTGATGTATGAGATGATGTGTATAATATTTGAATTAATGGTATAATTATACACAAGATGACTCATATAAGGTATAAGTGTACAAGAGTTGGATGATATTTCTACTCCCAAAATCATCACCATGGCCGTTCACTATAGGGGTATTATGGTAATTCCATATATATATTTTTTGTCCCAAATTTGATGATAATAGATGAAATATATCAATTTCCAAAATAATTAGTGATTTCTTTGATCACTTATAAGTCTCATGATCACTTATACTAAATAAAAATCTTAATTCTATAATGTAAAGGTCTCTAAAATAAATAGTCTCTTAAAATTCTAAGGTGACTAATAAATACAAAATAGTAATAATGATCAATCAAGTGATCATAAATGCAAAATAGAATTAATAGTGATCATGATCACAAGTTATAAATAAAATGAAATAAAATACAAAATATATATATTAATGATAATTACCCGTCAAAGTGTGCGGTAAAATAGTCGATCAAATACATAGACGACAATAAGAATGAATTATATGTTCGGAAAAATCGGGGCTTCACAGGATGGAGATGGCCTAAGGGATGCAAATAAATCGAGTCGTGCCGGACATAGTATTTTTCGAGCTTGTTTGAACTTTTATTGAGTTTCCATGCATAATTGTGTTACTTTGAATTTGATTTGATTATTAATCGAATCGAGCTCGAACGAGCTTTAATCAAGCCGAACATGAATCAAGCTCGAGTTATAACTTGATAGTTTAACGCATATTTCATTCCTTTTTTTTTAATCGAGTTGAGCTCGAACTGAGCGAGCTTTACATATTATCAAATGAAAAATGTGTTCAAGTTTGGTTCATTATTTTAACGAACTAAACTCAAACGAACTTTTAACAATGGATTTCTAGTCGAGTATTTAATAATTTGGTCAGTTTTCAGCCCTACTTTTAGGGCTAGTTCATGCTTGCGTGATGAAAGGGGAAAAAGCCAATGTTTTTTTTTTATAAAAAAAAATCCACCCGAACCATAATTTAGATAAATTAGTTTTAACCTAAATCAGTTACCCTAAACGCATTATGATTAGGTGAAAATAAATGGTGAAAAAAAAACATCAAGAAACCATATATATATATATATATATATATATAGGGGAGGTTAAAATGAGACCACATATTATAGTGAGACAGTGTGGACTCATCTCAACCCTCCATTATCTACATCAATGACTAAGATAAATAGGGATAAAATTACATAAAATATTTAATTAATGCAAAATAAGGGTAAAAATGTCAAATTAACCAAGTGGGGGACCATCCAAATATGAAATCGAGTTATTAGGAGAGAAAAAATCATGTGGGGAGAGTGAAAATCCCGATAAAATCGCACTGGGGAGAGAAAATCGCGCATGTGCTCCGCTATGCAATCTTTGTACACTTATCATATATTTGTTGTATACTTAACACTAGTTTATCTTGTATGTTTAGCATAATTTTCTCTGCATATTAAAATGGTCAAACAAAAATATGTGGGGACCGTGAATCAAGGAATCGATTATATATAGAGAGAGAGAATCATGTTCATTAACATGTGGGGACCGTGGATTAAGTAAAACAATTATATAGAGAGAGAAAATCACGCTCATTATTGTCTTTGTATATTGAGCATATATTTGATGTACACTTAACACTATTTTATTTCTTATGTTTAACATAATTTTACTGCATATTAAAATGGTCAAACAAAAATATGTGGGGACCGTGGATTAAGTAAATCAATTATAGAGAGAGAAAATCACGCTCATTATTGTGTTGTATATTTAGCATATATTTGATGTATACTTAACACTATTTTGTTGTATGTTTAACATAATTTTACTGCATATTACAATTGTCAAACAAAAATATAAGTATACAACAAAACACATATAAGTATACAACAAATCATATATAAATATACAACAAAAAAACATAAGTATACAACAACATAAATATATACATCAAAAATTAACTATTTATACAAAGAAACACATCTAAGTATACA
The DNA here is from genome assembly GCA_016081115.2 of Rehmannia glutinosa. Lineage (NCBI taxonomy): Eukaryota > Viridiplantae > Streptophyta > Magnoliopsida > Lamiales > Orobanchaceae > Rehmannia > Rehmannia glutinosa. The sequence continues at coordinate 331,316 of JABTTQ020000434.1, read as the reverse complement.
TCGAAAAACATCTAAGTGTACAATAATCCTCACTCGCTTCCTAGTAGGCCATCGTTTTCTCCACGTCAAAGATCGCTTCTTCACCAATCCTGTTGGCGAAACTCCGAAATGATTCGGGGATATTTCCTATGAGCTTGTTGCGGTCTAAGAGAAGGAAAGGGTGGTAATTATCATGTTATTTTATTTATTTTTTCCTTTTCGGTTTAGATTATTATCATGTTATTATAGATGAAAATGAAATAAAAATCTCAAAAGAAACCTCCATGGTTTTGGCTCAATTTCCATGGTGGAAACAAACAAAGCCTGAAAAAAACAAAAAAGCAAAAAAAAAAACTCACAAAAACGCTCGTCTCAATCTCTCATCACCTTCTCCATAGAAGAGAGAGAGTGTGTGTGACTGCAACGCACGTCGGCGCATATTTTTTCTGATGGAAACTCGCTTCACTCCACGACAACCCATTAGAGAGAAAAGGAATTACTGAAAGCAAAGGAATGGATGAACGAGTCGGGCGATTTTGGGGGAGATGAAAGGGATTTTTCATTCAAAAATTAAAATGAAATTGTGCAATTACCTTTGTGCCCTTTTCAAAGATAAAAATAAAACGAAAATTAATATAAAAGTGAAAAGATCCCAGCCACTTAAAATTTGAGATGGGTGGCCAAGATTAGTCCACATTGTCTCATTTTAATTATGTGGTCTCATTTGATCCTATTCCTATATATATATATATTTATTTTTTTGGAAAGCTAGGAAATATTTCATTAATAATTCAAGTAGAAATCACATCTCCATGAAAAAGATCCTCAACAGACTGAGGAATCTCTTCTATCCAAAATAGTTCCGGATCAAGGATTTTTGACGAAATGGGCAAGAGTGTGAGCCACTTTATTTGCCTCTCTTGAAATATGGCTAAAGCTTAGACAGTTCGCAGAAATTGCCAGATTAAGAATATCATCTCTCAATAGTCAATATACTTGAGTCTTTGAAAAAGTCTTTTAAGCTAAATAGTCGGACCTATGTATAAGCCTACATATATAATATGTATAAATGTATAATATTATATATATATATATAATATAAATATATTATACAGAGCCGGTCATAGGTTTCGAGGGGCCTGGAGCGAAGAAAAAATGGGGTCTTTGTGTTTTTATAAAAAAATTAAAAATAATAAAATCACTAGTACAAATATAATTTCATTGATTTAACATTAAAAAAAATAAAATATATAATAACAAAATTACCATACTCCAACTTTAATATTTAGGTCTTATTAAATAAATTGTGAAAAAAATTGTTCAATATATAATTTACCATAAATAAAAAGACAAAAAAAAACTAATAAATCATCTATGAAATATTGATCTTCTTGCATTTTATTCTTCAATTCTATTTTTTGGTTTTGCAAAGAGAAAAAAATGGCAAATATGAATGACAGAATGAGGACATAAAAGTGGTAACTCTTTCAATTCTTCAATTATATTTTTCGGTTTTGCAAAAGAAAAAAAATAGTTAAATAAAAAATTTAGTTAGAAAGATGGGGGGGAAAAATAGTTACATAGGCAAAAAAGATAACATTCACTTATGTTTTGCAAAATGAAAAAAATATAGTTTGATAGAAAGGCTAAAAAGAAAAGGGAAAAAAAAAGGTAGATATAAAAGGTAAAAGAGAAAAATTAATCATTGCTTCTATTGGGTTTTGAACTCGACCATGAGGTACATAAAAAGCAATACAACCACTTTGCCAATAGGCTCATTGGTGAAGTATTCCAACCTTTAATATAAATAACCAATATATATACATATAAAATAAAATTCGGGGCCCTTGCCTACGGGTGACCCTGTCGGCGGCACCACCTTGGCCGTTCCAAGACCGCCCCTGATATTATATATATATAATAGACCTATCTATATTACATTATATATGTAGGCATCTTCTTTATGTTATATCATATAAATATGTATATTTTGAAGCTATATATATATAAATATTATCGAAAGTTTTAAAGGTCCCAATGTTCAAGGATAAAACATACATAATAAAGTGTTATTGTAAGTGTCAGTAAATCTACGAGTAGACTATGATATGTAAATCAACTCGTCCAAAATGTATTAAAATGAATTATTCAAGATTTTTATGATTACAAACGATGGACGAAATTTTTTGAAACAAAGACTCTCAATATTCAAAGGTGTTATACTGAATAGCAGCAACACTTCGTATAACACTTTGATGTAGAAACTTCGATCTTTATTTCTACTCAAAACTCAAACTCTCGAACTCTCATGTATTTATCTCTCTAAGATTATAATTTTGCGTGTATAAATTATGAGGGACGACAGATCTCTTGATATAGATGCTTCCAAGTCTCCAAGCCCCTACAAAATATGAAAAGAGATATCTACAAGAACAAGGATTTATGTCTCATATAACGTAGGACTCTAGAATCATTCCTTATCAATACGACCTAAAATAAATAGGAATAAGATCTTACCATATCCAAATATCACTCGAGAGTCAAGTTATAAAACAATCCTTTTAAAAATAAATTTTTCTTATTTAATAAATATATCCTATCACATGCAAGTAACCAAGAAAAGCAAAAAACTTTAATTAAAAACTTTATTTTCAAAATTAAGGAAAATAATTAAATTGTGTAAAATACACGTTCTAACAATTATATATGTCTTATATAGATATAAGTATAATATAACCTACTAATCAAATAAATATGTAATTAATAATAGGCATAAACAGGCTTTAAATAGGTTCATATCTTGCTTTATCAAGTAAAAACGTTAGGCCAAAGCCTACAATAAAAGTCTATCACAGGTAATAAATCAAGACTTGAGCCTAAACTTACTAAAATAGGCCCTAACCTTCCAACATAAAATGGGTCCACCGAAATTGAGAGTGGTGTTATACATCATCGAGACATCAACTTTTTTTTTTCCACCTCATTAATCTTGATAACGAGTTATCAAAATTAATTCAGTTAGATAAATATAACGAATCAATATTTCTCAAATCAATAATGGAGGAAAACTATATTGAAGAATTGGCCAGTGATGTAGTAATTTTATCATGACATAGGGGATTAATTTGTTTTTGCAAATTTTATTCCCCCACCCCTTCCAAGTTCCTGTTGGAAAAAATTGATGAAGTTCGAAAATTTGGAAGAAAACAAAAGGATTAATTCTTGAGGCGTGCGAAAATTAGCATTGTCCTTAAGGATTTATTTCGATAATTCCCAGGATTCAAATAAAGATTTAGAACGACAAAGATTAATAAATTTTGAAACCCAAAGAAAAAGAAGGAAAAATGGAAGGAGTGTAAATTTCTCTTGTCACTTTTTCCACGTAGAAGCATAGTCCCATTTATAAAGGCTGAGCAACGTTCTTAACCCAAAAAATAGGAACCACTTTGAAACAGTTGAGATAAAAGTCAAGGATAAGTCATGCTTTTAGATAGATATAATTTAGTTTTGATCATCAAAGAAAAGTCAATTTACGTGAAAGTAAGCGATTAAATCAAAATCAAATTATAAAAATCTGAAGTATATCACAAAGCTTTTGAAACACTCCAAAATATACAATAATCCCCACATGTTTCAAAAGATTTAAAAGGAATAAGATGGAATGATTTGTTTGGGTTACTAAAATGAGTGTAAAATGCATCGAATCTGTGTCTTTTGGACTATGAACTGGACTAGAATGATAAGATTTTAAAATACAGAGTTTTGGTGAAACATGTAGCTTCTATGAACCAAAAACTCTTTATTGTAAGTTAAAATCATACCAATCACATTATACCCTCTCAAGATTTTATCGTTCAATGCGGTTTTGCGCTAATAGGCCATGCACGTGTCTGGTATTCATGAGTGCTCTAGAGACATGCCAAAGTCTCATAGGAGCGGCCTCACTCCACACTCATATAGGTGAATTTCATCAAGTATATTTTGCAAGTAAATATACCACCCTTAAGGGATATGAAATTCATTAAGAGATTATCAACTCAACCCACATACTTGCATTCTAGCACTTCTCACACCATAGGAAGGGACAATCAACTGTTATGCTAGCAGAATTAACAAGTGACTTGTTATTACCCATATGAACCTCATTCATGGGATCTCCAATCACAGAGGTTGGGTTTCTATCACTGTTAATTTCTTAAATTGGCTTAAGTCACATTCCCCTCGATGTTTAATTAATTTTTTCTTAAAGATTTAGTCAGAGAATCGGCCAAATTCACTTCTGACTTCACATAGTAAATGGATATAACTCCATCTTTTAACAGTTGTTTAACCAAATCATGTCTCAGACAAATATGTCTATTTTTACCATTAAAGGTTTTATTCTTTTCAATTGCAATTGTTGCTTGACAATCACAATGCATATACACTGAAGGTATTGGTTTTGAACCCAACAAAATACCTGCTAAGAAGTTTTTCAACCACTTAGCCTCATTGCCAGCCAACTCTAAACAAACTCAGACTCCATTGTAGATTTTGTTTAGCTGACTTTCAAGTAATTGCACCCCCACAAAGGGTGAATATATAACCACTAGTAGATTCTATCAGTGAATATATAACCACTAGTAGATTCTATCTCATCTGAATCAAAAATCCAGTTAGCATCATTGAATCCCTCTAGTATGGAGGGAAATCCACTATAAAGAATGTCATAATTCATGGTACCTCTCAAATATTTTATTAGTCTGACTAAAGCAGTCCAATGATCACAGTTGGGATTATATGTATATACTCAATCGACACACAACATAAGCTATGTCAAGTCGTGAAAATTCATCATATGCATCAGACTCCCAATAATCTGTGCATACCTCAAATTCAACCACATGATCACAATTTTTTTTTCTTTAATTGAGTATTAGCATCATAAGAAGTACTCATAGGTTTGACATTAAAATGCCCAAACTTCTTAACTCGCAGTTTTGATATCGAAATGTCCAAACTTCTTAAGAAGTTTCTCAACATAATGTTCTTGGATAACATTATGATATCATCATTTCTTATGATTTTAACACTCAATCACACTTGCTTCGCCCACATATCCCCCACGTCAAAATTAGAAGCAAGTAACTTTTTAGTTTTATATATTTAAAAATTAGTACGTACCACATATGAGCATGTAATCCACATATAACAAATTATTACATACTCATGATAACCAAGTTTTATATAATCACATATATTTACTTCAACAGATGTAAAATCATCAGACAATAAAACTTTGATTAGACACCCCCACATTTTTAAATATTCAAGGCTATGATTATATCAATAGCTTAGTAATGAATTCCTTTTCATTTCCCCTCTAATATTCATGTCTAATACACAAACACAAAGCATAGACAACGAGACCGTGCGTATACACATTTTATCAATGATCCACTACAAGAAAACTGCTGATAGACACCACCAAAAAGACACCGGTTTTATGACTGTACTGGTGTCTTTTCCTTTTCAACACCGGTTTCTTACAAAACCAGTGTCTTATTAGTGTTGTCGTTTGATAAACAACACCGATTTCCTAGAACCGGTGTCTATTGTAAAACAAATTCCCAAATAGACACCGGTTTTTGCATCGGATTTCAAAATGGGTGTCTATTTATATAAATTATTTCAGATTAGACACCGGATCTTTCGACACCGGTTATAGAACCGGTGTCTATAATATTTTTAAAACCACATTTGTTGACACTCTTATAGAACCTGTCTATAATATTTTTAAAACCACATTTTTGACACCTATTATAGAATCGGTGTCTTTATTTTTTAATTAGGGTTTGACACCGGTTCTAGCTAGGGTTTACTTTTTAGTTGTAATGAAATTGCCCCAAACCATCTCTCGCTCACACCGCACTTCCCCTCTCCCCTCCGCGTCCGTCGCCGTACACCCTTTGGCTATCTAGAAATGGTTTCATTGTCTCATATTTCTATGCACCCTCACCCTCTTCTCTTCCACGGAAGAACAACTTCATCTTTGGCGGCACACAGAATGCTATCTTCTTCTACCTCGCCGTCAAACCCTAACCCCTCTCTCTCCATTTTTCAAGACACCATGAGTAAATCCACTTCGAAATACCCTCAAAACCCTCAAAATTTCTGAAATGTCGAAAGAAGCGGAGGCCGTCTTCTGGACGAGAATCGCTTTATGAGGTTCTCGACACGCGACGACGGCGCACTTTAGCTTTAAGGCGGCGTCGTCGGCCAGCGGTGAAGCGGAAGCGACGGCGACACGACGAACGGCTTTGGGAGCGATCCGCACGAAACATTACCACCGCGGCCGATGCGACTCGTGTCGTCGTATTGGTGCTCGGCGGCTTCCGCCGCCACTATTCGAGCCACCTTCCGCCGCCTTTCCTGTTGCTCCTTTTCTTCAAAGACCGCCGACCGTTTCAGCGTGGCCTTGTCTTCCTTCGGCTCCGCACCGCCGCCAGGTTGGCGAGATATAAGGCTCGTTGGGGAAAGGATGAGGTGAACCTTTCACTTTCCTTACTCTCGATTAAGTACTTTGAGAAGATGAGTATCAACAATCGAAGCAAATGAGAAATTGGTGGATTTTTTCGTTAATTTCGTTTATCTCTTTGTTATTTTCTTAAATTAATTCTCTACCCCCTTTTTTTAAATTTTATTCGGTGGACACTTTTTAATTGTAATCTTTGTTTGTATTATTTGGGGCTTGATGAGGATGAGACATATTCTGAATTTCTTATAGTAGTTTTGAGAACATTTAAAATGATGCCTAGAAGGTGTTTGATAAAATGTGTAACATAGTAGATAAAGCCTGAATGAATACATTTCGAAAGTGAATTTACAATGTGCATGAATAATAGAAATAAGAAAATTATGCAATTACAACCGAAGGAGGCACAAAATTTGCCGATGTGTAAATAGCCTACAACGTGTTTGTTTCTCTTTTCTGAAAAATTGAAGCAGGGATTTTGAGTGATCCATCTCTTTTTTCTGATTGAAGTTGGAATTTGTTGTGTTTAACATGTATTACGTTGCACCATTGAAGAAGAGATTTCGCTCAATCATTGAAATTCACCCCTTGTAAGTATTATGTTTTAGTCCCAGATTATATGACCAATTTAATGATACTTCCATTTGTTTTACTCTTGAGAATGTTGTTTTGTTTGGTTTGAAAAAATTTGATGAACTCAACGAGTAACTCCATTTATCCTATATCAGTTACTGGTGGTTGTAATTAGTTTTTAAGCATTTGTTTCTACTTAACATCGTGTGCTTGAGCATTTTGAGTCAGTTGTGTTGTCCCTAGCGATGTTAACTGCCCTGGCCCCTCACATAACTTGCACCTTTTCAAGTTCTACTGAAGCTTTCAACCTGAGCTTAAACATTCATAGCAACCCATAATGTTTTAGCTTATTTATTTGTTTTGACTTGTTTGAATTTTATCCCGATAAGATGATAAATTATCAAATGGAGGGTGTTTTCGAAATCATTGTAAGACTATTCCTAAAATATTATTTATGGTTTATTAATAAATATGCTGATTCTTTTCATTTCCATAATTTTTTGAAGCTCAAAGGGTGAAAAGTAAATGACTAAAAGAGCATCAGTTACATAGCTTCATGAAATTGGGATGGGTTGTAGGTTTGAAAATGTTTGGAAAAACTGAATTTCAGTGCTTGGGGGTATGGTGGGTTTTTATGAAACTGGCTTCTGATTTTAATTCTCTAAATCAAGTTGCTTGAAACTAGAAGCTCAAAGTTGGTTTGGGACTGCTTTTAACAACTGCTTGGTAGCTTTTGGGTTTCTCTAGAACTTTTCATTTGGAAGCCCTGGCAGAAGGTATTCCTTAGTTGGATAATCATAACTATAAGCTTTGAGTTTTGCTTCCAATCTTGCTGTGATATATTTTTTTGCCTGTGATATAAATGAAACAGTTATCAAGGAAACATGTATTGGTTTTGCTCTGTTGCAAAATCTGCTGCTAATTTTGGTATTTTTGTACCACATTGTCATTTGTAATTTTATAAGATCATCTTTGTGAGAAGTGGGACATTTTGAACAAGATTTAAGATATATTTGATTATCTTGGTTTTTTCTTTCTTTTTTTTTTTGGCTGAATAAATGAGTTTTGACAAGGTGATGCCAATTCAAAATGGCTGGGTCCTTGGTTGTCTTGGAGAGCTTAACAAGCAGGACATATTTACAGGAAACGACTTATCAAGGAGTTTTGGTTGGGTAATCTTTCATATGCACCAACTTGGCTCTTTTTTTCTCTAAAACATGTGTAGTTGTTCTGAGTTCATATCCCTAATGTCATTTCAGGGTGGCTCATTCCCTTTTAATTGGGCTTCAGGTGAGGATTAGCTGAAGCCATTGCTAAAACTCAATATTTCTGTTTTGATGATTTCTAGTGCCTAACAGATGTGGATTCTTAGGCTTACTGCATATGGATGTTTTTCATCAACGGCTTGAACATGTATATTCTGTTACCTTTTGCAATTGCTTGAACAGGTATATTCATTTCCTTGACTAATATTGTTCTATGCAGATTTTGTGTAATGGCCCTGGAACTTGTATACCGCTTTGTGTAATTGCATTCTTTTTCAAGGTTCGTATAATCTTGCTATAGTATTTACCTTATTCGTAAGGGCCAATAATCTTGACTAATATTCTTTTTCAAGTATTTTTTAAAACAGAACATTAAGAAGAAACGTGTATGAAAAGGAATGGAATAACTTTACTAGTATCCTAGAAAATGAAAATTCCGTGTGTGTGTGTGTCTGTAGAGATGCATGCATATTTGGTCATCTATCCATCCACATTCTTATGATTGTGTTTTCACCTTTCTCTGTTAAACTTCTTTCACTAGCCAATTAGCGGTTATTAATTTGGTGCTTAATATTGCAGTAAAGGCTTTCCCAAAGGATGACCCAACCAAGCCCTGCAAGCTGACAGCTTTCTTGGGTTACAAGGCTGGCATGACTCACATTGTCAGAGAAGTCAAAAAACTTGGATCAAGTAAATTTTTTGTCATAGATTCATGTGACTGATTTAGCAAATATTGCATTCCTTGTTGAATTTATTAAGTCGCATCTGTTAAGCTCGATATATATCTTAGTATGAGCATAAATCTTTTTCTTGATACTTATTTTTCTTTCCTGTTTTCTAGTAATTATATATACCCTTTTTTTTTTTGTATACAACTATTATGCTTGACTTGAAATCAAATATCAACTGATTTCTTGATGCTTCTCTAACTGTGTGAGTGCAGACTGGAGGAGCAGTGATAATGACTCAAACCTATGACTTAATAGTAGAATGTCTTGAAACAATCTATTGCGGTTCCACATCACCAGCCCTCATTTGCAATCTATTGAGGTGCATTAGCTTTCAAGTTCCAGTGGCAAGGTTGATGAGGATTCCTAGTCAAATGTTGTTGAAATACAGTACGTGATATTCTTATTGTTTTTCTTTTTCTCAGTTTACCCCCTGTCTGTCATTTGATTTTCTTGTGTAAATGCCATTTTTCTTGTTGATTATAGAGAAAAAGTGAGTTAACTTGTGTGATGGATATGTTGCTTTCATGCTAGTGAACACATTTTCTTCTCATTGATAGTAGAACAATCTCATATCTTCAAGATGGTTGATAATCTTGGAAAGCAGCAACAATGCATTTAGTCACAGCTATGTGACCCACCATTTCTCTATTCCATTACCCCATGCATTTTGTCACCACAAATATTTTAAAGTCTTATCACCTGTGTCTAGTCTCATACTCTCGTTTTTTTATTGGCATATTTACACAAGAATAAACAGACTATAGTTCCAAGATGAAGGTTAATTGGACGTGTCATGTTTCAACTAGATCTTAAAAATTAACATAGTTATGGTAATTAATATGCCAACAAACTGATCATCACATAGCAAGCTTGTTTTTACATCATTTTTGTAGTTGTTGAAATTGCAATTGATAAGCAAACAAATGTTTGTGTTGAGTTGAAATTCAATGAACAATATGCTCATTAGGAATTCATGGGCCAACTTGGAATGTAATTGGTTATTTTTATTTATTTTTTTCATTAATGGCTAAATCATTCAACTCTGTTTGTATGTTTGTAGGCTGAGAAGAATGAGATTCGTGACGAAAACAAAGATTAAAGGTGAGAGTAGGAGAAGCTTGACCATTTTTGAAAGCTTAAATGACATGAGCTATGTTGATCATATGGATTTTGTTGCATTTAGTTGAATTATGTAGTCTTTTTGTTGGTTGATGGAATTAATCAGATTATGAATTTATAGTTGTTTTATCGAAAGGAAACGTCGCTACTAGTACTTTTTGTTGGATTTTGGCTATTGGTGACTTTAGTATTAATGAATTTCATGTTTAATTGGTAGTGCACTTATGATGGTTGCTAGAATTGGAGTTCATAATGAATTATTTATTTATATGGTTTTTTTGCGAGCTTTGGGCGGTGTTTTTGTGTAAATAAACAACCCTTTTAAAACCGCTTCTAAAAACATCAAAAGACACCGGTTTTGATGCGGTGTCTATTCATCAAAAGACACCGGTTTTGATCACGGTGTCTATTCATCAAAAGACACCGATTTTAAACCGGTGTCTTTAAAATAAAAGACACCAGTTTTAAACCGGTGTCAAAATGTTTAGGCTTTTAACACCAGTGGCTTTAACACCGGTTGTTTTACTAATAGACACCGATTTAAAACCGGTGTCGTTGAAGGAAAAGACACTGTTTAAACCTAGGTGTTAAAAAGTTGAGACTTTTAACACTGGCTTTAACACCGGTTGTTTTTACTAATAGATAGTGGTTTAAAACCGGTGTCTATCAGCTTTTTGTAGTAGTGATCATCTTCATATATCATAAACTACTCAAATCTACAATTCTTCAAAACGCACTTATGTAATATTCAAAGCCAAAGGTGATAATTGAACCTCCATTTTTCAAATCAACCAACTGCATTGAAATATCACAACAAACTACATTCAAATATCACATTTAGCCAAGACTACAATGTGTCGTCAAAATATTAGATACGTACAACTTAGGGACTTAATTAGTCTCAACCACATCCCACAAGATTACAAGAACCATCGAGCCCGTATCACCCTTGAATTAAACTATTTTCGAAAAAATAACATATTTTAGCCATATATTACAAACATTTACTAAAAATCTCATTTTTCCCACGTAGTCGAGATACTATGCTGACCAAGGAAACACCCACAAAAGAGAATCATTATCAAATGCTTCCATATCAGGCAATAAAATTAATAATCAATCGAAACTAAAATTGCATCCTTTGTAACTTTTTTTTTTAATATAGTATGACAAAACTTTTACACTTAGAAGAACCTTGGCATTAACCACCATGAGCTAAGCCACAATAAGTACATAATATATAACAAAGCAACTGAAGTTGTAAAAGTTGCTGAAGTTGTAATACTTTTTTTTTTTTTTTGAGGATTGCTGAAGTTGTAATACTGTTTGGCAAGTTTAAAATATATTCAAGAATGGCTTAGTAAAAATTGATTATACTGAAGCATGCACCATCTCAAACTTGCTGGAGAAATTCAATATAGCTTCAACTCAATTATATCCATTTCATATTCAATGATATGGTAATTATTTCTCAAGGAAAAATGGGTGTGCACATTTGGGTATATTTGTGCTTATAAGCAAAATATCACATCATCATGAACAAAAGACAAGAATTCATTTGATTGGGTTATTCAATAAATCAAAGCATTTTTTAAGGTAAAAATCGATAGTGGAACTAAATCAAACCAAAACAAACAACCAGTTAAAATAAAGTAAAATTAAATGAATGCACACATATTCTATACACAAATGGGTATTCCATTTACCGTAAGAATCTTGCCACACAACCACACACATTTTTCATCTTTAATATTAGCATATTTTTAGCTAACTAATCAGCCATGATGATTACTTACCTTGGATCTCTCCAAATGCTGTGAAAATGGAAGTTTTGGAATTACTGGAGTTGCATTGAGATAGCCTATCACAGCTCACAACCACCGCATAGTATATTGATGTTCTCTCCAGGTCTGCAAATTCCCGAACTCGCCAGCGAAGCTGAATTCTCGGGCGTCCGCACGGCTAAATTCTCACAAACGACGCTGAATTCTCTGCCGCTTTTTCCATGTCCACCGCGGCACCGCCTCGCCTATTTCCTCACGTTGGACTTAATCCCTCCGTCTGTCGATGATGAGGCAGAGGGAGAGAATGCGGGGAATCACGAGGCGAAGTCACGAAAAGACTGTGAAGGCATACGATTGAAATGGCGCTGCGGAGGAGAGGTTCCATCGTCTCGACGAGAAGATTGAAGCTGCGGACCGGCGGAATGCAAAGAATGAACAGCGCCGCCGCAAACGTAGCTGTGAACAGCCGATGCAGCATCGAGAATTCAGTTTCCCGACCTTTAGCTCATGCTGATACCGAGCCACCCTTCTCTCTGACGACAAAACCCTCGCTGCCGCCTCCTTAGATATGTTCAATATTATATCAGCGTACGCCTTCTTCAACGCTGTCAACTTCTCTTGGGCGTCCATTGCTCTCAGAATCCTCAAACAAATTGAGAGTTTTGTGTTGGTTGAGGTTTTTCGGTCCGAAGAGTTTTTTTTATTTATTTTTGGCAGACACAATTTTCTGTTTTTCGAACTCCGAGTTAAATCCTTAAGATTGTTGGAAAAATTTGATGAAGTTCGAAAATTTGGAAGAAAACAAAAGGATTAATTCCTGAGGCGTGCGAAATTAGCACTGTCCTTAAGAATTTATTTTGATAATTCCCCATGATTCAACAGGATTTAGAACGACAAAGATTAATAAATTTTGAAACCCAGCAAAAGAAGGAAAAATGGAAGGAGTGTAAATTTCTCTTGTCACTTTTTCCACATAGAAGCATAGTCCCATTTATAAAGGCTGAGCAACGTTCTTAACCCAAAAAATAGGAACCACTTCGAAACAGTTGAGATAAAAGCTGAAGGATAAGTCATGCTTTTATATAGATATAATTTAGTTTTGATTATCAAAGAAAATGTCAATTTCTGGTGAAAGTAGGCAGATTAAGTCAAAATCAAATTATAAAAAATCTGAAGTATATCTCAAAGCTTTTGAAACACTCCAAAATATACAACAGTTCCAACCTTGTTGTAGTCCATATATACTGGTAATCTACTCATCTTCACGATTCTTTACTTTTGTTAGTTGTTGTAAGCTTTTGTGCAAGAAAATGATGGTTGCTTTATGGCGGAAAAGAGACTGGTCTTTTCTTGACAGTTAAAACATTTTTTCAACCCCCAAAAAAAAGGACAAAAAGGAGGGAGTTTGGAAACCAAAATCAATGGATTTGACTGCTGCATTCTTTTCGATTTATTTTCATTCTGAGAAAATAGTAAAAAAAAGTTATTTTGGAAAAAAATAAAGTAGAATAATTTTTGGAGTGTGAATTGAAGTTAAGATGAAATTATAACAATGAAACATGTAAAAAAAAATTCCCGGGTGAAATGGTAATTGAAAAGATGAAGGTGAATAAATTAAAGGGTAAATCTTACTTTGCCATCCTATACTCATTACTCTCGTTGAGTGTATCCACTTCCAGTACTTTCAATTGTATGACTTTATCCCTTTATACTCTTAATTAGTATCACTTTAACCCCATATTATTTTTATATACTCATATACTCAAAACAATGACAAATCTATCCTTACCTATAATAGTTTTATTAAAATAATAAAATTATTTTAAAAGCGATTAATATTAATAAACTTGCTTATATTCTACATTAACTTTCACAACTTGATTAATTAACGCTTAATATTAAATTTATTATATTTTATATTTAGTTGCTAATTATTTAACTTTAATATAGTCCTTATTAAATTAATAATGGGATATTTCTATTAGCTAATACATTTATAATTTTGATTTATTATTCATTACAAACTTGAAATATATGATATATAATACAATTTTGTGAAATATTATTGAATAATCATAATTTAATAAAAATATATTAAATAGAAAAATTAGTCATTTTTTAGTTGTTAATTTTTGGAATACAAAATATTATCTTACAAAATAATACATAACTGATTTATAATGAAAAAATAGATGAATATATTTGTATGCAGAAAATGACCTAAAATATAGTAATTTAATAGTAACTATTTTAATTTTAATAAATAGTAAATAATTTTTCCAAAATTACATTATATGTATTTGATGTCATTATTAAATTAAAATAATAGTAGGGACAATTAGGTCATTTAATATATGAGGATTAAATAATATTTTAATTGTATAAGGGGTTAAAGTGATACAATTAATTGATAGTACAATATGATAAAGTGATATAATTAAAAGTACATGAGGTAAATTAATATTCAATGAGAGTATAATGGGATAAAGTAAGATTTACCCTAAATTAAATACTATATGTCGTAAAGTGAATAAATTAAATACTATATGTCATAATATGATTTTTCTTAATGAGTTAAGAGAAGTGGAAAAGAGAGATAAATCTCAAACAAATTTAGGGTGCGGTTGAATATCCTTTCTTTTTGGAATTTTTGTTTGCTAGAAAATAGTGATGAAAGTTTTTTTAGAGAAAAAGAATGAATTTTAATAGTGTGATTGAATATGAGATGATATAATGATGAAAGTTGATTTGTTATAGAAATAGTAAAATAATAATTGAATATGATTGGTAGTTAAAAATATGTGAGTTGATGATCAATAGTAGATTTTGTGGAAAAATGGGTAATAATGATTGGTGATTTGATAGGTCTTTTTTGGAAAATGGGTAATATTCTGAAAAATTTCATAAGCATTTACATTTTTGGGTAAATAAAAATTATCTAGCTGAACAAAAATGAAATTTTTTCCATAAGTAATCGCAGCCTTAAAGACTCAGGTTCGAATCCTAATAATCTACATGACCTTTGTGACCGATACCACTTGAGGTATAAAACTCGTGGGTAAAATATAATGATGATAGTTAATATGATTTTTTTTTTCTTCTGTAAAATGATTATTGTTTGTGAAGCCCCCGATTTTTCCGAACTATGATTGATCCTTTTGTTGTCTATGTATTGATCGACTATTTTACCGCGTCACTTTGACGGGTAATTATTAATATATACATATATATATATATATATATTGTATTTAGTTCATTTTATTTATTACTTGTGATCATGACCATTTATTAATTCTATTTTGCATTTATGATCACTTGATTGATCATTATTACTATTTTTGTATTTATTAGTCACCTTAGAATTTTAAGAGACTATTTATTTTAGAGACTTTTACCTTATAGAATTAAGAATTTGATTTAGTATAAGTGATCATGAGACTTATAAGTGATCAAGGAAATCACTAATTATTTTGGAGATTGACGTATTTCACCTATTATCATCAAATTTGGGACAAAAACAATATATGAAATTACCAATTTGCCCCTATAGTGGACGGCCATAATGATATTTTTGCAGTAGAAATATTATCCAACTCTTGTACACTTACACCTTATATTAGTCATCTTGTGTATAATTATACCATTAATTCAAACATTATACACATCATCTCATATATAAATTCTTTATTATTAAATTTCCCAACATGTTGGAGTCTTCCCAACATTCCATTCAAACTCATCTCATGTCCATACCTTTGACTTGCATTTTTGTCTCCCATGCAAGAAGCAAAATTCAAGACACGAGTTAAACAAAAAAATTCTCTCCCTCTCTCCCTAGCAATCGGCCAATATGGCCATTTTTACACAAAAATTTCATTTTTCATCCAACACATTTTAATTCTCAAGCAAATTCTCCTCCTTCTCTCTAACCTCTCTCTAAAAATCATTCACATCTTCAAATCTTCAAACACCAACTCTTCACATCTTCAAACCTTCAAACATAAGTTCTTCATATCTTCAAGTACCATTTCTTCACATCTTCAAATATTCAAACACAAGTTCTTCACATCTTCAAGCCTACCTTCATACCTTCAAGAACACCTTCTTCCTATCACCAAACACTCTTTCTTTCTTCAAACATCTAAACCAAAACAAACAATCTTCCTATTTAAAAATCCAAAAAAATTCGAACACCCCCCTATCTCAAGGTAAGAAATTTCACTCCTCAATTCAACTTGAAATCTTACTACTCATCACCTTCTCCTTTTAATTTAAGTTTATATTTTGGATTTTGAGGTACTTAGAAGACCACTTGAAGACATGCATGCATGCATGATGGTGAAATTTGAAGACTTGAAGAATAATTAGTAGAGAAAATTGGACTACAAGGTAAAATTGGACACTAGAACTCTTCTTTCTTCTTCTTTCTTTTTTTTTTTTTCAAATTTTAACACCCCTTTTTCATTTTTGAGAAATAGGGGCTGACCTTAGGTGATTTTGGAGTTGAACCAAAATTTCCAAATTTGAAGCTTCAACTAGTTTCAAATCACCTACTACACAAGGTAAAGTGTAGTCTTTCTAATTTTCTTATCTCCTTCTTTTCTCCTTAATTTTTCTCTCATTTTTCTAACTCCAAATTTTTGATATTTCTTGACTTAGGGGCTGATCTAAGTGACCTCATCCAAAGTTGTCAAATTTATCCTTTTTATTTCACTATTTTCCAAATTTAAGGTGGGTGGAAAAACTCTTTCAACTTCTAGGTGCTTTTGTTAAAATGCATGTAGAATTTTGATCATGAGCCCTTGAGATATATAATTTATGTATTGCATGTCAATTTTATGTATCAAGTCTTGAAATTTCTCAAGTGTTGCTCAAAATTGCTAATTATTGAACTTAATTAGGTGCATGCATGTACAATTTAATGTTCTATTTAATGAATTCTTGTATGTATTGGACATGCATGTGTATGATCTTTGAAATCCATGTTTTTTATGACTTATAACCTGGACAAGTCGAGTATAATTGATTAAATTTCAATTTTGAACTTAAAAATGCAAAAATGGAAAATTGGTGGACTAAACTGCAAGAAAATAAAATTTAAAGGACCCCTCTGCAAATTTCGAATTTTGGGACTGTACTCAGGTTCAAAAATAACTTTTGGACATTTTAATGAATTTTTAAGAGTTTTAAGATAAATAAAATCAACCTTTAAAAGCCCAAGGACTAGATTGTAAAATTTTAGAAGTTTGAGGGCTACTTTGCAATTTTTAAAACTGTACCAGACCTTACTTTCAAAATTTGAAATTTTCACTCTTAAGGGACTGGAAATGACATATTTTAAATGTATTCCAAAAATCCAAGTGTTTAGAGCTTGGAAAGTAATTTTACTAAAATTGAGGGACTAAAGTGTAAAAGACTAAACTTGAGGACCCAAATGAAATTTCCAGGACTTATGCAGCCCATGCACCTGGAAATACTAATTTAACTATAACCTAATTATATTTTGGACCCAAGATTCAAATTTCATAACAATTGGACCCCTAAAAGCCTTAAAGGCAATTATTTCAAAATGGGACAAAAATGAGATTTTCAAAAGTTAAAGGACCTACACTTATTTCTTTTAAAAACTGCTTTTGTCCCAATATCCTACTAACCTTAGTGACATTTTCCAACTGGAATCACATTAAAAGCCCTTCCGGTTTGTGAGTTCCGAGTGTTTTAAACTTAAGGCCCGAAATGACAATTTTAACAAATTTGGGCCAATGTGAGAATTTTATAAAACCTCGACCTCAAAACTTTAAAAACCTGAATCTCTGAACAATTTGGAGAATTTAGGAACTGACCTCATAATTTTTCAAGGTCGGGATATTTATTTATTCAATTTTTAACCCCAAAAGTATTAGTTTTTACAAAACGGGGCTAATTGTAAATTTTCTTTTATCAAGGACCTAACTCAATTTATTTTTCCTTTTACTAAAACAACCCTGGACCCTCTGACTTTAATTATTAATTAAAATGTTTTATTTTCCCAAAAACCCCTTGACTTATCGAATCGTCTTGACCGATTAATACCCGATCGCGGAGCGACTTCCTCGCCTTGCGATTTTGAATCTATAACGGGACTTATGTCCCACCTAATCTTTCAAGATATCGAAGGTTGCTTATCCTTCCGGTAATCATCTTCTTCCAAATAACTCCACCAACGCCATAATTGCCACTCGCGTTTTTTGAAAACTTTCTGAATCAAGCGTCCCTGAATCAATAATACTCATTGCTGGTTGACTACCTGAACTTGTATTTACTTTCCTGCTGAGTCAACTTGGTGTGTCGAGCTCACGGGAATGGATACGTCGGGGATGGAATCGGGCAGCTCATTTTGCTATTCCACTCTTCCTACCCATCGCCCTAATCCCGCAACCGAGGGACGGAGTTGTCCAAGGAAGCGGTCGTAGTACTTGAGGTATAATCATGATTATGACAAATCCGAGCCTTGGTAGCTCCAAAGTGTGGATTTTGTCTTTGCCTATGGAGCGATAAGGTGACAGTCTTGGACCATCTTGCTCGGGGAGTTACAAGGAAGAACGACGGAATCGTTGTCCGATCCACACAATTCCTGAGTTAATTGGACTCGTTTGGTTGGTGCTACAAATCCGTACGCAACCTTTGGAATAATTAAAGTCCTTATGAGGATATGGGAAATTTAAATTGCTATCGGGATTTTAGTATGAGCAAGTCATATGATTACCTTTGAAATGACTTATTAAAGATTCTTGAGGTCTCGACTAATATATGTTGATGGGTGGAGATTTTGGGTTGATCTTGCACTTTTAGCGATGAAATCTATTAGTAAACCAAATTATAAAGTTGAAATACCAACTACAAGTTTTAATACCAACGGACCTTCGTCTCCATCTTTTTCGGATATGGGATATAGTGTTAATACTATTTCGGAAGAATTGTCTTATATTCCGGAAGCTATACGAAAAGCTTTTAAAAAGCCAAAAATTATTTGAAAGCCCAATGGTTTTTACTTGACTTATAATAAGTCAAAACAAAATAGATATTTTAATAATTTCATGAAATAGATCGAATTTAATAATAAAGATCCATATGACCATGATTTTTTCAAATGGTTAAAATTTATTTATTTCCCATACGAGAGGAAAAGAATTTCCTAATGTTAATGTTAATTATATGTTATCCGGATCGGAAAATGGTGTATTAATATATCGTATTTGTTACAAAGTAATGAATACTCTTGTTTCAAATTTCGAATGGATCTACGTCTAAAAGACAAGAAACCACTCTATTTATCACTGATATTACTAAAAGTAATACTGTGGTCCCTAAAACAATTTCTTGGAATCAAATATCTTTACCAGAAATCTGGAAAATGGAACAAGCGATTCAAATGCTAAATCGAGCCTAGACAGTTGAGAAAATCATCCATATGATGATGGTGATGTTATAATAAAATTCACTTCTCAAAGAAGTTGTCGTTTAAAATTAAATGAGTCCAGTGAATCTGGATCTAGAAGATTTTCTACATCTTCTATAGAAAGTCTTAATATAGCAGGGTTAAATAAAACCTCTGAAAACATTAGTAAACCAAATTATAAAGTTGAAATACCAACTACAAGTTTTAATACCAACAGACCTTCGTCACCATCTTTTTCGGATATGGGATATAGTGTTAATACTATTTGGAAGAATTGTCTTATATTCGAAGCTATTCGAAAAGCTTTTAAAAAGCCAAAAATTATTTGAAAGCCCAATGGTTTTTACCGACTTATAATAAGTCAAAACAAAATAGATATTTTAATAATTTCATGAAATAGATCGAATTTAATAATAAAGATCCATATGAACATGATTTTTTCAAATGGTTAAAATTTATTTATTTCCCATACAGAGAAAAAGAATTTCCTAATGTTAATGTTAATTATATGTTATCCGGATCGAAAAATGGTGTATTAATATATCGTATTTGTTACAAAGTAATGAATACTCTTGTTTCAAATTTCGAATTGGATCTACGTCTAAAAGACAAAAACCACTCTATTTATCGGTGATATTACTAAAAGTAATAATGTGGTCCCTAAAACAATTTCTTGGAATCAAATATCTTTACCAAAAATGCGGAAAATGGAACAAGCGGTTCGGCTCGAAACCCGAGCACAAACGGGTTGAGAAAATCATCCATATTATGATGGTGATGTTATAATAAAATTCACTTCTCAAAGAAGTTGTCGTTTAAAATTAAATGAGTCCGGTGAATGCGGATCTAGAAGATTTTCTACATCTTCTATAGAAAGTCTTAATATAGCGGGGTTAAATAAAACCTCTAAAAACATTAGTAAACCAAATTATAAAGTTGAAATACCAACTACAAGTTTTAATACCAACAGACCTTCGTCTCCATCTTTTTCAGATATGGGATATAGTGTTAATACTATTTCAGAAGAATTGTCTTATATTCCAGAAACTATTCGAAAAGCTTTTGAAAAGCCAAAAATTATTTGAAAGCCCAATGGTTTTTACTTGACTTATAATAAGTCAAAACAAAATAGATATTTTAATAATTTCATGAAATGGATCGAATTTAATAATAAATATCCATATGAACATGATTTTTTCAAATGGTTAAAATTTATTTATTTCCCATACGAGAGGAAAAGAATTTCCTAATGTTAATGTTAATTATACGCAGATGACTAATACTGTTGAATCTGCTTATAAAAAATATTTATCATCTTCTGGAGAAGAAGCTAAAAGTATACATTCTCCCTTTACTACTTTAAAAGTAGAAAAGGGAAATACGACTACTCTAGCAACACCAATAAAATTGGAAACATGACAAGCTAATTTTGATGCGCTAATACAAAGAAAAATAATTTTACAAATTTAAATCTTCAATCAATTAGTAGTCAAACTACTAGAATTGAAGAATTATTAGAATCTCAAAGTAGTCAAACTACTAAGATAGAAAATCTATTAAATTCTCAAAAGAATATAAGTAAACAAAATGAAGCTTCGACTTCAAAATCAACTCTTATGTTGATACCTCCTCCTACTCTTAAAAAGGAAGAATACAATTTGATTCCTAAAAAGGATACAGATTTTATGAATGAATTGATAGATAGACTTCAGAAATTAAAAATTTGGAAGACAAGTCTAAGAAGACTATTTCTATGGTGAATAAAGAAGAATCCTCAAGAAGAAAATACGAGAAAAGATTCTCGATTCATCAATACAGTTAATAAAATTTATAAAACCACTAAGGTAAAACCTTACTATACGAGACCTACTCCTTTTGATCTTCAAATTGAAGAAAAACAAGATAATGCTCAATTTAATGGTGATACCATAATTGAGTGGAATATAGATGGTAAATCTGAATATCAGATTAAAACCACTATAAAACACATGCTATCTTGACAAAACAATTGCCAAAGCCCTTGTTATCTTGGGTTTCTTGGTCAATTACAAGGCTCAGTGGGATTTTTATCTCACCGATTCAATTAGACAAAAAATATTAAATGCTACAATCCTTGAAATCGGGAATCGATGCAAGAAATACATTAATATATACGGTGTTATCACACTTTATAGGAGCTAATGATTTACTGACTCGATCGGACACATGAACAATTAATGAATTTGAAGTGTCCAACTCTATCTCATTTTAAATCTTCTCGTTTAGAAGCGATGGTAATGACCAGGTTTTTGAGATTTTCTCAAAATTTTCAGAGATTATTATCTCTTTATTTTTCTGGTTTTCCAAATTTTCTAAAGAATTTTTTGAAAGTATTTACTTAATCGATTCATTTTGAAAATAAGTATCTTGTCAGCGACTTACACACTCGACCGCCTCTATCCTCTGGGCCTTACGATTGTACGAGTGCGCGCGACTTAGGAGAAACTCCGTGTAAAACTTATTATCAAAAATGAAAAGATTAATTAAACCTTTTCAAAAATTTTCTTTATAAATTAATACAGTTTAACTGTATATACCTTATATATTTTGGCTCTGATACCAAAATGGTACCAGGATGTAATTGAGCTATTTTAACTCAAAATTATTAATATTAGAGAATTTTAAGACTATAAGTCTTGAATAGCGAAACAATTGTATTGAAACTTTTGAGTTTCAATTATAAGATTATTATCGAGTAAAATAATTATTATTACAAATGAAAACAAAGATAATATACAAGATAACAAATTTTCGAACAATAGATCTAACCATTTATCATTTAGATCGATTATATTGTTAAAACAATAGAAGAATCTATACCTTTAAAAGAGGTTATGATAATTTTAATTTATTATCTAAAAAATTAATAGAACTTCATAAAGTTCAAGATAAATATATGCATTTAGGCATTATCCGGATAGGTAAACAAAATGAAGCTTTGATTTCAAAATCAACTCTTATCTTGATACCTCCTCCTACTCTTAAAAAGGAAGAATACAATTTGATTCCTAAAAGGATCTGATTTTATGAATGAATTGATAGATAGACTTGAAAATTAAAAATTACGAATCCTTCTAGAAATGATGAACAGAGAATACGAAGGATAAAATTGTCCGAATTGATAAATACGTCGGCCATGACATCGCCAAAGACCGCGTAGCGGTGACCTGGCGGTGGCGAAATCATGACGTCGGCATTTAAAAATTCTGGAATCCGCATTTGAAATCCGGCGGAATGGTTATATAAAGGCTCATAGCCTCTTCATTTTCTTAATCGAAGTTTTGAGCTCTCTCTCTCTCTTGTAAAATTTCTCGGTTGTAATAATTAGAAGTTTGAAGAGATGGGTTTGAATGGAATGTTGGGAAGACTCCAACATGTTGGGAAATTTAATAATAAAAAATTTATATATGAGATGATGTGTATAATGTTTGAATTAATGGTATAATTATACACAAGATGACTAATATAAGGTGTAAGTGTACAAGAGTTTGATGATATTTCTACTCCAAAAATATCATTATGGCCGTCCACTATAGGGGCAAATTGGTAATTTTATATATTTGTTTTTGTCCCAAATTTGATGATAATAGTTGAAATACGTCAATCTCCAAAATAATTAGTGATTTCCTTGATCACTATAGAATGGACACTCGTACTTTATATGAGGTATTTAAGAAGCGTGACTTTATCGGAATAATTAAAGTCCTTATGGATATGGGAAATTTAAATTGCTATCGGGATTTTAGTATGAGCAAGTCCTATGATTACCTTTAGAAATGACTTATTAAAGATTGCTTTGAGGTCTCGACTAATATATGTTGATGGGTGGAGATTTTGGGTTGATCTTGCACTTTTAGCGATGAAATCTATTACTTATTGTTCGAGGAATTATACGACGATATGAATAGGTGTCGACTATTTAGTTAAATCGACTCTATTATAATGAGTATTACTTTCATAGGTAAACGAAATATTGACTAGTTGTGACAAGCAAGGATATATTCCGGGATTGGATTAGGAGAAATATGTTTCAAGATAATAATTATGGGAATAGTACATTAGAATGAAATGTGGAGTAGAAATGATTGGTTAAGTGATAATCGAATAGTGGTGCAAATGTTATGGAATACATGAAAAGGGTACTATGAATAGTGTCTATTACAAGGTGATGACAAGAACTTTTGAGTACCACTAAGGTTGTTAGAAATATTTTTCGAGAATGATTATTGGAAATTGACTAATGGAAACTTGGATCGAATATAAGCGCCTCTGTGCCCCTAAGTTTTGATATTGAGGATGGGATAGATCCTTCATGAATAGGTACAATAAGTATGGATCTCATCTAAAATTTGAAAGGGATTATTTCGAAAGAGAATTTGGGGACCAAATTCCTTTAAGAGGGAGAATGTGAAGCCCTAGATTTTTCAAATGTAGACGACAAGATCGCGGAAATACTTTTTCTTTTTCGATGCAATTTTTAAATATACTTGATAATTTATTCTCATATTTACTATTTATTTTGTGATTCGTATTATGTTAATAGATTTAACATTGGTTATCTATTTCATCTTTGAAAACTATCTACTACTAAATTAGTATTTTTTTAAAAAAAAAATACAATACCTTGTCTTGAAAGCTCATAGAGTACAAAATTTCTATTTTCAAAAGAATAGTACTTTAGATTTGTTCTATAATGATCCAATTCTTTTTATTGAAAATAACAAAGTCTCGTTTTTATTTTGTGGTGTATGTTAATAACACCTATTTTCACTTCTTTAACGATAATCGATTTCATTCCACTCTTAATGTGTTACATTGGCCGGTTAGATTTTTATTCTTAACGACTAGCTATTAATTTTCTTATAGTAAAATATTAATTTATATATTTAGTAATTTTTGAAATTAATATCTATATACATTTCAAAATAATTTTATAATTAATTAATTACTTGATTGGTATTTTCGACTTGTATTATTATGACTATTTTACCGCGTCACTTGGACGGGTAAATATTAATAATAAATATTTTAAATTCCTCTTATTTATTACTTGTGATCATGATCCTTTATTAATTCTACTTTACATTAATGATCACTTGATTGATCATTATTATTATTTGTGTATCCATTAGTCACCTTAGAATTTTAAGAGACTATTTATTTTAGAGACTTATACCTTATAGAATTAAGAAATTGATGAGACTTATAAGTGATCAAGAAAATCACTAATTATTTGGAGATTGATATTATTCTTCTATTATCATTAATTTTGGAAAAAAAATATTTTTTTTTAGTATTAAGACTAGCATGGACGTCCACTTGGGGAGGTAGACAAGGAAGCATTTGACCATTCCATTCAATTATAAATTCCACCTTTATCAACTTTTATTTTATTTATACACCTCCATTAAATTATATACATTTCCTATCCTTTTATTTTTTTTTAGACTTCCTTTTTTTTATACACAACTCATCTCACTCAATACACTTTACACATCATATTACCTCCCAACTCACACAAGACAACAAACAAAACAAAAGAAAAAAAAATGCTAGTGTGTTGGACGGCTATAACATGAAAAAAGGGGGAATCAACTTTTTTTTCTCCAATTATTACCAATTCATAATTTGACCACCAAAATAATAAAAGTATCCTCCTACTTGCACCAACTTTCGGCCATAGCCAGATTAGGGGGAATAATTTCATTTTTTTTCCTCCAACTTTACTTTACATAATTATTAAAAAAAAAAAAAATTAATTATATTTCCTACCTTATTTTTGGCCAACATGGTTTCAAGAGAGGACAAAATTCATTTTCATCCTATCACTCTTCTAATCCTCTCATTCTCCAACACTTAACAAAATTCAAGAAATCCTTCACTTCTACTAGCAAGAATTCGAATCTACCACTCCAAAGGTAAGAAAAATTTCTTTTTCAATCCATTTTTGATATCACCTAACTCATCTCTTCCACCACCTAATTTAAGTTTGATTTTGATTTTGAGGTATACTTAGAAGACCTTTGAAGATATTCGAGAGACTTGTCATCTTGAAGAAAATTGTGAAGAAGTTGGACTATAAGGTAAGAAATGGAATTTTTAGTACCTTCTTCTTCTTCCCTATTAATTTCAAATTTTAACACCAAAATTATAATTTTGAGGTGATTAGGGGCTGACCTAGGAACTTTGGTTAAGAGGTGATCAAGTTCTTAAGAGACTATCAATTTTTGACTACAACTTCCAACTACACAAGGTAAGTGTGGTACCTTTGGCCTATTCCTCCTCTTGTTCCCTCCTTATTTCAATTCTTCATTTTCTAACTCAAAAATCCTTGTATTAATTGACTTAGGGGCTGCCTTAAGTGAAGATTAAAATCCACAAGGTTTAGTGATATATCACTTTACACCAATCAACCAAACAAACAAGGTGGGTGGAAAAATCCTTTCAACTTCTAGGTGTTTTAAATTAAAAATATGCATGTAGTATTTTGTTATTGAGCACTTGAGATATATATTATGTATTGCATGCTATTTTTTTGTATCAAGTTGGAAAAATTCTCAAGTGTTGCTCAAAAATGCGATTTATCGAAAAATAGGGCATACATGTGCACTTTATTGTTATACTTGATGAAATTTTGTATGAGAAGGATATGTATGTGTATTACTCTTGAAATCTATATTTTGAATGATTTATAACCTGAAAAAGTCGAGCATAATTGATTAAATTTCAACTTTTGGACTTAAAATGCAAAAATAGAAAGTTGGTGGACTTAATTGCAAGAAAATAAAACTTAAGGGACCTCTCTGTAATTTTCGATTTTTGGGACTGAAATCAGGTTCAAAAATTATGTTTTGACATTTTAATAAATTTTTAAGAGTTTTTAGATAAATAAAATCTACCCTTAAAAGCCCAAGGACTAGATTGTAAAATTTTAGAAGTTTAAGGGCTATTTTGCAATTTTCGAAACTGTACCAGACCCTAATTTTAAAATTTGAAATTTTAACTCTTAAGGGACTGGAAATAACATATTTTAAGTGTATTCCAAAAATCCAAGTGTTTAGAGCTTGGAAAGTAATTTTATAAAAATTGAGGGACCAAATTGTAAAAGATTAAACTTGAGGACCCAAATGAAATTTCCAGGAATTATGCAGCCCATGCACCTGGAAATACTAATTTAACTATAACTTAATTATATTTTGGACCCAAGGTTTAAATTTCATAGCAATTGGACCCTAAAAGCCTTAAAAGGCAATTATTTCAAAATGGGACAAAAAAATGAGATTTTCAAAAGTTAAGGGACCTAAACTTATTTATTTTTAAAACTGTTTTGTCCCAATATCCCACTAACCTTAGTGACATTTTTCAACTTAAATCACATTAAAAGCCCTTCCGGTTTGTGAGTTCCGATTATTTTAAACTTAAGGCCCGATATGACAATTTTAACAAATTTGGGACCAATGTGAGAATTTTATAAAAACTCGACCTCAAAACTTTAAAAGCCTGAGTCTCTGAACAATTTGGAGAATTTAGGAACTGACCTCATAATTTTTCAAGGTCGAGATATTTATTTATTCAATTTTAACCCCAAAAGTATTGGTTTTTGCAAAACGGGGCTAAATTGTAATTTTTCTTTTAACAAGGACCTAACCCAAATTATTTTCCTTTTCTAAAACAGCCCTGGACCCTATGACTTTGATATTTAATTAAAATATTTTATTTTCTCAAAATCTCTTGACTTATCGGACCGTCTTGACCGATTAATACCCGATCGCGGGGCGACTTCCTCGTCTTGCGATTTTGAATCTATAACGGGACTTATGTTCCACTTAATCTTTCAAGATATCGAAGATTGCTTATCCTCCCGATAATCATCTTCATCCAAATAACTCCACCAACGCCATAATTACCTTACGCAAATTTTGAAAACTTTTCATGAATCTAACCTAATCAATATACTCATTGCTGGTTGACTACGACGCGTGTTTTATTTTTCTTGCTGAGTCAACTTGGTGTGTCGAGCTCACGATCGGAATGGATACGTCGGGGATGGAACCGGGCAGCTCGGCTGCTATTCCACTCTTCCGGCCCCATCGTCCTAATCCCAAGGCGAGGGACGGAGTTTGTCGAGGAAGCGGGTCGTAGTACTTGAGGTATAATCATGATTATGACAGATCCGGCGTTGCTAGCTCCACTGTGGATTTTGTCTTGGCCTACGGAGCGATAAGGTGATAGGTCTTGGACCATCTTACTCGGGAGTTACAAGGAAGAACGAAGGAATCGCTATCGATCCACACGATTCCGGAGTTAATCGGACCCGTTTGGTTGGCGCTACAAATCCGCACGCAACCGCCGCTACTTGTATTGCATAGGTTGGCGCTACAAATCCTTACGCAACTACTTGTCTTGCATAGGATTGGCGTTACAAATCCGTCGCAATCCTCCGATTTGCTTGAACCATAGTGCTGCGTGACCACAAATCTGTTTTTTCTTAAATTGTATAAGTATATTACATAAATATATTATCACGACGCTTGTGGACTGTGTGTGAAATCATGCATCATCTCTCATGCGTTTTCATACAACTAATTTCTCGCATTAACTATATATCGCCACACTTGCACACGATCACCCCATCCACTGAGATCTTTGTCTCACCCCCTCCTGTTTTCTAACCTTTAGATGAAGAGTACGTTGAAGACGTCGAACTACCAGTTGAATTCCTACCCTTGATGTGGAGCGACACTCTTTTTACTTTTATTGTTGTTGGACTTCTTCATTTTGTTTACTTTTGGACTGTAAGTTAAATTCGGATAATCTATTGGGTTGTATTCGGATTCCGTCGGACCTTAAGATGTAATTTGTACTTGGGTTTATTTTAATTCCGCTGCATTAGACTCTTTTCACTTGAAGTTTCGTATCATGGGTTTAGGTTGATTTATTCTGTTGTTTAAGTGATTGATCATTGTCGCGTCGCATTTGGGCGTGACATAGTGCTTGTGTGACCACGAACTGTTTCTTAAATCTGTATAAGTATATTACTTAAATATTTTATCACGACGCTTGTGGGTGTGTGTGAATTCATGCATCATGTATCACGCGTTTTCATATAATCATTTTTCTCGTTTTAACTATATATCGCCACACTTGCACACCGATCACCCCATCCATCGAGAATTTGTCTCATCCCCACCTTTTTTAACCTTTAGATGAGGACTTCGTTGAAGATGATGAACCGACTGATTGAGCCCTTGTACCTGTCATGTGGACTCACTACCTGTTGTTGTTGTTGATGGACTCGTTTCTTGTTATTGTTGTTGGACTACTTTATTTCTTTTTTCATTCCGATCAGAATCGAAGGACGTAGGACCCTTTAACTATTAAGTGTTATCTTTGGTGGATTTTCGGGATGTAATTCAAATAATTATGGAACCGTAAGTTGTAATTTGTACCTATGTTATTTTATTTCATTGCTATTTGACTCTTTCTTTGGGTTTCATTGATATTCGTCTAGACTGTTGGTTTATTTGTATTTAAGTTGTGGATCGTAAATCGCGTCCCGTTTGGGCGTGACATTGTTGATTCAAAAAGTGAGTGAGCGAATGCAATATTTTTCCTCGAAAATTTGAAAATAAATTGTTGGTCGAGAAAAAAATATTTCCCTTAGCAAAAAGAAAGTAATTTTTTTAATAACAATCAAAATCAATCCTTTTTTTTTCATACAACAATAATTCTTAAAACTTTGTTGTGCGAGTCATTAGCCTATAAATAGGAACAATTTTGACAAAGTGTACTGGAAAAGTGGAAACATGCAGGTAAGAGAATATTAACATTATAAATATGTGTTCTTTCTCAACTTTATATGTGCATTTACATTAAAAAAATGGATCAACTTGACAACATTGGGAAATTGGAGTCTCAAATCCAACCTCAACCTTCCCAAACACAAACCAAAGGCACATCATTCACTAGAACTTGCTTCAATGGCCTCAATGCTCTAATAGGTAATTTCAAATCTCAATCATTGTCCATCTTTTTCAAAATCTTGCTAAATTGGCAATTGTAACAGTTCTTTTTTTTTTTTTTTTTTTTTTTTGTAGGCATAGGAATATTATCAGTTCCTTATGCACTATCCGAGGAGGATGGATATCCATAATAGCATTTTTGGGATAGCCCTTGTATGTTTTTACACTGGTTTGCTTCTAAAAGGTGTATGGATGTAAATCCTCTCATCAAAAGCTATCCTGATATAGGGGCACAAGCATTTGGCAAAATGGGAAGAACCATCATATCCATTTTCATGTATCTTGAGCTTTTCTTGCTTGCAGTTGAATTACTTATAATGGAAGGTGATAACTTGCATAAGCTCTACCCATATGTCCATTTCCACATATTGGGGATTGAAGTTGGAGGCAAACAGACCTTTATTGTGCTCACCGCACTTGTGTTACTGCCTACAACTTGGTTAAGTAGTCTATCTCGTTTAGCTTATGTTTCCGGGTGGGATTTTGGCTTCTGTCATCCTTGTTTTCACCGTGTTTTGGATTGGCGCATTTGAGGGCGTTGGATTTCATGAAAAGGGAGATCTTTGGAGGTTTAATGGATTGCCAATGGCTATAAGTTTGTACACATTTTGCTATTGTGGTCACGCAGTTTTTCCTACTCTATGTACTTCGATGAAAGACAAAAATCAATTTCCTAAGGTATATTTATGTTTTTGTTTTGCAATACTCCTTTCTATTCAAAATAACCGACGTTTTGACACATAAAAAATTCTACAACAAAGAATGATGTTTTGACACAACACTAATGCCATTGTTTTGTTCCAAAGCTGCATTTATTATTATTTAAGGGTAAATTGGGTATTTTAACACATTACTTCATATGATTGTTTTTTTCCTAGAACGTCACTTATTTTGAAGTAACTTATTGTTTCACTTCAAAATCAACTTTGTTACAATATTTTAACTTTTTCATCTTTTTGCAGGTTTTAATAGTTTGCTTTGTTTTAAGCACAATCAGTTATGGATCAATGGCTGTCATAGGATATCTTATGTATGGAGAAAATTTGATGTCACAAGTGACTTTAAATCTTCCCACAAAAAACATAAGCTCGAAAATCGCAATTTACACAACACTTGTTAGTCCCATAACCAAATATGCCATAATTGTCTCTCCAATGGCAATAGCTCTTGAAGAAACATTGACCTTGCATAATAACAAACTGATCAAATTAATCATCAGAACAGTTTTAGTCATTAGTACCGTTATCGTGGCACTAGTCATCCCGTTTTTCGGATACGTAATGGCATTCATTGGGGCATTTCTGAGTATCAGTGCTGCAGTCTTGTTTCCATGCCTTTGTTACCTTAAGATCAATAAAGCATCAAGAAAATTGGGGTGGGAGTTGGTGTTCATTCTTGTAATTCTTGTATTGGGATTATTTGTTGCGGTGATAGGGACTTATGTTTCTATAAGAGACATTGTAAAACATGTTAGTACAAAGTGAATGAATGTGATTTAAAACAGTTGTAGTGCTGCACTAATAAAAGGGCATGCATGTGTAGAAATGTGACTTTGAATTCCATTTTGTGTGGATGATGAAACTTCAACTCAATGCTCTTTGGAAGATTCCAACTCCACTTTCATTTGTTGCCCGGCACATTAAAAATTGACTTATAATCTTATATAATTACCACTCCCTCCGTTCCAAATATATAGTCCACTATCTTTTTGGGATCTCCCAAATATATAATCCACTTTCTATATTAGTAGTACTTTTTCTATTCTTTTACTATTATAACCCTATACAATATGCATTTTATAATTTGCACTATTGATGAGTGTAAAATATACGTGCATTTGAGGGTTTGAAATGATATATATTTGATGCATTTGCGCGCATATTAAGTGTGTTTTACTTGGTTTTTCTTTGTTGGGCGTGATCTTTGCGCATTCTTGTAAATTCTTACAGAAATGGAGCTAAAATTGGATAAAAAGAGATATCACTTTCTAAAGTTAGGTCAAGAGCTAATGTACGAGAAAATATGTGAAGGAGAGAAGCACGGACGATCGAACAAAAGGAAATTTCCTTCAAAAACGTCCAAATGCGCTAACGATTTCTAACACTTGGCGAGTTTAGTATTTTGGACATAACTTTCTCTACAAAACGCTATTGAGGTGATTCAAGTGGCCATGGAAAGTTACGAGAAAGGGCTACAATTTTCGTGATACCCTAGGAGTAAATTCGGACGATAACATGGACAAAAATACGTCACACGGCCAGACCTTGTGGTGCCACATGGCCGTGTGAAAATGCTTACAGTGAAAGTGACACAACCGTGTGAAAAAGGGGAAAAACAGGGGACGAAAACAAGCCGCACGGTCGGATCCGTGTGTAACCCACACGGCGTGTGGGAAAGGGCAAATAACCACACGACCATGTGGGACTCTGCCCTGCGCGACGCGTTTTTTGGAGTTCTTTTCCCATTCTAACTCTACAAGTGACATTTCCAAGCACCTATATAAAGGGGACCAAGGTCGAGCAATTTTCATCATCCAACATCATCTAATATCACTTCATACGGAGAAAACACATCAAATCCTATCACTTACGACCAAGGTGCGGTGTTTCCCATCTACGAGTACAAGAGCTTGAATGTCGGAAGGTGAATCTATCCCGACAAGAAGGAGTTTTCTTTCTATGTCTAGATCTCTTGCCGTGCTTAAATGATGTCATAATGTTGATTTGAATTTGTCTATAAGTTTGTAATCAATGTTTGGCGTACCTTTCGGATCTTAGGAGCATAATCAAAACTATGGATTCATGTTAAATATGATTATTTGTTTTCTTAATTAATTCATGCTTTCTATTTTATGAATTAGTGCTTATTTATAATTGTTTTTATTTCTTTGGGAATAAATTGCATGTCATATTTGTTAGTGTGAAATTCGGGAGATGAGTTCTAACAAAGACGAAATCGAATTGGACATAAACGGGTATATCGAGTCGGAGACCTACAATTGTTTGTGGGGAGTCATTCAATTCATAGATCTTTTAGGAGTTAATAATAATTTTATCGAGTCGGAGACCTACACTTGTTATTAATCTACTATTTATGCGCCGCAGGAGGAGGAATAAACTATTTTAGGAATTGAACCCATAGAATTGCATGAATTGATTTTTAAAACTTTACTTGCATTTAATATTGAAGAAACATGTTGAGATTATGTGTCTAAGGTTACTCTGGAGTTGTTGAAAATATTTGTGGGGTTCACAAATTTATTTCTTTTTAATTTTTGATTTTTATTATTAATACTCAATATTCGGTCGCTTCAATAAAATTGGAATGCAATGTTATTATAGCCTAAGTGTTTCGAATATCAATCCTTGAGGAATACGACCTTGTTTGCCATTATTCTATAAACTACACTGCACACTTGCGGTTGTATGAACCAAAAAAATTTTGGCGAACAACTATACATTAAATAGGGTTAAATCAAGTAAATATTTAACATATTTGTAGTTTCGATATTTTTCTTAATCGTGTGAAAAGTCAAATTGACCGTATATTTGAGACGTAGGGAGTACTTTTGTTAATGCTTTGATGTTTAAAAATCAATAAGTTTTCTCCTCTTTAAATAACTTTTACCAAGTGATTGCTTATTAAAGAATCATAATCCTTGATTACGTTTTCAAAACAATTCAAGTAATTATGATTATTGATGGCAAAAATGATATTTAATTAATTAATATATAATTCACTTTATATATTTACTTAATATTAATTGTTCGATGGGCTCTTAATAAATAAATCGGCCAAATGGTGTCAGAGACCGCCCATAGGCTGATTTCTCCTACTCTGATCGCCCACGGCCAAATTGTCCTACTGGCTTATGGGGCCCATCTATCGGTATAAAAATACCACTTCTATTATCCGTAAGTAATTTAATTCACAATCCGCCTACGCATTTTAATCGATTTGTTTACTATTTTATTCTCTCGTTCACCGTCTTGACTTAAGCGTCGGAAGGGCCTCCCTAGACAACTCCCTGGGGACCCCTAACGTTTGCGCGTTGTGCGGCAAGTTTCGATCAAAGGATTTTCTAGCTCTCGGAGAAGAAGACTTGAAGACTTCCCCAAGGATTTTGGCCAACCACTTGACTTGGAGTGATCTGCCCTAAAAAGCAGCATCATTTTGACGCCGTCTGTGGGAAGTAGCCAAAGTACACGAAGATGCAAACTCGATTGCTAGCACGTGAAGTCAGATCTCAAGCTGTAGGCCGTGGGGCCGGAGACCATCAAGAAGAACGACCACCTGGAAGGCGGAGAGCTAGCCCTTCCCCTCTTTGAGGATTGCCACCCCTTCCTCCCTTCGCAAGAGGGGCGCTGCCCCCTCCTCCTGCGGGGCTCCGCCCGCTGAAGAAATTCGTCTATCCCGGGAAGCCCTCTGGCTCTCCGGATGAAGATGCCGGAATGCTTTGAGGCATCAAGCCACAATCGATGCCGAAGTCCTGGGGCCGTGACGATCGGGATGAGAGAAAGAAGGTCTCGGTGAGAATCGAGAATCGTGAAAAGCCGCCACCGGTTGAAGAATCTCAAGCAATGCGGCCTAGCCAAGCCAACTCACGAGCAATCGCATTGATGAAGACCTTTGGCCCTGTTATTTTTACGAACCTCTACCACCGGAATCAAGACCTCCAACCTCCCGAGTATGATGGAACGGAGACCCACGGGAATACTTGGACAAATTCTATACCAAGGCGAATCTCTACGACATGACCGATGCCTCCTCTGCTAGGTGTTCCGCACTACTCGACCAAGAGGGGCGCGACTTGGTTCAATCGGCTCTGTAGGATCAATCTGCGGGATGGAGAAGCTTGATCAAGCTTTCATGCATCGATTCTCCATCAACGAAAGTGCCCCAAAACTATCGCTCACCTCTTTCGGGTGAAGCGGAAGAAAAGAAGAAACAACGTGGGAGCTTATGAAACGATTCATGGAAGGCGTCAATGAAGTTGCCAAAGTCCAACATGAGAGTTTGGCCGAATCTTGAAATAGAATCTCCACCAAGGGCGTTTGAAGGAACCTATGGCTAGAAACCACCCTCCAACATGGAGGAGCTATATAGCCAGGCGGAGAAGCATATTCGAGTGGAGGAATTAATCCACCAAACCTGAACCCGGTGTCAAGTGCAAGTCCGGGAAGAAGACAAAAACCAACTGTGGAAAGGTTCGAAATAAGATCATGGGCCAAGATACACACATCTCAACGCTCCAATAGCGGAGGTACTAATAGCCGCCCAAAAGAAGGGAATCATTGATACTCTACAACCATTGAGGGGGTCCTAGTTATTCGCCTCCTCCGCTAAGACCCCGGAGAAAAGACCTCACCCGGCTAAGATCCCGGGTGGCAAGACCCCCTTTCGGCTAAGACCCCGGATGGGAGGGGCCTCCTCATGGGGTCCTAGTAATTCACCTCCTCCGACTAAGACCCCGAGGTGGGAAGATCCCTTCCGGTTAAAACTTAGATGAGAAGGCCCTCCTCACAAGGAGGTCCTAGTAAAAAATTTCTCCTCCGGCTAAGAACCCGAAGAAAGGGCCGCCTCGCAAGAGTTCCCGTGAATTCTTCTCCACGATGAAAATATGCAAGAGAAAGAAGGGAAAAATGCTAACACATGTGGAAAAAAGATACAAAAGACGAAGCAAAAACTGGGAGGAAATTTCGGGGGACGCCCATTCCGAGCTCGGAAGGGCGCCCTCCTTCGGGTTTGGAAGAGCACCTCCCGATGTTAAAAGACAAGATATAATCCAATCTCCTGTAAGAAGTTACATGCAGATATCACAAATAGAGCATGATAAAGGAAAACAAGCATGGGGAAGACGAAAGATCATCCAGCCCTACGGGAAAATAAAACATCTCAAGACCAACAGAGAGAAAGAGGAATATCCAAGTGCGTAAAGTAAGCCCTAAACAGATGGATAGGAGTCGAGGGCCATCGGGACAAGAAATAACTATCACTTTGCTCAGCGGGCGCCTCATCTCTATCAACATCGGGCTCTCTAGGCTCATCTCCACCGCCACCAAAGATCATCGGAAGATCTGCAAGACCTCGACCTATCCTTTCTCATCATCGAAACGATGCAATCTAAGATGTCAATCAGCTCGCTAAAAGCCTTCCCACTCCGCTATAGAAGTTTTTGGCAATGGCGATCCGCTCTATCAAAAAAAAAATCGAAGACTCCTTCAAAGAACTCGGAGCGATACTGCTGGAGAAGCTCTGTAAGCCTCAATCAAGCGGGACCTCTCCTGAGCTAACATTTGGGCGCCACTAAAGTACGAAGAAAAAAATCACTCGACTTGATTTGTGGTCTAGCCGGGCCTTAGCCAAGTCAAATTCATTCGACAACTCGGACATCTTGCCCTCATGCTTTGAGCCACATCTTCTCGTCAAGCTCTTTAGCTTATCCCAAAGTCGACGATTCTCCACCTCCGTCCCCTCACTTCGATGGTTCGAAGCGTGCGAGGTTCAAATTTTACAACAAAATTTGTACCATCTTAGCCAAGTAAAAAGACACAACATGAAGAATGAAAATGCAAAGTAACCATGGTATCTTACCCGATCAACATCCTCGCAAAGGTGAATCTCGATGTCTTTGAAGGACAGAGACCCAAGACGGACTCGATCATCTACCAACAAAGCTCCTCTCGTATTGGCGTAGCCCAAGCCTGAATTTGCATAGTCCCAATGGGACTGGATCCCCTCACGACGGTTCACTCGCCGGAAAGATAGCTCGGGGACCAATAGTCTCGGAAACAAAGAACCCCGTGCTCCATCATCGGTCTCTTCCCTCTGAAGGGCCTGAAAGAGGATGAGGGGCTGGAAGAACATCGATAAAAAGTCACCGGAATGAGAGCCTGGGCGCCGATCACTCTCCTGGCGATGAGGGCGCAGCCTATCACTCCGTGGCGACGCCGAGCTCCCCATCGTGACTTTCCTTTAGCCTTCTCATTTTTCTTCTTCTTAAAGGCCATCAACTCAACAATGCTCTAACTCTTCTTACCTAAAAGCAAGCGAAAAACAACATCGAAAAATGGAAGTAGAGTCAAAATATACAAGTAAAGCGGGAAGCAATATAAAGAAAAAAGCAAAGTGGGATACCCAAGAAGTCCCTAATGTCCGTAAGACTCTTAAATAAGCCCTGGTCTATAAACTTCCGTCAACTCCTTCTAGGAAGCGGGAGTATCTCGGGCGGTCATAACATCCGAAACCCACTTGTGAGGGATCTCCACCATTATCCCTCACATAGAAGAAATCCTCCTTCCACAACCCACCAGGAGAGGGAAGTCATTCGAGAAAGTTGCACTAGGGCGTGGGAAGAAGTTGAAGAAGGTGTCACCAGGAGACTTCCCGGCATAGAAAGAGAATGGAATCCATCTATAGTCGGAGCCAAGCCTAACAAATGATCGCATCACATGCTCATAATCCCGTATACATGCATAAGCCTCGAGGGATCAACTAACTAACACATGCTCCCACGAGATCTAAGGATTGCGATTGAGAAAGTATCCCAGGAAAAAGCCAACAAAAGAAGCTATAAAGGTGTACCGTGATGCGACTTTCGGGTAAATGAGTAAGTCTATTGCCCGAACCTGGGCCAATATCATAAAAGTCGAAGGAAGCTCTAGCCGCTCTCTCGGCTAGAAGACAAATAGATGATACTAGAGTGGCCAACTCGACTTTAACGATCGCCCGACTCCCGGAAGAGGCCTATGTTGATACTTAGAGGCGGACCTCTTGGGACTATCTTCCTGGACTCCGCCTCGGAAGACTCATCACTTGAGCTAGAATCCGGCTCGGGCTCTACTACTCATTCGCCATCAAAACACAACTCGGAGCAAGAGGAGGAATATCAAACTCCATGGAGAAAGGTGGAAATAGAATGGTGAACCCCGAGAAATTAAACGCCCCTAACACCTCGACCTCCAAACGGAATGAAAAGTATCGGAATCTTGGATATGACTTGAAATATCTGAAAATCCGGGAAAAAATGGGAGAAATGGACTTAGGGGCTTGGGATGCCCCGGGGCCACGCCAGTGGCCGCCGGTGGGGTGCCCTCTGCCAGTGTATGGTGCTCTCATCGCTCTCTCCACTTGACACACTCGACTCATCACTCCAACTCTTCATGGATTCTCACCTAAACTCTCACCTCAACTTTCAAGAAATTTTCTAAGTCTTCTACAAAGCAAATAATTTCAAAGTTGAAGAGTAGAGAGAAATTTTACCTTTGGAAGATATGGTCACAAGCTTTCCTTCCAGTGTCCTTATCCAAAAGCGGTCAAAGATTATCCAAAGACAAGACAAGATATACAACAAGACAAGCCAAATATTTCTACACCGGATTAGCTCTCGCACTTTGCTTCATTCCTTCGCAAAGACCGGAGTAGGGGTATGTTGGGGCAAAAACGATATTAATTAATTATATACGATTCGATTTATATATTTATTTGATATTAATTGCCCAATGGACTCTTAATAAATAAATCGGCCTAATGGTGTCCGGATCGCCCATAGGCCGATTTCTCCTACGCGGATCGACCCATAGGCAAATTCTCCTACACGGGCCATGGGGCCCATCTCTTTGGTATAAAAAGGTTATTCCTATTATCGTAAGTAATTTAATTCATAATTCTCCTACGTATTTTAATTCGGTATTCGTTTCTTTTTTTATTCTCTCGTTCACCGTCTTGACTTGAGCGTTGGAGGGCCTGCTGGGCCCCTAACGTTCTTGGCGTGTGTGCGGACAAGTTCTCATCAAAGGATTTTGTTTCTGGAGAAGAAGACTTGAATACTTCCCCTTGGGAAGTGATTTTTGGTCAACCCTCGTTGACTTGAAGTGATCTACCCTAAAAAGCAAAGATCAATGATGTATATAATACCTACCTCTTGTGTTCGAATTGGATTGGGTTAATGGGTCGTCCATGAGGTTTGACTCGACCACCGTTAAACACTAGAACTAATTTGTAGCACTATGCACATAAAATTAAATTTTTAGCAGATTGCACCGATTTTTGGCACTGTAGCTGTTATTCAAGCAGAATAAAATATGATTCTATTTTTTCTAATCTGATTTTGAGTATAATCATTGTAGTATTCTGTTAACAGTTGTTTTAAAAGAAATTGTGTTTATATTTAAGTCCATTTTTGACGTTGTCATCCAAACATCGCCTAGACATAACCCGACTAACAACAAGAAAGCTCCTAAGTATTCACAAGTTTCTTGAATTTGTGTTGTTTCCCCCCTTTTATGGTAGATTAATTGACCTTTTTATGAGTGGGCTCTTGAACTCTTCTTGCTTACAGTTGAGTTACAGAGTTCTTCTTGGTTGCAGTAGAGTTATTATTTTGAATCTTATATAATTGGTAGAGATAGTTTCCCAGCTTGCAGTAGATCAAGTTATGTAACATGAATCTTATATAATTGGTAGAGAGAGTTTGGTAGGTCATTGTGAAGTCATGGGGTACAGAGTTATAATTCTGTTGTGGCAATTAATGCTTAAGATTTTGCTGGTGAATAATGGGTGAACAAGTTGTCACATACTTAGGTATGCCACAATTATTGCTTGAGTAAAACTAATACTCTCTCAGTCTCAATAAGATAGGCAAGTAGAGTATTTCCCACATATTAAGAAAACATAATAAATATAATTGAGATCATAATCTTTTTTCATATTTTTCCTATTTTGCCCTTGCATTAAATAGGAATATATCATTGTTAGTATCAAGCAAAGTGAATTAAATGGGGTAATTTAGTCTATTGTTGTGTAATTAATACTCTCAATAAGGAAACAAGCCTATAATTTAGGACAGATAAAAAATGAAAGGTGGCCTATCTTATTGAGACGGAGAGAGTATTAACAACTAAGCAAGTATATTTTGTTATTAAAATAATTGTTATTAAGAAAAATGGCAACAACAGAAAAAAGGTTGAGTATTGAAAAAACTTTTAAGACTGATGTAATATATCCGAAGGAATCATGGTAATCTATATATATATATGAAGAGAGACTATTCTTAGAATAGTAA
This sequence comes from Rehmannia glutinosa, assembly GCA_016081115.2. NCBI lineage: Eukaryota > Viridiplantae > Streptophyta > Magnoliopsida > Lamiales > Orobanchaceae > Rehmannia > Rehmannia glutinosa. Next base: position 291,789 of record JABTTQ020000434.1, on the reverse strand, counting down.
TATGAATTTTTTCCCGCCTAAACCACATTACTAAAAAAGTAATAAAATTATATTAAAAAATAAGAGATAATAAATATTTGGGATTTGATTATTTTTATAGTCCAATTTCTTTAAATAAATTACTGTTTAAAATTATATAAAAATGAATTATGTCAACTGAACTTTCCAAATACGTGTGTATACTTTGCATTAATTATTATATTTGTCCTTTTTTATTATTTTTTAAAACGTAATAACTTTTCATTTTTTAACCATTTTTTACGTGTAATATATCTAATTAATCATCTTTTTACGATCTTTAATTTGACACCAATATTGCATATATACATTTAAAATAAATAGAACATATAAAAAGTATAAGATATATTTATCATTATTTTGTAATGGCTTTTTAAATTATGCATTCGCTATTAGACATTAATTTGTATATTAATGTACTTTGGAAATTTTTGATATATATATATATATAGTTGTTATTTGGGCATAACTCATATTTTCATAATTATATAGAATTATATTTAAGTTGATTAAATTTAATTAAGGAAATACTTATTTAATTGAAGAAAATATCTCAAAATATGTTTCCAAATATTATATATATTACATATATCCTTAGATAGCATTATACATATATTTATGTAAGAAAAATTAATTTTTTATTTAATATGAAATTATATTCATCATAATTTTTATATTTAGATTTTTTTGTATTAACATACTTTTCATGTAAATAAAAATTATTTTTCATATTTGTCAACTTATTTTGATATTCTACTTTCAAAGTTGTACAATGACCATTAGATGCAAAGTTTTCTATTTGATATTTTTGTGATATATGTGTATATATATAAAAATAAAATATATTTTTTTGAAATATTTCTTTTTTCCTAAAATTATGTTGTTAAATATAAAACATATTTTTTGTTTGATCTCTTTGATAATTATGACAATTGTTTAGCTTTTCAAAACCTTAAAAGTATTGAAATTAGAATTGATTTTACTACTTATTGTAATGAAAATATCTTGTAAGTCCAAGCGTCTACGATAATCTAGAGAGGGGTGAATAGATTATCTCCATCTTTTCGAATTTGCCCTCTTTTTGAACCAAATGCCCGAGACAATAATAAAGGTGCGGAATGTAACAACACACGTCGATTTATAGAGGTTCAACCCACCTAGGCCTAATCCTCTACCACCCCAAAGATATCCTGGGATGGATTTCAAAAAGAAATTTTTTTATTAATTACCAAAATTAATACAACACCTTGAAGAGCACCACATTCTTCTTCAACACCACCTTGAGATTACCACAATCTCTCTTGAAGATTACCACAATCTCCAACGGCACCTTGTGAAGATTACCACAATCTTCAACCTTGAAGAATACCAAATTCTTCAACACCTCAATAAGAATATCACCAGAATCTTCTTGCACCTATCACCTAGATCATCCAAGTGTGTTCCTACCACAAGAACACTCACAAGGATATCTTGTGTTGAATGATAACCCAAAATCAAGATTACAACTCGATAATGAATATTACAATTATGAGTGCAAGTGTAATCAAGAAATAAGCCTAGACCTCAAGATGTGAAAGTGAAAGACCTTAGGCTATTACAACAAGAATAAAAACAATGAAGAACAAATATGTTTGCTTGAGTGTATCTTGTTGTGTTGTAGTATTCTCTCTTTTTGTTGTGCTTCAAATCTTCCTCTATTTATAGAAGATGATTGATCCTTGATAGGCTCCTCTTGGAATCTGATATCTAAAAAAAAATTGCAATTAAAATCAAGATTATAGCTGTTAGAAATCAATCCCACAATTTAGGAAAAAGTCATGTCAGACAACGGTTAGAATTTTGTCATGTCAAACATTAGAGCGACCGGTCGCGCACTAATAAGATTGAAAAAGAACGCAGCAAAAATTCAACAGGGTGACCGGTCCTAAGGGGGTCGACCGGTCGCCCTAGGGTGCGACCGGTCGCCCACCACGGTGACCGGTCACCCTGACCAATTTTAGGAGCCTGGGAGTTCTGTTTCGTGAAATGCGTTCCCAGGTACCGGTCGCCTCTTTGGTCGACCGGTCGACCTCCTAAATCAAATGTTGTCCAATTTTTGTCGAAAATAAACCTCAAGAAATACTCCGAAAAATTCGTAAAAACATTTTAAACCAATCGGGAGTATTTAGGACAACACGGGAGTATTTAGGACAACATTAGAAATATAGTTTTGATGAGATAACACATTAACACAAAAAGTGTTGTCCGATATAAACTCCAATAAATACTTCAAAAATAGTAAAAATATTTTAGACCAATCGAGAGTATTAGGACAACATTTAGAAACATAGTTTGGATGTAAAACCCATTGATACAAAAATCATTAAATGTGTTGTCCAATTTGTCGAAAATAAAACTTGAAGAATTACTCCGGAAAATATTAAAACCATTTTAAATCATTTAGGAGTATTTGGACAACCATTTAAAAACATTGTTTTGGTATAAAAACAAAATCATCAAAATTATGATAAAACCATTTATCAAACAAATACAATGTATTAAATATATTAAAAACAATAGGCAGTTAAAACCTTTTCCAAACCTCTACTTTCTTATATATAAACATGCTCTATAAATGATACAATTCACACTCATAAAATTTGTTGTATTTCAAGAGGTTTTTTCATAGTTTCTAACAATATATTTTTCTATAGCTTAATTGGATGATTTATAATCAAAACTATGTTTATATTTTCATTATCTATTGAAATTTTAAACTTTTTGCAAATCAATAGAAATTATTTTTATAGAATTAAAGTTCGTGCATCACACGATCTAAAACATACCAAATATGAGAACTTGAATACGTAAAATAATTAGAAAATCCAAATAATACAATACTATAAATCCCCACAATAAAATTTTAAAAAATTACAAATTATTTTAACAACATAAATAAATAAAATTTATGTACGTATTTCTCATATATATGTATTAATTTTTAATTTATTGCACGACCAGCTTTGCAAATATCTCTCGCTCCAATTTACACAAATGAATAACTTTCAAAAATAAGTTTGCATCCAGATTAACTACAACAACATTGAAAAATAAAGTATGGTACCAATTTTCATATTTATTAAGAATCTAAACATGACTAAAATGAAATGTGCGAAGAAGTTGTGCCTTGTGCGATTTTATGAAAAATTAGTTTTCAAAATCGAACACAAATACATAGTTCCGAATATATTCTTTTCCCATGATTCTCGTGTATGATATTTTTCTTTTTGACTTCATCAATAAGAAAACATTAAACAATATTTATCACTTATTGTCTGATGCTATTTAATATTATTACATTGCGTAAGATATAACTCATAGAATCTGTTAGGAAAATGCAAATGTTACAAAGCAAAAAAGTGGTCTCGAGATATACGTCCCGATGCATCGCACGGATTAAAGACTAGTTAGTTTAATATGATAATTATAACCGCAAGGAATCATTACAATCAATTTAACTAAATATAAATACAAATAAAAACGATATAGATTTTACTTTACTTGTTTTTCACCTATATTGGTATTTTCCTCATCCTCACACTTCTTTGATTGTGAACCAAATAAAGGTATATAGGTAAAACTCATCCTCACACTTCTTTGCTTGTGAAGTATATAGGTAAAGCAGAAAAAAGTGGAAACAGGGTTAAATTGAATATACCAGAATATCCGCCCATGCAATGGCGTAGCCGAGGAATTTTACTGGGGTGGGCGGATACACGAAATCGGGGTGGGCCGGATAAAAATTAATAGAAAAACCATTTAAATTTTAACTAAAAAAATTTCAAAAAATTTACCTTGTAAAACTTTTTTTTTTTTTAAATGGGGGTTGGCCCCCTCCTCCGCCTTGCGCCCATGTGATCCGAAATATTCCAAGAATATTTCGAATATTTCACTCCCTACTGATCGGAGGTTGCGAAATGAAAAACTTGCAAAGTTTAGGTTGTTAATTATAAAAATAAATAGTTTAGGTTGCAAAGTTTAAAAACAGCCAAAATTCAGGTCGCAAAAATATTTCCCTAATAATAAACTACGACTATTATAGATTCAAAACTACCCATGGCCCATAGGTTGGTTGCTGCGCCATACATGGAGGTAAGTAGGCCATCTTTGTGTGATTTATCTGTTTCAAGATGTATATTTGCATGATCACGATTAATTGTGCAGGAAAAGTGGAAACATGAAAAGAGTACTATACTACTATATACCAACATACCATCTAGAAAGATGTCACCGCAAGTTGAAAAACTGCACAATCATTCGCCTATAAATAGGCTTGCTCCGGGAAGAGCAAAACACACGGAGAGAGAGTGAAGAGTAGCCAATGTAGAGAGTTAGGATAATATCTCTCGAGTGGCAGAGTTTTCTCCAATTGAGATTTGAGATGGAGTAGTGTCGAAAAATAGTGGAGTTGAGGGTCTTCCCACTTCGTGAGCTTTAGAGAAATTTGTGGAATTTGTTTTTGGGAGTATTTAACAGTGTTGAAAGATACACCAAAGAAATGGTTTTTGGGCAAATTATTTTGTAATCATTATTTGTTAGTAGATCTTTTGTGGGTATTTACCCCGTGGGGTTTTCCACGTTAAAATTTGGTACTTTCATTTTCATGAAACCCAGCGCCCTCAAAGGAGCGAATCAAAACATTGACAACAAGGATGATAGACGCCAAAATTCCACTTTGCGAAACATAAGCTAAAAGAGAGAGACTTCTTAACCATGTTGTAGGTAGTATCACAAGGGCGGTGTTTAGAATAAAGGTCGTTACCTCCAATTCTTTTCCCAGAAATGTGGGCATTTGGAAAGAGCTTATGCAAACTATCACCTACCAATATATGCAACTTGCATATATTGGTAGGTGATAGTTTGCATAAGCTCTTTCCAAATGCCCACATTTTCGAAAAAGAATTGGAGGCGAACGTGCCTGCTAACTGCACTTGTAATACTACCTAGGATGTGGTTAAGAAGTCTATCACTTTTAGCTTATGTTTCCGCAGGTGGGATTTGGCTTCTCTCATCCTTGTTGTCGTTATGTTTTGGATTGGCGCGTTGAGGGCGTTGGATTTCATGAAAAGGGTGTTCTTTTGAGGTATAAAAGATTACCAACGGTTATTAGCTATTCGTGTTCTGCTATTGGGCTCACCCTATTTTTCCCACACTCTGTGACAAATGAGAGATATAAGCCGATTCCCTAAGGTATATATTTTTTCTTTCACTTAATAATCAACTTTTTTCTGAAGTTGCTAATTACTTAGATTCTTTTCTTTCCTTCTTGTTGCATGTTTTACTAGCTAGTGTGCTTTATTTTGTGCATTACTGGCTGCATGAAATAATTACATTATCGATGAACTACTTCCAAGATTGATCTTTGGAATGTTCAAAGCCACTTTAATTTGTTTTCACATTTGATGCTAGATTATAATCTAATTAATTACTTATTTTATACTTAATGATGACTTGATGTTTAAGCTTCAAATGTTTTCTCCTGAGTTTATGAAAACTATTAATTAATGTTTAATATTAATGAGGTAGCATTGATGTAATTGATTGCTACTCCAATGAGCATTGATGTACCTGATTGCTCATCCTTGACCAGATATCTCAACAGAGTTAAGATATAATATGGAGTAATTGAAATTCTATATGATCATGTTAAAATCACATTGAATCCCAAGAAGAATTCTTGAGAATATCCCAAGAGAATCATAATGTCAACAATCAATTTCAAGGACCTCAAGGATGAAATTTGGCTGGTGACAAACAGAATTTCAAGGACCGCATAGTTGTTATCGATCACTCAAATTCAAATCAGCCATATTGATATAGAGTTTGCAAATCTGTAATGTCAATTTAGAGAGGAACCGTTACGGAAAGATAAAATATACTTAAAAGATTGAAGGTATTTAAGTATCCAATCTGCTATTCAGACTACTAAATAGCACATGAAGTAGCCAAAACTAAAAGCAAAATTGATTTAGGCATACTCTGTAATTTTTGGTATTTTTCTTGTAAGAGAGCATTTTACAATTTGCACTTTGTATGTTTCTCAATTGTATGACTCCACCCCTTTATCTCTGCATCACCAGCAACATTTCATAAATTTCTTGAAAGTTATCACCGCCCTTTTGGCAGCGAAATCAAATGTTAATTTGAATTATTACATGTTAATGATAAGCCATAAAGAAGGGCTGAATGACGGATTCAGATTTCCTATTCCACTTTCCGTGTTACACTCCTACTCTATTAACTCGATGAATGACACGTGTACAAGATGATATCACAACCGTATACATGTTATTTATCCAATGTATGGAATAGGGATAATGACACAATTGTCATACTTTTTAGGAAAGATTCCTACAAAATACGCTCCCCTCTTTTTCCTGGACTGCAAATACTAAGCGTCTATTTGCTTTTCTACAAACACAATATCACGCTGCAATAGAAATCCACGATGCACGCTGCAACATAGATCTCAAAACATTCTGCAAACTCAAAATCGCAGAACAACCATAAGATGAAGCAAATTGCAACAACCAGAAGAACAATCCAAAAGGAAGAAAGAAGTAAAATCGCAAAAAACAACAAGAGAAATAACAAACAAATCGTATAAAATCATAGGAAATCGCAGTAAAACCCAGAAAAAAATTAGTTTAAGCTTTATTTCATTGAAATTCATTGCTTCAGAATTATATTGTGTTTTAACTGTTGCTATTTTCATTGTTTTCTTCGTTTTTCAATTTAAAGAAATATTGTTTTCTATATATACTGCATAAAATTAGTGATTCTTGCTGATTATATCATCATACAATTGAGAAACATACAAAGTGCAAATTGTAAAATGCTCTCTTACAAGAAAAATACCAAAAATTACAGAGTATACCTAAATCAATTTTACTTTTAGTTTTGGCTACTTCATGTGCTATTTAATAGTCTAAATAACGGTTTCTCAAAAAAAAAAAAAAAAAAAAAAATAGTCTAAATAACAGATTGGATACTTAAAAACCTTCAATCATTTTAACTTTGAAAGATCTCCTCATCGCACATCCGACTGATCTAATCTGTTAAACGGATCCTTAACCCCTACCCATTTTGGGTATATGGGTTAAATTGCAATAGCCTCTTCTCCGTCTTTGTCCCTCTCTCTCTATCTCTTACTCTCTTTCTCCCCATCCCATTTGCTTTATATCTGTTTTGAAAAAGTCTACTTCACAAATATCTTGTATCTCTGAAAAATTCAGACGAGAATTATACACTCGAGGATATTAATTAAAATCAGCATGTAAAGTAATTAATATCTTAGCACTAGCAGACCCACTTCGACGGATCGTGCAACTCCAAACGTGATTGTGTGTTCCATGGATAACAAGCCACTACTTTTTTTTTCCATTCGATCTTGTAACTTTCTGATTTGTTGAATTCTACTTAATTCCATGATCAATTTGTTTTTTGGCAAATTGCAAGCATTGTATTCCTAATAACAAAGGTATGTCGTTAGCACAACAAAATATCTTTTTGTGGACCTAACAAGCTTCCCAAGACAAAAAGGGAGGCAAGATTTTTAATATCCCAAGATTCAAGATTAGATTTGACAAAATTTTCACGAATTTTTGTCAAACCAAGTAAAGATTTAGAAAGAAACTACTAATATTTTGAGGGGAAAACCTAATACTTTTCAAATGGGCTACTAATACTTTTTAGGGAGAAAAATAATATTTTTTTAGAGGAAAAACTAATATTATTTAAGAAAACTACTAATACTTTTTAGTTGAACTCTTAATACTTTTTAGGGTAAACATTAATACTTCTTCGATGAATTAATAAAAAAAAATCTAAAAGAACTAATACTTTTTAGGGTAAATATTAAAAACCTTTTAGGTGAACTACTATACGTTTCACAAGGACTACTAATGCGTTTGACTAAAAAAAACTAATACTTTTAGAGGAGCTATTAAATATTTTCAAGTGAATTATGTATTAATACTTTTAAAAAGGACTACTAATACTTCTCGGATGAAAACCTAATACTTTTAAGTGCTCTCGTGATACTATATCAAAGTCCAATATTACAAAAATAATACTTTCAAGTAAACTACGTACTAATATTTTTCCGAGAGACTGCTAATACTTTTCGGTTGGATCAAGCTATTTTTTCGTAGAATCGCTAATACCACCTTGCTAATAATACAAAAATTCCACCGGGTCAGTTTTGGGATTCGCCTAACAAATTTTGGCACGTAAAACTGCCTGACAGAGTTTTTGTCTTTAACTTTTACATATACTTTTATTTCTCCATAATGGTTCCTCTCTAAATTGATTTTAAAGATTTGCAAACTCTATATCAATATGGCTGATTTTATTAATATATAAGTTAATTTAAAATTAAAGTATTGGAATTTAAAATAATTTTATTATTAACTATGCTATGTACATATATAATATATAATAAAAATTTAATTTCATCTTACAAATAATTATATAGTCTATGTAAGTATATATATATATATCTAAGATATATAAAAAACACAAAATTGAGTACCTAAGTGTGGTCCTGGGGGTGTGAGTAAAGTTTAGAAGGGGGTTGAATAAACCTTACCAACTTTTTGATTTTAGTCCTTTTAAAACTATTACGAGTTAACTCAAATAGTTGTGTCCTTGAGGACAACTAAGTTGGTTATTCAAATTGTTAGCCACTCAACGCACTCGATAGAGCCGTTGATAGAATAACTCTACTGCTTAACCCGAACTTTAACTTGGGTGTTGGCTTTATCACCAAAGACTCAACACCCTTTGAATTGTTTTAAGCTTGTTTTAACACTTGATTTTAGCACTTGGTTATTAATCACTGGATGGCAAATATGAGTTTATCAAGATATATGATGTAAGTATGCGAAAATATAAATGTCTTTGAAAAATAAATGACATAGTTAATTTTTATAGAGGTTCGAAGATGGGGTAATTCTTCTAATCCTCTCTTCTCCAACTCCCGGAGGAATCCACTAAGTAACAGATCGTTTACAAAGTGGTGAACAGTCCTAAAGACAACCTTGGTCACACAAACCTGCTTCTCACTTTGACTTTCTTCACAGGCAAGGCACCGCCTTGCTACTTCAACTCATTTCTCTAGCTCTTGGATTTGATCACGAAGCCCTCCAATACTTGATAATCGGTTCGACTTTGAACCTTCCTACAATCCTCCTTGGAAATTAGACCCATTTTGATTCTTCAAAAGTTTCCTCTTCAACAGATTTGAAGTTGTCTTTCCTTCACAACTTGTGTTGGATCGATTTCCTTCGAGTTTCAGGCTTGAGGATTTGCTTGAATATACTTGAGAATATTTCAGGTTAATAGCTTGAATAATGCTTGCTTGTTTGTGGTTCAGTAACCTTTTCTCAATGAGTTTTCTCAGCCTTTTTTATAGTGAACTTTTGAAATTTTGCCCATTGAAGAGATAGACTAATTTCAAAAGTCACTTATGTTCGTTGGCTTATCTTGTTGCAAATCCTTGATATTGATATTTCCTCGTATTTAATGTATTGCGGATTGCAAACGGCGTTTCGATATTTGGTGCGTCTTCTATTGGTTTGTTCCTTTTGCACACAACTAGAACTAACACTTTATCTCTCGACAACTTTAACATGTTACCATTCTCGAGTAACATTCTTGACTTTCATCAACGGATCTCGTTGATTGTCTTGACTTATTGATCGATCTTTTATTCCCCAGGTGACTTGAGTTAGCTTCCAATCTTTGGATGACTCATCCGTCACTTCAACTTGAGACTTAGCTTCTTGAGTTGACTTGATCGACTCTTCACACAACCGGTTCACAAATGATACACCTTCACAAGTTCTTGACTTTTCTTCTATGCCATACTCAACTGTCTTGCAATGAGTCTTCACTCCGTCTTGATTGACTTCTTGTATTTCTAGGCATAACTACTTGACTCACTTTTCCAGCCCTATCTTTTATAATACAAATTACAAAAAAATGGAATGCCAACTTTCTAGTTTAAATTTTACATGGTATCATCAAAATCTACAAGATAAATTTTCTAACAATTTCCCCCTTTTTGATGATGCCAAAACTTAAAAACATTCAACAAAAAAAAATAAAAACAAAGAAAGATACATACAAATAATGCAACAATAAAGAATGTATGCTTGGAATAGATCGTTTTATTGATCATAGCGTTTTTGTCCTTTACATATATGTTTAAATTTGGTATCATAGCATTCTTTATCATAGCAAAACACATCTATTCTAAGATACAAGAGTAAATACAAAGTGAAGAAATTACAAGGAAAATATCTAAGTATTACGGATGAAGGGGTTCGCAAAAACACTTCAACGCCTTCATTGCTCCTTCTTTTCTTCTTCACTCTTTTTCAAGTCATCGCTCTCTTTCTTTTTCTTTCTTCTTATTCAGCTCTCTTCTTCTTTTTTTCATAAGCTCGTTTAGAAGCATCATCCCTTCGCTTCCTCTCGAGCCATTGTTGTGTTTGCCTTTGGTTCTTCTCTTCTTGTCTTCTTACTGCCTCTGTGTTCTTTCTTGCCACTTCCGGATTGGCCACTTCATCATACCCACCAAGAGATCCTCCCTTTCTTTCCAGGGTCTACATATTCAATATTCTTGGGTTGTGGTCGAGGTCGGAACCTCTTCCACCACCACTTCTTCCTCTCGGGTGTATATCTTTGCACGGAGTCTTCTCGCTTACCAAGTGACTACTAGAAGTCTCGCCGCTTTGCAGCCTTCTTCACACAATGCAAGACCTTTCTCCCGAGTCCCAGTGCTTGGGCTAGTGTCATTCCTTGAAATAGCCTTCGATTCGAGCGTTTTGAATTCTTCAACCGATCTAGGCTCGTGATCCATTGTCGTGGTCAAGATCTTGATCCTTCCCCCGAATACCACCATATTGTTTCAAAGACTTCCGAACGCGGGCATCCTCGCTTTTTAGAAAACTCATCAATCCTCGCTTCAATGATTTTTCTTTTCTCCGACATTGGAACAAAGCAGAGTGCTCAATGGGTAGGGTTACGGGGAGTTTGCTCAGGATGGAGGCAGTAACATGACCCTGCTGAGCGGTTTCAACTATCATTAAAGTAAGATCTTTCGAACTTTCCCCCTCAGCTGTTTTTCCCTTTTTCTCAGCAGCAGTTTCCTTGCTTTTCTTCTTTTAATTTCCTTAGGGACTCCTCTTCCCCCTTTTTGGCATCATCAAAGAAAAGAGGGACCCCAGGGAACATGCCTGTGAGCATGAAGTCGAGTCCCGCTTAGAGTCAATTTTGTTTGAGTCACCGTGGGCATAAGCTACTCGAAATTCTGAGCGAGTTGCCTTGGACTCGGCCGTCACCAACTTCATTTCAGCCATGAGTAGGCTGAATTTGTCATTCATTGTGTTCCTAAGGCGCATAATTTCTTTTCTTTGGAATTCTTGCAAAGACTCCATTTCGATCTTGTGAGACTCGTGCCTTTTCAATGTATACTTGCATCCTTTGCTTGATATAAGCGTTGTCGCCATCCAAACGACCATTATCCGCCATATAATGCTTTGAAATAACAAACTTGGTCGAGTCGCATGGCAGTTTGTTGTTGAGACTATTCCCTGATCCGTACTACTATCCCTCTCAAGTCGGCCTGTGAGGGTAGCATCCTGTTGTCCAGTCTTAAGTCGAGTGAGGCATGATGTCTTTCAATCTTCTCAATCTCTTCACAGATTTTCTTGAAGACCTCATGAATCTCAACTGTCTCACTTGATTCAGCTGCAGGCCACTCTTCATCAAAGTTAAAATCGGCTGGAACAATGGTGTCAGTGGGGATGATTGGATCTTCTCTTATAGTAAATCTGCGTTGTTCAAATGATGGTCTCTTTTTCTAACTCGTAGGATCTTTGTGAAAAGAAACATCTCCATTCACATTAGGTTCATCAAAAACCACATGGATAGACTCTTCTCGTGACCATAGTCCTCTTATTCAAGACTCTATAGGCTTTGCTCTCGCCTAAGTATCCCAAAAGATATCTTCATCAATTTTAGCATCAAAAGCCTTCAAATTATCTTTGCCATTGTTATGGATGGAACATTTGCATCCAAATATCCTAAAGTACCCAACATCCGGTTTTCTCCCCGTCCAAATCTCATAGGAGTCTTTTTAATTGCTGTTGATCATGCATCTATTTTGAGTATAGCATGTTGTGTTAATGGCTTCACCAAAATTCTTAGGCAATCCAAACTTTCAAAGTAACATGGTCCTTGCAGCCTTCCTTGAGAGTTCTGTTCCTTCTTTCAGCTACTACATTTTGATGTGGAGTTCTTTGCATGAGATAACTCATGAGCAATACTATTTTCAACACAATCTCGAGTAATTATCCCATTAACAAACTCAATTCCTCTATCGACCTTATCTTTATAATGGTTTGGCTCTTTTCATCACCGAGGCAACTTCGCAAAGTTTTCTTTTTTTTTGCACATGAATATTGTCCATGTATATCTTGAATAATCATCTACCACCACTAAGGTGTATTTCTTTCCACTTATGCTTTGGTGGTTCAATCGACCAAATAGATCCATATGCAACAGATGTAATATCCTTGTTGAAGAAGGACTTGCTTATCCTTGAATGAAGATTTTATTTGTTTTCCCATCCGCATGCATCACATACACTTTCTTTCTTGTACACTGAGTCTGGCAATCCTTCCACATGATGACTCCTTGCAAGCTTGTTGATTGTCTTGAAGTTCAGATGACTCAGCTTCTTGTGCCACAACCAACTTGATTCGGCTGTGCTCTTTGCTAACAGATAAGTGCTTGGTGTAGTAGACCAATCTACCACATACATATTCTTCTGTCTTGATCCGTGCAACACTATTTCATTTGATTCAGCATCTTTGATCTGGCACACTCCCATATTTAATCCAACATTGTAGCCCTTGTCACAGAGTTGGCTGATGCTTAACAGGTTGAAGTTGAGGCCTTCAACATAAGCAACATCTGTGATTTCCAATCCATTCTTCTTGATAGATCTTGTGCCTTTGATTTCCCCTAGAGCTTCATTTCCTCCAAATATGACTTTCGCACCTCTAATCTCCTTGAATCTTGACAGGTTTTTCTTGTTTCCTGTCATATGTCTGGAACAACCACTATCCATGTACCAGGTTCCTTGGCACTCAACTGTTCCTTGAACCTCATCTTCTTGGTCTGGTTGATCTTGTTCTTTAGCCATAATGCAGATCATGGCCTCTTTTTCAGAGTCACTTGAGTAGTCAGCTTCACTACTCTCTGAGTCTGCTGTTTCTTTAGGCTTAGCTGTCTCAGCAGTCTCAACAGCCAACATGGCTTTCTTCTTTTCCTGTCTTCTTTCTCTAAAGACTTTTCTTTCTTCTTCATTCCTATATTTTTGATCTGGTGGATAGGAACAATCAATCAAAAATGTCCTGGTTGTCTGCAGCCCAACACGGGTTCTCGGCTCTTTGATCGGCTCTTTTTCTGTTCTTAGGTTATCACTCTCGATATTCTACCCTTTGATGCTCAGCCTTGGGTGGTCTATATTCCCTTGATTTAGAGGAGATGAATGTCTCCTAGAGGTTTCACCCTTGTTTCTTTTATAGTTCTTATTGAAGAACTTTTTGAATCTTTTAACCATTAGCGCAATCTCCTCTTGGTCTATGGCTTCCTTTGGTTCACTCACTTTCCATCCTTGACTACCAAAGTCAGGTTGCCTTGGGTACAAATGTCTCATCTTGCTCATTTCTTCTCTCACCAAACTCATAGGCTTTGAGGTCCGAGAATAGCTCATGGTTGGATGTTCTTGAGAGGTCCATGGAATGTCTCGAGCCATAGTTTTAATTTCCCATTCAAATTGGGAGGCTTCTTAGTATCTTCATACACATCTCCTTTTATGTGTAGTCCTTCTCAAGAAGAAAGCTCATTTGTGATTTCAGTGAATCGGCATCCACCGATCCATGGTTTCACCTGCAAGCATTTTGAAATTTTCAAATTTTTGAACAACAACAGACAATTTATTCTCTTTAATTTGTTCGACCCTTTACAAATTAAAGTCGCTTTATTCCGATTTCTTTTCTGATTTGCAAGATTTGGCTTTGTTAAACATTGCTTTGTCCAAAGTCTTGTAAATTATGTCTTTGGCCACATTGTCCAAGTTGTATCTCTTCCTATCTTCATTTATTCACTCGGTCATTGGTTTTTCAACCATGGTTGGTGTTGTTTCAAAGAAGAACTTCTTCTCCTTCAAATTGCGCTGCTTATTGCATTGTGTGTTCTCTTTCAATATTTGCGGTGGCCCACCCTCTATTACAAGCCACATTTCATAGTGTAGAGCATATAGATGAGCCTGCATACGAATTTTCCAATCATCAACTTCTTCAACAGTGAACATAGGAATGCGTGTCAAATTTGCTTCCATGATAATTGCTAAAAATCAAAGATTTTGAAAATGCAAGTGGTTAAAACCTTTTGAAAAGATAAAGATCTAGTTCAAGAACCGTCCGAAGGCTCAATGAACCAACCGCTTCCGATACCACTTGTAGGTCCCAAGGGGTGTGAGTAAGGTTTAGAAAGGGGTTGAATAAACCTTACCAACTTTTCAATTTTAGTCCTTTTAAAACTATTACAGAGTTAACTCAAACAATTATGTCCTTGAGGACAACTAAGTTGGTTATTCACTAAGTTAGCCACTCAACGGACTTGATAGAGCTGTTGATAGAATAACTCGGTCGTTTAACCCGAACTTTAACTTGGTTTGTGTTGGTTTTATCACGGAAGACTTAACATCCTTTGAATTGTTTTAAGCTTGTTTTAACACTTGATTTTAGCACTTGGTTATTAATCGGTTGGATAGCAAATATGAGTTTATCAAAGATATGATGTAAGTATGCAAAAATATAAATGTCTTTGAAAAATAAATGACACGCTTAATTTTTATAGAGGTTCGAAGATGGGGTAATTCTTCTAATCCTCTCTTCTCCAACTCCTGAGGAATCTACTAAGTAACAGATCGGTTTACAAAGTGGTGAACGTCCAGAGACAACCTTGGTCACACAACCGCTTCTCTCTTGCGACTCGACTTCTTCACAGGGCAAACCGCCTTTGCTACTTCACTCACTTCTTAAGCTCTTGGATTTTATCACGAAGCCCTCCAATAACTTGATATTGGTTCGACCTTTAACCTTTCTACAATCCTCCTTAGAAAGTAGACCCCTTTTGATTCTTCATAAGTTTCCTCTTCAACAGATTTGAAGTTGTCTTTCCTTCACGCTTTGTGTTGGATTGCTTTCCTTCGAGTTTCGTGCTTGAGGATTTGCTTGAATATACTTGAGAATATTTCGGGTTAATAGCTTGAATAATGTTTGTTTGTTCGTGGTTCAGGTAACCTTTTCTCAATGAGTTTTCTCAGCCTTTTATAGTGAACTTTTGATATTTTTCCCGTTGAAGAGATAGGCTAATTTCAAAAGTCACTTGTGTTTGTTGGCTTGTCTTGTTGCAGTCCTTGATGTTGACTTATCCTCGTATTTAATGTCTTGCAAAGATTGCAAAGTTTCGACATTTGGTGCGATCTTCTTCCTATTGGTTTGTTCCTTTTGCACACAATTGGAACTAACACTTTATCTCTGACAACTTTAACATGTTACCATTCTGAGTAACGTTCTTGACTTTCATCAACGGATCTCGTTCAGTTTTCTTGACTTGACGGCAATCTTTTATTCTCCAGGTGACTTGATTTAGCTTCCAATCTTTGGATGACTCATCCGTCACTTTAACTTGAGACTTGCTTCTTGAGTTGACTTGATCGACTTCTTCACACAAACCGATTCACACCGATATACCTTCAATCGAGTTCTTGACTTTTCTTCTATGCCATACTCAAATTGTCTTGCAAATGAGTCTTCACTTCATCTTGATTGACTTCTTTTATTTCCCTATCGCCGACTTGACTCAAAGATTTCCAACCCTATCTTTTACAATACAAATTACAAGGAAAATAGGGTGCCAACTTTCTAGTTTAAGTTTTAGAGATGGTATCATCAAAATCTACAAGATACATTTCCTTACACTAAGATATATAATATTTGGATATATGTACTTGAAATTTCTTGAACTAAAATAAGTATTTTTTAATTAATTTAATCAATTTAAGTATAATTCTATATAATTATGAATAAATGAGTTAAACCCAAATGAGAACTATATCTATCACAAATAGTCGAAACACATGAATGTACAAATTGATGTTGAATATCCCAAATGCATATTTTTATTTAGTATGTTTATTTAATATATATATATATATATATATATATATATATATATATTGGATATATTGGCTCAAATGAGACAGTGTGGACTAATCAACCATATATATTAAAAGAAAAAACAGGGTTGACACATGCCATCACCTCATTAATTTTGGATATGTGTCAACTCTTCATTCTCCCAATTCCACATGACTGTTTCACAATTATCAATGTGGCATCCCTATGTAAAAATTTAGAAGTGAATTGATAATATATTTTTGAATTTAAAAGATAACAAGTAATCCAAATATCAAGGATTCTATCTACATTATCTTTTAAATTTGTTATCTTTTAAACCTTAAGTATATTATTATAAATATAAAACAAGTGCAGAAAACAAGCAAGCAAAATAAAAAAAGACTCAAGTAATTATTATCTTCTATAAAAAAAATATATTTTTTTATAGAAGATATTCTCTCATTTGAAGTAATAATATATATTTAGTACAACTTCCATTTAGGGGTGGCCAAATGGAATCGAAACCCTGCCCAAACTCGAATCAAAATCGTGGTCAACGATTCCAATACCGGAATCGGGCTGAATCGTAGGCCAATTTTCGGTTCCCGATTCCTTGGTCTCAAAAGCCGTGGAACCGACGTGGGAACCGTGATGGAACCATTTTTTAAGGTTAAAATCAATAATTTTGTTTTGGTAAACATATGCTAGAAGAAATGTTATATGTTTATTATGATATTTTATATTCGTAACTACATAAGACACGTTTTAGATCAAAATATTGTAAGCGAACTACGTGAAATTTGATTCTTCTATACTCTAATAATATATATATATATAGATAATTAAATATTATTATTAATATTAAGTATAAAACTTAATTGAATATTAAGTCCAAGTCTTTTTCTTTCTTTTTTTTTTAACTCGAAATTGATAAACTATTTTTAAAAATCAAAAATTATCAAAAGATAAACAAACGGTTTTGATTTTAACCGAAACCAGAATCGTGGAGGAACTAAGTTCGAATCGGATCGGAACCGTGAGAAAATGGTTCCGATTCCAGTTCCCAAAATGAGGAATCAAAACCGGCGGATCGGGCAACCGTGGTCACCCCTACTTCCATTTCTCTCATTTAATTGTTACTTGAATATCTTTATTAAAATTACTCCATTTGTATAATTCTCTCATTTGAATTAATAATATAAAATTAATGAGAGAATTAATTATATATTATTAACACAATGTATACGAATCAATTCTTTTGATTCTAATTTTAATAAGAGGAAGTCTCTTGTGAGAGACCGCCTCACTGGATCTAAACCGTGAGATGGATCCTCACATGGTCCCCACTTCTCTTCTTTCTCTTGGTCCCCACTCCTTCTCTCTCTTCTCTCATTGGTCCCCTATTCTATTATCTCTTCCTCACGTATTCTCTCATGCCTTCCTCTCTCTCCCTAAATCACAATTCACAATCCTCTTTTGATCACATCTTTCCCCCTCTCTACACACCTAAAACAAATAAAAATAATAATAAAAATAAAATATCACTTGTTATGAAAAAAAGTCACATTAGATTCGGAAAATATTATTTTTTATTAAAATAAAGTATCTATTTTTATGAAAAAATATGAGTTTTTATTAAAAAATATCACTTCAATGATCACTTATTATGAAAAAATCACTTTTTATTAAAACAAAGTATCACTTCTTATGGGAAAAATATCACTTCTTATTAAAAAAGTATCACTTCTTATTAAAACAAATATTACTTTTACTTAAAAAAATATCATTTTTTATTTAAAAAGTATCACTTTTTATTAAAATAGTATCAATCCTGATTTAAAAAGTATCATTACTTATTAAAACAAATATCATTTCTTATTAAAGAAAAAAATTATTTTTTATTAAAAAATTATCAATTCTTATTTAAATTATATCACTTTTTATCAAAACTAATCAGTTTTATTAAAAAAAAGTATCAATTCTAGTCTCCAAAGTATACATTATATTTTAAAAGTTTCATTTCTTTATGTAATTTAATATTCTTTTAGTAATTTAGGTAAGTTTTAATCCTCTAGATATAATAATTATGGCTGAATATATTTTTATACAAACAACCTGGATTTATTGCTTTTAATAATTTAGGTAGATTTTAATAGTATGTTAATTTGTTTAATTTATATATCATTAGTATATATAAATCTATAATTAATAATTTAGGTGAGTTTTAGTAATTACATTGATAATCTTGAATTAATTATTTATTAGTTTTCACAAAATCTGGGTAATTTTGTATTATTTTTAATATGTTTTAATTTATTGGATTGTATATATATATATATTATATCGGTGTTCTATTTTATGGTATGTTAATATATATATATATATATATATATATATATATAAGGTCTTTATGAATAGAAGTGCAAACATTTTCCCACCCATTTCACAATACTATTAAAAAATTAAAATTTGTACAAAAAAAATGATTGGTTATTATTAAAATGACAGCTTTTTGTAGTCAATTTTTAATGTCCCTTAATTGGAATTATATAGAAATTACCTTACCAAATTTATGTGTGTACTACATTGATTGTTATATTTGTCTTTTTTTTCTTTTTTTAAAATTTAACAGATTTTTCATTTTTCATCGGTTTTTGACGTATAATATATCAAATTAATCATTTTCTTACGATATTCAGTTTGACACCCATATTACATATATAAAATAATAAAAAACATAATAAATAAAAATTAAAGCATATACATAGTTATTTACTAAACATGTTATGCTGCAATGGACCCTAAAAATTATGTATTTGAGCTATTAGACATTAATGCTATTAGACATCAATTTGTATATTAATGTACTTTGCATATTTGTGACATATGTATAGTTGTTGTATGGGCTTAGCCAATTTCTTTATAATTATATAAAATTGTATTTAAGTTGATTAAATTCAAATAAAAAATACATATTTTAATTGGAAAAAGTATCTCAAAATATGAATCCAAATATTATATATATCCATATTTATATAAAAAGGCAAATACATAACCTTGAATGTATTTTTCATATTTTAAGTTATGATATTTTTATTTTTGATTCATGAATAAAAAGATATTAAATTATATTTATCGCCTATTATCCGATTCTATTATAAACACCAATGTTGTAAAAATCGGCCAGCGGCGCCAGCGCCTTTGAAGCCGACCCGATTTTTCCAAAATCGCGAAAAATCGCTCTGGGGGCAAAAATCGGCTAGCGGGCTAAGCGGTCTAGGCGAAAAATCGGAAAAAATCGGGAAAAAATCGGTCTAGCGGTCTAGTCGGAATAAATCGCCAAAAATCGGGAAAAATCGCCAAAAATACAAAAAATGAAAAAAATAAGAAAAACTTGAGTGGAGCATCATCAAGTCAACTCAAGAAAAGCCAAGTCTCAAGTTGAAGTGATGACAAGAGTCATCCAATGATTGGAAGGCGACTCTAAGTCACCTGGGGAAAGCAAGGAAATGCAAATCAAGTCGAGATAATCAAAAAGAACCGCAGCACGAAATCAAGAGATTTACTTAAACAAGTAATATCTCCATACAACCTTTCTTGGAGTGCTCACCCCCGAGGAAGCGTGCAAAAGGAATGAACCAATGGGAAGCACGACACCGTGTCGAACTCCGAAAAGGTGAAAAGAATAATTCATACGAGGAAACGGCAATTCCAAGAACTCGCAAGCCAACGATCGCAAAGTGACTTTCAAAAATAAGCCTATCTCTTCAACGGGCAAATTTTTGAAAGTTCACTATAAAAGGCCGAGGAGTTAGTTTGAGAAAAAATGCATGAATGACACATACGTGAGATATACAAGCACATTAGAAAAATCAAACAATCTCAATCCTTAAGCCTATATTCAAGTACATCAATCCAACACTTACCTCGTGAAGGAAAGAGAGCTTCAACCATTGAAGAGGAAACCTTTGAAAACAAGGGGTCTACTTTCCAGGAAGGATTGTAGAAAAGTTCAAAGTTGAACTAAGTCTTAAGCATTTGGAGGGCTTCGTGATCAAATCCAAAGAGCTTGAGCAAGTGAGTCAGAGTAGCAAGCGCAAAATGCCCCGTGAAGAAGCCGAGTCGAACGAGAAGCCACCGAGTGATCAAGGCGTCTCCGCATCGAGTCCCAAAGGATCAAGTCGGCCAGTGATCAAGACTTGTATCTGACCGCATACCACTTTGTAAACCGATCATTACTTAGTGGATTCCTCCAGGAGTTGGAGAAGAGAGGAGTAGAAGAATTACCCCATCTTCGAACCTCTATAAAAACTTTATCGTGTCATTTACATTTCAAATTTAAATTCCTCGCACTTTTAATTGCTTATATCTCACGATAAATTTGCTATCCATTTGATAATTTATAAGTACTAAATTAAACTCTAATATCTTGCTTAATCAAACTTAAGGGTGTTAAGTCTTCCCGAGAATAAAACCACAAACAGTTAAATTGTAGCCAACAAATGAGTTACTCCATCAATGTACTCAAAGTCTGAGAGATTAACTCTCTTGAGTGACTAATTCGATCGTCCATCGGACACAATGTAGAATTAACTCAGTAGATTTAAAAGGACTAAATCGAAAATTTGGTAAGGTTTATTCAACCCCCTTCTAAACCTTACACTTACACCCCTTGGGACCTACAAGTGGTATCGAGAGCGGTTGGTTCATCAACCCTCCGCACCGTTACCATCAACTAGATCTCCAAATTTTTCAAAGTCCGCTTTAGTACTTAAACTTTCAAAACTCTTTTTATTAAAAGTCATTATCATGGAAGCAAATCTAACACGCATCCCTATGTTCACCATTGAAGAATTTGATGATTGGAAAATTCGATGCGCAGCTCATCTATCAAAGATTACATGATGAGATGTGGATAGTAATAGAAGATGGGCCTCTACAAATATTAAAGGTGAACACAATTGTACGCAGAGTTGCGGTGAAGGAGAAGAAGATGTTGCTCTAGACCGCCATGGTTGAAAAACCAAGAACCGAGTGGACAAATGATGACAGAAAAGATACAACCTGGATAATGTAGCCAAGGACATCCTCTACAAAACCTGGACAAAGCCATGTTCAACAAAGTCAAATCATGCAAAACGGCTAAAGAAATGGGACAAGCCGACATTAACTGCGAAGGCTCGTGCAAATCAAAGAAAACAAATTGTCGTAGCAGACAAAAATTTGAAAATTTCAAAATGATCTCGGGAGAAAACCTGGATCAACTAGACGCTCGGTTCACGTAAAATCACAAACGAGTTGTCTACACTTGGAAAGGAATATACACAGAAGAAAATGTGTATGAAGATCCTAAAAAGTCTTCCAAATTGAATGGGAAATGAAGGTCATGGCACCGAGACATTCCATGGACCTATCAAAGACATCCAACCATGAACTATTCTCGGACCTCAAAGCCTATGAGTTTGAGCCTGAAAAGAAAAGACCAGGAAGAGACAAATGCACTCCAAAACACCGCTCTAATTGTCAAAGATGGGAAGAGAACTGAGGTCAAAGAAGCAATTGACCCGGAAGAAATAAATACCGATGGTCAAAAGATTTAACAAGTTCTTTAACAAGAACTACAAGAGAGGAAAGGGTGAATCTTCCGTAAGACACTCGGCTCCCTCCAAATCAAGGGATGATAGGCCAACCAAGAGAATGATCATCAACAAGTTGAGTATCAAAGTGGCCGACAACTCAAGAGTAGAAAGAGTCGATCAAAAGGTCAATATCTATGTTGGAATTGTAGACAACCAGGTCACTATGCCATTGATCGCTCATATCCTCGTAGTCAACAAGACAGAATGAAGAAAAAAAGAAAAGTCTTGAGAGAAAGAAGACAAGAAAAGAAAAAGGCAATGATGGTCATGCAGAGATCAAAACAAATGCTCAAAAGAGAGATACCGATTCGAGAGCAAAGAAGGCGACTACTCGAGTGACTCTGAAGAAGAAGCCTTGATCCGCTTAATGGCCAAAGAACAAGATCAAGAAGATGAGGTACAATCTAATTCAACAAGCTCGGACACTAGTGATAGTGATCGCGACACACACACTTCATCACCTAATGATCTTTATGATTCATTAGGCAAAATGATGAAAGATTTTGAGCACATTAAATCCTCACACACACTATTGAAAGAGGAAAACACCTACTTAAAAGTCAAAACTCAAAGTCACTAAGGAGCCGAGCACTCTAAGTCAAATAGCCGTTGAAAATGAAAGTTTAAAGGCTGAAAATGCTAAATTAGTAGCCGAAATTGCTTTGCTATAGAAAAGAGGGAGAATGACCTCAAAAATGTTATTGCCTCGTTCACTAAGGCATCTAAATCATTGGATGATCTTATTATGAGTCAAAGAGAATGTGGAGACAAGACAAAGCTAGATTTAATTCCTTTGTGCCATGTCAAACCTCAAGAGTAATTTTGGAAAAAGGATCTTCAAGTCATGAAGAGTCCGAAAAACCCAAAACTCTAAATGTTGCACACACATTCACTCCAAAGCACAATACTAAGCAAACCGGCCTTGGTTACAAATGAAAAGGAAAACAAATGGCCGAGTTGAGTGTCTTTGAAAGGACAAACAGAGAATAGATTCACCGAGTCCTTGAAAGAACTCCTATGTAGTAAAATACTCAGTAAAGAAAAACAGAGCTACCAAAAATTCCGGAAAATCCATAAAAGAAATACATATGATGGGAATGGTAGAAAATATCCAAGCCAAGCCGATTGGAACAATGTGAACTATCAAGATAGACTTATGGAATATAAGTCCAGTGGCAAAGGCCTAGAACTCAACAAAGGCCATTCCAAAAGTATAAGAGCTTTCATCAAAGACACACATGCACCTAGGCACTACACTCAAAAGCACCACAATTACCTGGCAAGGAAGGCAATTGCTAAAACACATATGCAGCATACGTCTGACAAAAGAGACACAATTGTATGAACCTAGAATCCCCAAGCAATTTGCCGTAATTAATTATGATTATGGCACGATAGATGGCAACCCCTTAGAGTCAAATCATTTGGCTATAGGTTGGTTGGATCATCTTACAATTCTAACCCCTCGGACCCGCATAAGTATGGGTACCTAAAACTTAATTTCCTTGATTGCGGTTCAAGGAATTGAAAGTGCCAAGGAACCTGGTACATGGATAGTGGTTGTTCCGGACATATGACAGAAATAAGAGAAATCATCAAAATTCAAGGAAGTCAAAGGAGCCAAAGTCATATTTGGGGAAATGAAGCTCCTGGTGAAATAAGAGGCATTGGATCCATCAAGAGGAATGGATTAGAAATCACGATGTTGCATATGTTGAAGGACTCAACTTCAACCTCATCGAGTATCGATCGGCTCTGTGACAAGGGCTACAATGTTGGATTCAACATGGGTGTATGCCAAATCAAGGATATTGAATCAAATGAAGTTGTCTTGCAAGGAAATAGACAGAAGAATATGTATGTAGTGGATTGGTCAACCGCAACACCCAAAGACTGCTTATCTACTAGCAAAGAGCACAAATTAATCAATCAAGTTGTGGGCACAAAAAGCCGAGTCACCTGAATTTCAAAACAATTAACAAGCTAGCAAGAAGTCATCCGGTAGAAGGACTTCCGGACTCGATACAAGAAGGAGAGTATATGTGATGCATGTCGGAAGGGAAAACAAATCAAGTCGTCATTCAAAGAAAAGACATGCCCATCCTCAACAAGAATATCGTGATCTACTTCATATGGATCTATTTGGCCCAAAGGGGAACCAAACAAAGATAAGTGGAAAAAAATACACCTTGGTGGTAGTAGATGACTACTCAAGATATACATGGACAATATTCATGTGCAAGAAGAAAGAAACCCTACAAAACTACCACAAAATTGATGAAGAGAATTCAAAATGAGAAGAGTCAAACCATTATCAAAATAAGATCGGATAGAGGAACCGAGTTTGTCAATGGAATAATAACTCGATTGTATTGAGAATGGTATTGGTCATGAACTATCGCCAGCAAAGGACTCCACAAAGAAATGGAGTTGCGAAAAAGGAAACAACCCTCAAAGAAGCAGTGAGACCATGTTAGTCAAGCGGGGTTACCAAAAAGATTTTGGGTCAAGCAATTAACACAACTTGCTACACCCAAAACAGATGTATGATAAATAGACAAATGACAAAGACTCTATGAGATCCGGATCGAAGAAAACCAAATGTTGCATATTTGAGAATATTTGGATGTAAATGCTTCATCCATAACAATGGCAAAGACAACCTAAAGGCTTTTGATGCTAAGGCCGATGAAGGTATCTTCTTAGATACTCACCAAAGCAAAGCCTGCTGAATACTCAATAAAAGAACTATGGTTACAGAGGAATCCATTCATGTAGTATTCGATGAGCCAAATGTAAATGGAGAAGACATTGAAGAGTCACCAAGTTGAAACATCCAATCATACGTAAGAGTCCCTACGCCCGGAAGTCAAGCCGGAATTATCAACTCGTAAGAAGATGAGATAGTCAACCTCAAAAGCAAATGAAAATTTGCAGCTAAGTGACCACGAAAGAGCCGACCACAAAGAACACAACCGCAAGTCGATCAATCCAAATGCAACTTACTCCAACCTCGATGTAAGATGGCTAAGAGACCATCCACCGAACTTGTCATTGGAGATATGAGAGAAGGTGTCAAAACAAGATCCAGAAACTCAACAAGAAGCTATGTTCACATGCTTCATTTCGCAAATAGAGCCAAAAGATGTGTCACAAGCATTGATGACACACATTGGATTCAAGCTATGCAAGAAGAGTCAATCAGTTTGAGAGAAATAAAGTATGGGAACTAGTGCAAAGACCCATACATCAAAATGTTATTGGAACCAAATGGGTATTCGAAATAAGATGAACGAGGAAGGCTCTGTGGTAAGGAATAAAGCAAGACTAGTAGCCAAAGGATATTGCCAAGAAGAAGGATAGATTTTGATGAAACATTTGCCCCTCGTAGCAAGATTGGAAGCTATAAGGATGTTTCTTGCCTATGCAAAATTTCACAAGAATTTCATTGTATATCGATGGATGTAAAAAGTGCATTCCTAAACGGTTTATTGGAAGAAGAAGTATATGTTGAACAACCTCCAGGATTTGAGCAGAAGACTCTTGGAGACAAGGTATACAAACTCAAGAAAGCCCCGTATGGATTGAAACAGCACCCAGAGCATGGTATGATACCCTGTCACAATTCTTAATCGAGAATGGATTCACAAAAGGAAAAGTAGATAGAACACTTTTCGAATTCAAGACAAAAAGAGTATACTTTGCTTGTTCAAATATATGTGGATGACATCATTTTTGGATCCACTAACAAAGAGCTATGTGAAAAATTCTCAAACCTCATGCAAAGCAAATTTGAAATGAGCATGATGGGAGAACCGACATTTTTCCTTGACTTCAAGTGAAACAAATGAAGGATGGAACCTTCATAAGTCAAACAAAATATACCAGGGATTTAATGAAGAAGTTTGGTATGGAAGAGAAGTCTTCAGAAAAATACCAATGAACACATCACCAAAATGGACATGGATGCAGATGGCAAGCCTCAGAGATCAAACAAAATACAGAGCACTTATTGGATCATTGCTCTATCTCACAAAGAAGCGTGCCGACATCACCTTTGTTGTAGGTGTATGTGCAAGATTTCAATCTGCTCCAAAAGAGAGCCATATGACAAAGAAATAAGAGAATTTTGAGATACTTGAAAGGAAGCCAAGAAGAGGCCCATGGTATCCAAAGGAAGGTGGATTCAAGCTAATTGGCTATTCGATTCTCGACTATCTTTGGATGCAGAGTGGACAGAAAAGCACTTCGTGCACTTGTCAAATGCTAGGAAACAGACTAATTTCCTGGTTTAGCAAGAAGCAAAACTCAATAGCCACCTCTACAAATGAGGCGTAATACATAGTTGCGGGCAAACAGTGCCCAAGTCCTATGGATGAGACAACAACGTGAGACTATGAAGTTGAAGAAAAAGAAATTCCAATCATGTGTGATAACACAAGTGCCATTGCAATCACTCAAAATCTGTCTTTGCACTCAAGAACAAAACATATTGATGTCGATATCATTTCATAAGAGATCATGTTGAAAAGAAGGACATTATCTTGGAATATATCTCAACCGATAAACAACTAGCCGACATCTTCACAAAACCATTATGTGAGTCAAGATTTGAAGAACTCAAGCATGAGTTGGGGTTAATTGAGCTAAGTTTGACACTCGCATTTAATCAAAGAAGAGTATTAGAACAAAAAAAAGTGAAAAAGAGCCGAAAACAAATCACCAAGAAATCACCAGATCGAAAAACAAATTACACCGAAGTCACCGATGATAAATGAGTCGCTAAGAGAAATGTGAAAAGTAGAGTTAAATCACCTAAGAGATAAGTTTGAATAACTTATGAGCGAAGTGATAAAAACGCAATCGTTTTAACTTAGCGGGAATGTTTTAAGGAACACGCACAAAGATAATGATGATGTGTACGCATAAAAAGCGCACACTAAGCTTATGATTGGATATAAATGCTTTCGCATTAAATACGAGACTTGAAATGCTCAATAGGCGTCACGAAATCCAAGCCGTTGATTTCGATCACAATTCAAAACCGCCTCCGCACGCCCTTTCATAAACCATATTTAAACCATTTTCGTCCGTTTCTCTCTCACACTTCCAAAAACTCGCTCATCTTTTTCTCTCAAAAGGCAAAGGCAAATACTCTCAAACCCTATCAACCTTCAAATCAAATTTCTCGACTTTTCCTTGAAATTATTCTCGAGAAATGGCACCAACGTATGACTTTACCAAGTTGGGAAAACAAATCCACACCGGTTCGAATTGTGATTTCGACGGAATGGTGAAGCGGGTCCGACGACACCCTGTGAAGAAAATCGCGGAGAAGTTGGAAACGCCAGGATCAAACCGCTTTCTAACGCTGAATATCCTATGACCTATGTGGAGGAGGTCGCACACCCTACGTGAATGCCGAGATTCACGACGAAGAATCAAGTCATCTGCTCACGGAAGCAAAATGACTATTACGCCAAGGATTTGGTCAATATTGCTCACTACCTGCGCAGAAGGAGCAAATCAAAATTAAGGAAGTCGATGTAAACTTGGGCCGACGATGGAAAGAGATAGCCAAGTCCGACCTTGCCGATAAAATTATATACACAAAAAACAAGAGATCACAAGGAGGATTATCATAAATTGTTGGACATAGTTGCCAAATGTATCGACATCAAATTTGGCGACTTTGACCAACTATCAAAGGCAAAGTCAAGTTGTGATGGCCGCAATCATGGAAGAAAAGAAGATAAACCGGGCGAGTTTATCTACAAAGCAGCTCGCGCAACGTGGGAACAAGTCCTTCAAAGAAGATGGCACATTTGGAGGATCCCCGGATATGGCCTAGTGATTGGCCGGCTATTGGAGGTGAAAGGAGTCCTCTTAGACATGGGAAGGCCTTCCATGTTAACAAAAGGATGTTCGAGCTAACCTCTCTCGTGCTCGAAGCGAGCTTATGCCAAGAGAGCGACACCAAAGGAGGGGGAATCACCGACCAAGATACAAATGCTCCTCTCCACCAAAAAAGAAAGTCGCCCTGCGCACTGCCAAGAAGATCACGCCCTGCGCAAAGAAAGAAAACCAAACATGCACTCCGCCCGCAGAGAGTCACCGCCCCAAGAGCCATGTCACTCCGCCTGCGCAGCAGGGTCGAGAAGGACTCACAAATACCTTCTCCGATCGTCAAAAGGAGGAGAAATCGACAAGCCTGACGGCCCTCCTCGTAAACAAACACCAAAGACTGCCCCGCCGCCAAGACTCGAGGATACCGCCTCAACTGTAAATTCCCGGTACAAACCAGAGACGAAGAAGACTAGTCAAGCGATCCAACAGAGAAACCAAATTGAATCGGCTTATCGGCCTAGCACAAATACGGAGACTACTGGAGAAGTAGAGTCTCCGGATGTAATTGATGAAATAGCCAAGTCTCGCCAAGCGCGATCGCAGAGGCAACTCAAGACACACCGTAGCTCACACAAAAACACAAGAAGAACCAGCCCAGCGAGATAGTGATGTAATGATCCTATCTCCACCTTACCCGCATACATCCAAAATCGTCTGCGTGAGTGGAGAAAATGGAAGTTGAGCAAGTCAAGGAACAGTTCCAACGGCCCGAGTTCATAGAAGAAGAAGAGGAACGCTAAATTTCCTCGACTAACTACCGTGCTCCCAAAGACTTGATGAGGACAATCGCTTAGACATCCCGCAAATCTACAAGGACAGGGAGAGAGCAAAGCAAGTCAAGAAGCCGAAGCACGTGAAAAGGCAAGCATCCGCCTATCTCCCGCACCACGTAACACTTCCATCCTCTTCTTGATGTCTTCTCCGAAAGTGACGAGGAACTGCAGAATGCCGCACGCTACGTAAGAGTTACAAATGCGCAAAGAAGCATTACATGAATCAAGAATCCTTCATGAGCAAAGACTCGATGGAGGGACCAGAGAGTCCCCTGCAACACACCGAAATCGATCCAATGGGAGTGGTTCAAAGAATAAATAGCCACCGATGTTGCCGCTACCACTTCCCCACCACTCAAGAAGGCATAAGGAATCGCGATGAAATCGGCTAGTGGGGACCCCAACGAGCCAACCCCTATTGAAGGTGTGCTACCACCGCCCCAACGGCCGAACCATCAATTGCAACAAATGAGTCCGAGACGAGTGACCCCACTCCAAGTCACTCACCGGTGCGCCGGTTGAGGGGAAACTCCCCCACCGCAGCGAGCAAGGTCGGAGGATGCTGCAGATGACTCCACAAAGAAGCAAGGAGGCGAAGAAGAGAAATTACAATCACAAGAAGAACACAAAGTTGCCATCAACGAAGCTCGGGCGATTGAGATCTGCCTCCGAGGTGCCAACCTCCGAAGGCTAATGACGCCGCCGATGCAAAATGAGGCACGAGGAAGAAGAATGTACTGGGAGTTAACACTGGCGATGAAAGTGCAATCCATGGGGTTGAGACTCCAATGGATGCCATCAGAAGACCCTAAGACACCGACACCGCCGAAAGGAGGACTAGGCCTCGCAGCAGAGAGACCGCCGGAGGAAATGAAGGCCCACGGAGGTTGAGACTTCCTGGTAAAGAGGTCAAGTACGAACATCCTCCCCGCAATCATCGACCCATCCGAGAAGGAGATCGCGCACTTCATGATTCCCAGGACAACCCCGATGTCACTTTTCCGGGGATCGAGAGACGAAGAAGAAGGTTTAGTCAACCCCCATAATAAATCCAAAAGACTCACCATGGGTGTTCCAAGCACGAGTAAGTCTCGATCCCAAGACTACTCACAAACTTTTAATTTTGATGATGAGCCACCTCTAGAAATCTCATCATCGTCCGATGAGGTCAGCCGATAAGGCCGAGGACAAGTCTCATCAAAAGGAAAAATCACCGAGACCAACGAAGTCGTTAAGACAAATTGAGGCTCAAAAGTTTAGAGTCTATTTCACAACCAAACCCAATTTGAACCAAAGAACCATCGCTCCGCTCCTCAAGCTACAAATGGATCGATTCCCAAAAGAACTCCACGCGCACCGCTCATCATTGAACAGATCCTCGGCGGTGATGAATCTTTTGTAGAATCTTTCCCTTTCTCACCGGAGATACCGAACTCCACGAAGAGTCGAAAAATGAGCAAGTACGATATCACGGACCACCTCCTGTTTTTCACTCAGCACCATTGTTCCAAATGATTTTGATTTCGACAAGTTTGGCCATCACCGCAATGTGAATCAATCAGTTTGAAGTTCGAGAAGTGTTCAAAGCACTCTTTCTTTCAAGTTGAAAAGATGGAGAGGCATCGAGCCTCTTTGGATATGCGCTGGACAACAGAGATGCCAACCTGACACCGACTTGAGAGGCATCACAAATGTGATAAGGGAATGGTGGCAACAAAGAAGAATCCATGCGTGTGGAATGTGAGATACTTCGTAACCTTGTTCAACAAGTCAGCCGGTGTGGAGAGCCGAGAATGTTGATGCGAAACGGTGAGGAACACATTGAGCATATGCATGAAGCTCACACCGCCGAGATCAAGTCGCTGCGTGAGCGTAATGCAAATGATATACAGCCGTTTGGAAGAACACATGACGAGAAAATTCAGCCTTCTCATGGCCGAGATGAAGCGATTTCAGCAGAATCCAACGCTACTCGGTCAATTCGTCTGCGTATAAACGCAGCAGACTTGAAGCAGAATTCAACCAACAAGACTTCGACTTCATGCTTGCCAAAGATGTTCCCCGGGGTTCCTCTATCCTTTGATGATGCCAAAAAGGGGAAGAGGAATACCTTAAAGCAAAAAAATCCGAAGCTTTGAAAAGAAAGGAGCAATGAGAAAGAAGCGGTGAGAAGGAAAATCACCAAGAAATTTTGAAACTAAAGAAAGGAAAATCACGAGGGGGAAGGAACAAAAATATGACCTTGATGATAGCACAAACCCCCAACAGGTCCTCACACACCGACATTATAAGCGAAAACTCCCCGTGACTCGCCACTCCAAGACTCTGCTTTGTATCTATAGGTGAGAAGAGAAAAGAAATTGAAGCAGGGATGAAGGAAGTGGAAGGAAGAATGGATGCCAGGGTGATGAACATCTTGAAAGAACATGGAGGCATTCCAGTTGACAGAGACACGTATGCCATTTCGTATGCCGGACCGAGCCAAGATCAGTTGACGAATTCAAAACGCTCGAATCAAGGATATTTTGCAAATATGTCCATGGCTCAAGCTTGGGACTTGTCTTGGGAAAAGGGTCTCACATTGTGTGAAGAAGTCGACAGACAGACTTCCTTAAGCATCGCTCTGCTGTCACTCGCTAGTCAATCACCGGGAAGAAGAAGACCCCAAGACAAAGATACGCCCGCAGGTAGAGGAAGAAGCGGCGAGTGGAGGAAGAAGCTTGCACCTAGACCTCTCGCCAAGAATATCGAATCGTAGATCCCGGAAAGAAAGGAGGGATCTCTTCACTGGGCTTGACCAAGTGGCAAATTTGCGAGTGGCTAAAACTAACGCCGAGTATGCAAAGAGAATAGAAGAAAAAACAAAAGACAAACTCAGCTATGGCAGGAGAGACAGAAAGACTAAGAAAGATGAAGTCGCCCGGGAAGGCATATGAGAAGAAAAAGAAGGGCAAATTACGACGACGAGAAAAAGAGAAGAAGAGAAAGAAGATGCTAATCAAGATGAAAGAAAGAGACAATAAGAGATGAAGTGTTCTTTGTCCAACCCTTCATGTATTTTAGTATGTAAATACATACAATTTGTGTTAAGTACAAGAATGATATGATCAATAAAAAGATTGATTCTCAAGATACATTCTATGTCAATACACTATGTCGTATGTATCTTTGTTATTTACATATTTGTATGATCTAAGTTTTGGCATCATCAAAAAGGGGGAATTTGTTAGGAATCTCATTGTTTAGATTTTGATGAATGCCATGTAAAACTTAGAATAGAAAGTTGGCACCCCAATTCTTGTTGTAAAATGCATTGTAATGAATAGAGTCGCCAAGTCGAGTCAAGACAACTACGCCCTAAACATGCAAGAAGACAATCAAGATCGAAGGAAGACTCACGTGAGACAAATGAGTATGGCAAAGAAGAGTAGACGGAACACTCACGAAGAAGCGGTGAGTGGAGCATCGCCAAGTCAACTCAAGAAAAGCCAAGTCTCAAGTTGAAGTGACAAGAGTCATCCATGATTGGAAGTCGACTCTAAGTCACCTGGGAAAGCAAGGAAATGCAAATCAAGTCGAGATAATCAGAAAAGAACCGTTGCCGTACGAAAATCAAGAGATTTACTTAAACAAGTAATATCTCCATACAACCTTTCTTGGAGTGCTCGGTCCCGAGCGTGCAAAAGGAATGAACCAATGGGAAGCACGACACCGTGTCGAACTCGAAAAGGTGAAAAGAATAATTCATACGAGGAAACGGCAATTCCAAGAACTCGCAAGCCAACGATCGCAAAGTGACTTTCAAAAATAAGCCTATCTCTTCAACGGGCAAATTTTTGAAAGTTCACTATAAAAGGCCGAGGAGTTAGTTTGAGAAAAAATGCATGAATGACACATACGTGAGATATACAAGCACATTAGAAAAACAAAACAATCTCAATCCTTAAGCCTATATTCAAGTACATCAATCCAACACTTACCTCGTGAAGGAAAGAGAGCTTCAACCAGCTGAAGAGAAAACCTTTGAAAACAAGGGTCTACTTTCCAGAAGGATTGTAGAAAAGTTCAAAGTTGAACTAAGTCTTAAGCATTTGGAGGGCTTCGTGATCAAATCCAAAGAGCTTGAGCAAGTGAGTCAGTAGTAGCAAAGCGCAAAACGCCCGTGAAGAAGCCGAGTCGAACGCAGAAGCCACCGAGTGATCAAGGCGTCTCCGATCGAGTCCCAAAGGATCAAGTCGGCCGTTGTGATCAAGACTTGTATCCGGATTACCACTTTGTAAACCGATCATTACTTAGTGGATTCCTCCAGAGTTGGAGAAGAGAGGAGTAGAAGAATTACCCCATCTTCAACCTCTATAAAAACTTTATTTGTGTCATTTACATTTCAAAGATTTAAATTCCTCGCACTTTTAATTGCTTATATCTGTTGATAAATTTGCTATCCATTTGATAATTTATAAGTACTAAATTAAACTCTAATATCTTGCTTAATCAAACTTAAGGGTGTTAAGTCTTCCCGAGAATAAAACCACAAATTGAAGTTAAATTGTAGCCAACAATGAGTTACTTACCATCAACAAATTTCAAATCAGTGAGTGTTGAGAGATTAACTCTACTTGAGTGACTAATTCGATCATCCATCGTGACACAAATGTGTAGAATTAACTCAGATTTAAAAGACTAAATCGAAAATTTGGTAAGGTTTATTCAACCCCCCCTTCTAAACCTTACACTTACACCCCTTGGGACCTACACAAAAGTATACAATCTGCTTATTGCACTGGGTCACATCCAATGTAACCAATCAAAAAAGGTTGAAAATATTAGTTTGTGATCGAAAAACAAACGGAAGAAATAATGTTGTATACAAATAAGTATTCCAAAATTTATAATTTTATTTATAATGATGTAACCCGATTTATTATTGAGATTTAATTTTATTTTAGAGGTTATATTATATGTTAATCGTATATTTTATATGCATTCAATTTATATAATCCGACACCACACATCCCGTGTATTGTACGGGTTAAAAACTAGTTTGAATTAATAATATATAATCAATTCTTTTGATTCGTAATTTAGTTATATTATATTCAATGTAATTATACAATATTTACATATACGTAACATATGTACTATTCATGTAAATTTTTTTAGGAATCGGAATTTCATTCATTTATAAGAATAAACTTACAACTAATTACAACATCGATGAAAACAATTGCAAGCTCTACGATCATGACCTATACATATCTAAAACAAAAATTTAAACCTCGAATGCATCTAACTCGATCCATAGATTCTTAACTTTGCAATGAAGGCACTTGATGAGTGTAAAATATACGTGCATTTGAGGGCTTAAAATGATATATATTTGATGCATTTGCACGCACATTTGGTGTATTTTACGTGGTTTCCTTTGTTGGACATGATCTGCGTACTCTTGTGAATTTTGCGAGAAAATGGAGCTAAATTGGACAAAAAGAGATATAACGTTCCCAAAGCATATGTCAAGAGCTAATGTACGAGCAAAAATATCACACTTGTTTTCTCACACAATCGGTTCCCGAAAGTTGTATCCCTTTCTCTTAGGTTTTCATAGGCACTTAAATCACCTCAATAGCAATTTTGTAGACAAAAGTTATGGCCAATTACTAAACCACCCATCTTTGAAGCTGAAACCGCATTCGGACAATAACATGGTCAAAAACAAGTCACACGGCCGGATTGTGTGATATCACACGGCCGTGTGAAATCGCCACGGAATGACACAACCGTGTGAAAAAGGGATGAAAACCGGGACCAAACCAGGGTCGCACGACCCGATCGTGTGAGACCACACGGCGCGGGTGGGTAAGGTGAAATCTATTTGATAAATGGTTTTATCATGATTTTGATGATTTTGTTTTTATACCAAAACAATGGTTTTCAAGATTGTCCAAATACTCCTAAATGATTTAAAATGGTTTTAATATTTTTCGGAGTATTTCTTCAAGTTTTATTTTGGACAACACATTTAATGATTTTGTATCAATGGGTTTTTACATCCAAACTATGTTTCCAAATGTTGTCCAAATACTCCCGATCGGTCTAAAATATTTTCACTATTTTTTGGAGTATTTCTTGAAGTTTATTTTCGATATAAAATTGGACAACACTTTTGTTTTGAGGTCAACCTAGTCGACGTATAGGGCAACCCGCACTGAAAGTTGTGCAAAACAAAAACTTCATGTTTGCGAGAAAATGGTGAGGGTGACCGGTCACCCTATAGGGCGACAAGGATGGCGGCGGTCGGACCGGCCGACCCATATAGGCGACCGGTGACGTGAAGGTTGGTTAAAATTTGCAAACTTCTCTATTTTGATTTTTTGAAGAGGGCAACCGGTTGGACACCAGGGTGACCTGGTCGGACCCCCATCGACCTGGCCCGCCTGCGTAAAAATGTGTTCTTATTTTCAAACGTCTATTTGTGCGCGACCCGGCCGTCCTCTATGGTTTGACAACAAAATTCTAATCATGTTGTGCAAAGGCAGACATCTTTTCCCTAAATTGTGGGATTGACTTCTAACACTATAATCTTGATTTTAATTGCAATTTGTTTTGTAGATATCGATTCCAAGAGGAGCCTATCAAATATCAATCATCTCCTATAAATAGAGGAAGATTTGAAGCACAACAACAAGAGAGAAAACTACAACACAACAAGATACACTCAAGAATACACTTGTTCTTACATTGTCTTATTTCTTGTTGTAATTTGCCTAGCTATTCACTTTCACATCCTTGAGGTCTAGGTTGTTCTTGATTACACTTGCACTCTATTGTATTATCAATTATCGAGTTGTAATCTTGAATTTTTGGTTATCATTCAACACAAGATATCCTTGTGAGTGTTCTTATGGTAAGAACACACTTGGGTGATCTAGGTGTTAGGTGTGAGAAGATTGTGGTGATCTTCTCATTGAGGTGTTGAAGAATTTGATATTCTTCAAGGTTGTAGATTGTGGTAATCTTCACAAGGTGCCGTTGAAGATTGTGGTAATCTTCAAGTGAGATTGTGGCAATCTCAAAGGTGGTGTTGAAGAAGAGTGTGGTGCTCTTCAAGGTGTTGTAAGTTGGTGTTGTATTAATTTTTGATAAATTAATAAAATCTTTTTTTTTTTTTTGAAATCCATCCCGGATATCTTTGGGGTGGTAGAGGATTAGGCCCTAGGTGGGTTGAACCTCTATAAATCGACGTGTGTTGTTTACATTCCGCTCCTTAATTATTGTCTTTGAGCTTTTGGTTTGAAAAAGAGGGTAAAATCGAAAAGATGGAGATAATCTATTCACCTCCCCTCTAGATTATCGTAGCGCTTGGATTTACAAGTGGTATCGAGCCAAACTCTTTGGCAAGCTCGTTTCACATCGCGAGTGAAGAGAAATGATCGTCGGCTATGAACGAAGCTCATCTTACCGCACCACCACCACCAAGCCACCACTATTTGATTCCAAAAATTTTACATTTTGGAAAGAAAGAATGGAATGCTATTTACAAAGTTACGGGTTCGATATTTGGAACACCGTCATCAATGGAGAATCCATTCCGACGAAGAATACACCACACACCTCTAAAGGCTTCAAAGAGTTCAATGATGGAGAGAAGAGAATCATCTTCTTAAATGGTAAAGCTCTTAATATTTTGTATTGTTCACTTACTACTTTGGAATTTGATCATGTTGTAGATATTCGATCGGCACATGAAGTATGGAAAAATTAGAAGCCATCTATGAAGTATATGCAAATGAAAGGAGCAACTCAAAAGCATCTACTTCACAAATGGATACAACATCAAATCCAACAACATGGGATGAGCCTTCTACAACCTCCCATGATGAAGAAGTTGAACAATGCCTCATGGGCATCGAAGAAAAAGCGAGGTATGTCTTAAACCCTCTACTTCCTATGATATTGTTATACAAAATGATTATAGTAATTTGCAAAATGATTTTGATGAACTACAAAATGAATTCCAAGGCTTACTTGTTAAATACAAAAATTTAAAAAAGGAACTCATTGCTTTGAAAAATGATAAGGATAGTTTATTTACTTTCTATGAATCACTATCATGTATTCACACCACCACACTTGATAAGGTTAGAAACCTTGAGAAAAAAAAATACTACTCTTGTTAAGAATTTGAATTGCATGAAAAATGATTTATTAAAATGCAACTTGAGTACCAATAAAAAGACCAATATTGTTGATGTTCATAATTGTGATAAAGGACTTGATCATAAACCTAATGTTGTTAATCATATGAAAAGAATCAAGTCCCTATATATTTTGGTCATTATGCTCCTAAAATTGTTACTTGTTTTTATTAAGGTAAAAAGGGTCATATGGCTAATTCTTGTCGGGCTAGAAATAGCTCCAATTATTCTTGGAGACCTAAAAGTCTCAAAGCTAATCCTAAAGGACCCAAACACTTGAGAGTACCACAAAATAATGTTGTATTAGGTACCCGAAATAATGATTGGAGAAAAGTTATACCACCAAGAAGACATCAAATGACCGCGTCATTTGATCAAAGAAGGAGAAAACATTTTCAACAAAGCCAATTTCCAAGAAGAGGATATAATCAAAAATGGGAAGAACACAATCCTTGAAATGGCAAAGACATCATCAACAAGATGATTTTCAAAGAAGAAGACCATCAACAATGGGAAGGTAACAAACCTTGAAATGGACCAAGGCTTGAACGAATTTTCATCATCATACATCACTTCATACAGCAAAAACACATCAAATAACACATGAACCGAAGAATCAAAGAGCTTCGAGAGCAAAAGACTAGGCCGCGAAGAACACTACAAGGCTTTCGCATCTAGGAGCACAAGAGCTTCGAGGGCTTGGAAGGGGAATCCATCCTAACAAGAAGGAGTTTTCTTTCTATGTCTAAGAACTCTTGTTTGTGCTTATATGATGTCATAATATTGATTCGGATTTGTCTATGAGTTTGTAATCGAAATTAATTACTCCAACTATTCTAATGTTATTTACATAAAACGGGTGATCTTGCCACCAAATTTCTTGGTCTCGGGCATTCTCGCATGGCAACAACTTTTCCTATGATATCTTCAAAAATATTAAAATCAGAATTTAATAACTTCTAATAGCATAAATCAATATTTTATAGTTGAAAAACGATATCATACCGAAAAGCACGCTCTCATCAACAGCTTTCCACATTAGATAATTCCGCAAAGTTCAAAACTAAATATGAGTCTTGGAAATGTTTCATCCTGCACTTGGACAACATGGGTCTTGCCATGAAAAATAATTTTGTATTTTGTAGTTGATGCTTTGTATTTATCTGTGTTATTGGAAACAACAATATCCTTTATCGCATATATATTGCCATAGGTCGAACTTGTTTATACTTGTATAATATTCACTTTTCATATACTACCATGTACTTGATCCCCCGTATGAAAAATAATTCACAAAATAATTGTTCTTATTATGAAAAGTGTTTTAATAATATACTGAAAAAATATAAAATCGTACCTAGTCGTGTAACACACATTCCAGACTGTTTATATTCATCTTGTCATTGTAAGACGTTTTTTCGTACATACGTACCAGGCGTAGTTTCATATCCCAATTCGCTTTTCTCATATTCAGATCCTTGATAAGCGAAAGCAATGGTGTCATTTTTTGCTTGTATAAGATCAGTAAAGCAACAACATCACACTTTTTTGCAAGAGAATTAGAAGAATGTTTGATTTTTGAATGAAAATTGTACACTTATTTATAGGTGGTGTGAGGGTGAATAATTAAAGAAACTATAACTATTAATTCTACACAAATTTTGTAATAGGATTTGCAGCCACATGTTCAAATTCAGTTATAGCATTGTTTGCCATATTATTCAGTAGATTTAATGGAAACCGGGATTTTTTTCCCTTTTCTTTGTAAGATATCAATAATTATCGATTCAATTTTTTTAAGCATTGTCTTTCTCCTTTACTTTTTCTAATATAATTATTCGACTGACATAAACAAAACAAATCCAAAAATTATGATTAGATTTTTTGCTCAAATCGATTGAGAATAATCACGCTTTACAAAAATAAATATTGACTTTACATTGTTATTTTAATCGTTTAAACTCCGCTTAAAAAAGTGAACAATCTTGACATAAATAAAAGCATTGTAATCGAAGAAGATTTTATTACAATTAAGAATTTCAAACCTTCCATATAAGATTCTAATGCCCAATGTAATTTTAATCTATGCAAAATCGTGTAATAGAGAATGTAATTTAACAAAATGAATAAAATTATTCAAGCAAAGTTGTTATTCCTATTTTTAGGCGTTGAGTTTAGGCGGAAAATTTTAAGATTACTTTTTATAAGTAGCTCGCTTATTATATATATAAAATATATATATATATGTATATATAGATTCCCATTTTGAATCTTTTATATTTCCTATATATTGTACGTCATTTTTCGAAGAGACTAACAAAATTCAAAAGATAATTCTCTTGTTTTTTTTTTTGGTATTCTAAAACAAGATTTTGGGCGTCATGCATATTGGTCGACCCGACACTCCGGACTTATAGAATCTTTCAAATATTTTGTATAATATCTACCATCAAATTAAAGTATTTTTCAAAAATAGGACTTTTATCTACACATCAAAGAGTATATACACAATACACATAGTGTAACATAAGTATTGATAAACCAATAAAGTGATTTTACCACTTTACCCTTAAAAAGCCCAAAAGTCGACTAAAGGAGCCAAGATCCGCGGACTATTCACCTAGTCGGGTTCACCCGAATCGCCGACCAACCGAACCGACTCGACCCGAGCTCCTCCCCACCATTGATCACCCGACAAAAACGCTCTCCGGATGATGCCACGTGAACCAAGTATGTTCGTACATAATCACCACTATAAAAGCCGACACAATTATCAAGAGGTGGAGATTTTCTTTGTTCATTCATCAATTCACTACTCTTACTTCATCTAACCTCACGATCATAATCGACTTAAAGATTAGAGGGCCTTAGCCTGGGCCACCCAAACTAGCCTAATGTTCGTTCGTGTTTCGATCACCCATCTAAAAATACCCAAAGTAACCCCGAAGATCGACCCCGGGGAGCCTTCAGTATACTAATTTACTTGTTAAATCTAGTATAATCCTGGAAACTCCCATATTGATCCGCAAGCATCTTTATTACATATTCCGACAAATTATGAACCACCTATTATTTAATGAGGTGGTCTTATATGAGACCGTCTCATGGACTTGAGCTAATGAGACGAATCCTACAATACACAAAAATATGGATCATACAAATAGGTTTGGGTTTGGATAGGAATTCAAATTATATATAGGATCCGTCTCATAGATTATATCCATGAGACCGTCTCATACAAGTTTTTGCCTTATTTAATGTATAGTAATGTTTTTGTTAATTGTTAGAAAGTCAAGGTGGCAATGTCCAGACCGCTTTTTTTTCCCTCCTGGGCGCAGGACCATTTTCTATGAAGCTAGTTTCCCATTGTCTATCTTTAACATATTTGTATTAATTATAAATTTATATGATATATAAATAGTGTATAATCACATGGAATTTAGTACAACTCAATTACATGAATACTATCTTCCTCTGTTTTTCCCATCCCCTTACATGGAGGATGAGGGAAATAACTTTTAATAATTTTAGTTTCAAATAATTTGTCTCCAAAAAGTGACTATTTTCTTTTTAGTAAATAAGTCTCATTCTATTTGTAAGATTTTGTTCGGAAGATTTCGATTAGCCATTACTTGACGATATGCGGACGGCTTTAGATCGAGTTCTTTGGTACTTGTTTTGTTCATTCTATTCGCCAAAAATTATTTTGGTTCATACAACCGCAAGTGTACAAAGTGTAGTTTATAGAATAATGGCAAGCAATGTCGTATTCCTCGGATTGAAGCTCAAACACTTAGGATATAATAACATCGTATTCCAATTTTATTGAAGCGATGAAAATCAAGCATTTTAAACCTATTAAAATCGAAAATAAAGAAAAAGTAAATAAAATAAATTTGTGAACCCCACAAGTATTTTCAACATCATTAGGAGCAACCTTAGGCACATAATCTCAACACGCTTCTTCAATATTAAATACGAATAAAGTTTTAAAACCAATTCATGCAATTCTATGGGTTCAAATTACTAATATCATTTACACCTTGGTCGTGGGTGAAAAACAGTTGATTAATAACAATTGTAGTCTGGTCAGAACGTAACAACTCTTATTAACTCCAAAAAAATTTGTGAATTGAAGACTATCCACAAACACGCCCTTTGTCACACATTTTTCATGTCCGAATCGATTTCCGTCTTTGTTAGAACTCATCGTCCGAAATTTCGCAATAACAAATATGACATGCAAATTATTGGCTAAATAAAAAGCCACTTATTTTTTTACTTCGATTAATATTTACTAATTATTAAAATCAATTTTTTTACACAAAAATAATCGGGTTTCATGTGCGTTGTGGGTGGAGTACGTTGATGCCATTTTGCCATATTTGGAAAACCATACTTTTGAACCCATTATTATGATTCTGCAAATGTGTCGGGCTAAGGTTTTTAGAGGTAAATATTTTGTGTTTTATTTCCAAATTTATTCCTTTTTATATAACCTAATTATTATTTTTGGAAAATTCAGATGAAGTTAAAGTTTCCAACAACTTCAATGTTACAAAGATTATCGTAAATGGGGATGTTCAAGAGATTGGGGATTTTCGAAAGAGGTTTGACTCTCTATGATTATAATTATTATATTTAAATATTTCTAATTACTAAGATTAATTTTATTATAAAAATATTACATGACATTCTAATTTGTTTTGCAGGATTAGTACCGTGAGCAATCCAACTAATTCAATCAATCATATCTCTTATCCAATCGCTATGTCAATTGATGAAGATTTGGCCTCCGGTGATTCGCCTTTTCATTTGATTGATCATCTTTATACAAATGAAGAGGTAATATAATTTTATTAATTTGGTTACTATTATGTTTTTCTGTAGTCGATAATAAATTTATTTTTTGGAATTAATATGAGTTGGGAGCTTTTGGATTAGTGCCACAATTTTCTCGGTTATTGGAGATTGGTGGTATTTGGCTTGCAAGAGATGCCCTAAGAAGCTCACAAAAATTGGTGAAAAATTCTACTATGAACGTTGTGACAAGTTCTACCAAACTGAAAATTTCAGGTAAGCGACAGAATATTTTTTTCGGTATATTTCAAAAAAATTATCACTAACTTTTTCCACAATTCCTAATTAAAGGTACATGATTCAGTTAGAGGTTGGTGATGACACTGCAAATGCGCAGCTTTTGGTTTGGGATAGAGATTGTGAGACACTTATTGGTACACCGTGTTCTGTTTGAAGAGACAAATGGCTTAGGTATATATTAACTTATTAATTTCAGATTTTAATTCACATACAATCAATTTTATTTTAAATTATGTAACTAATTTTAAAATATTGTATATTACAATCAGAGAGAAGGCTGGGAAGATTTGTCAGATGAGTCGGCAGCTTTGGTTGATAGAAAAAGGTTCTCTTCAAGGTTCAAGTAAGGGCTGATCAAGTCAACAATTTCGCTGGTTGATTCTCGGTGATGAGATTGACTACGAACACTAATTTGCTGAAAAGATATGCTACATTTTTTTATTGAAAGCCAGGTATATTTGTTTAGTTATTTTTTGTAAAAATTACTTATAACTTCAATGAATGAGATCTTATTTTCATTTTTAATGCAGGAGTCCGATTTCATGTCCAAACTTCACGGAGAGGAACAAGATTTTGACAAGGTAAATAACTTTTTTTTATTATTTTAAAAATTATATCGATAAGAAAATTACATTATTATTGTAATTTCATTCAACATCTTTAAATTTCAATGACGAAGTGAGAACCCCGGATAAGATCGAAACAAGATGGATCCAAAGTGGAAGAAAAAGTCTCCTCAAAAGATTGTTATTCGAAGAATCTACATCGAAAAGCAAGAAGCTCAAGAAGGATATTAAGTTGGAGGATGAATCTAACATTTAAATATTTTGTTCGTGGGAGTGCTTTCTACTGCATGATGGATTTTTGTTGAATTAAAACTCTGTTCTCTTTTTCGGTTATTTTGTTGGATTTGGGAATTGTTTCCCTTATGCAGACTTTAGATTGGTTTGGGATATTTTTCCCAATTGAATATTTTGTCTATTTTTTGAGCTTTTGAATTTTTATTTTGGAGTTTTCGACCCTAGATACATGTTTGATCATATTTTTGTTTTTTGTACCTTTTTTTATTAAGTTTTTGTATGTTCATTGTTTATTTTTTATATTTAACGATTTAATTTAATTAATAATTTCTAACGGTAGTTTCAGTTTAATATATGATTTGTTTTATTCTCTTCTTTTTCAGGATTGTTCGTGTTGGGGTTCGGTTTAAAAATTTAAACATATGGAGATTGTTTTGCATCGAGGGTCCATCATGCTTGGAGATCTACACGAAATATCGCAAAATGGATGATGCCGACTTTTTGTGGGAGGAGTTATCATACATAACAAAATAGATAGTTGTTAGAAAATAACTGTTTTGCTAGAGACAAATATTGAGAATCAT
Source organism: Rehmannia glutinosa (assembly GCA_016081115.2). Taxonomy (NCBI): domain Eukaryota; kingdom Viridiplantae; phylum Streptophyta; class Magnoliopsida; order Lamiales; family Orobanchaceae; genus Rehmannia; species Rehmannia glutinosa. The sequence continues at coordinate 248,469 of JABTTQ020000434.1, read as the reverse complement.
TTAGAGTGTTTTATCAGTTGACATTTTTATTTCAATCTTAACAATATGTTTTTTCTGCTTTGTTTTAATGAATAATAATTCGAATATTTTTGTAATTGGTTTTTTTTGTGTATTTTCATTAAAAATATGTATTTGTTTTGGTCTTCATCATTAAATTTTTATATTTAATTCACTTTTTTTATTTCTTTTTTATATGATATTTTGAATTTTATGTGTTACAGGATTGTTCTTGTGGGAGCTGGCTTCAAAACTTAAAGATATGGGGTTTATTTTTCTTCGAGGCTATATTCAGACTACATCAATTATAGATCAATGATGTAAACGAATCGTCAACAAATGATTGTAGATTAGAATAGAACTAAATGTCAAGAGATTCCATTTGTATTTTTATTGCTACATTTGTCCACAGAGTTGTAAGATTGTTGATGTATAAAATTTTTGAATTTATTAAATTACTTTTGCCTGTATGCTTTCGTTATCTTTCATGTTTTCTTATGGTTCCATATTACTTTTCAACAATAATTAATGTCGAAAAATTATATATCAATATTTAAAACTATTAAATATATTAAGATTAGATGATATTTATTTAACAATAATCTTGTAGTTTTTGACAAGTTAATTATTAAAAATATTATTTACCATTTATTTATTGTATATTAATTTTGCATTTATTTACTATTAATAAATATATTTATTTATTAAAAAATATTTATTTATCATATATAAAGTAGTTTTTATAAAAGTATTTATTTTAGTTTCTTTTTTCAAGTACACAATGTGAAATAAAAATTTATTTCAAGAAGATTAATCTTCTACAAAAATCCAAATATATTAAACAATTTATTATGCAAACATATAAGATTATGGTGCAATATAGATTACCATTGGGATATATATTACAATATGTTAGTTGTTAAAATACATATCAATTAAATATTACTACATCGTAGAAAATTCTAAACAATGAAAAGAAGAGGTCCCTCGCACCAATAGGATTCAATACACTCATGGTGTATGGTCAAGCGGCTCTTTTAGCTCGGGATCAAAATAAATAATATAAAAACCCAAAAATAATCAAAAATAAATTGCATTGTAATTTTCATCAAACATATATTATAATTTATATATCCCAATGGTATTTAAAATGTACATACATATGTAAAGCGATGGCATAATGTATGAAATTCTATCATTATCTACACAATTAATGAAACTCGTGTCAATATATATGTGGTGGCATAATTAAAATAAACTAATTCTAAAATTTAGTTTTATAAAAATTACATGGTAAGATAAACGCATATTATCAATCAAATTTATTTTAATGAATCCAAATTATCAATCAAATTTAAAAACTATATTACCATATAGATGAGCATATGATACATTTATGTACGTGATCAACGCATATTTAACACACGATTCTAGGGATGTGTTATGTAACTAGACAAAGCGAGATCTGAATCCCCATAAAATAAATTAAAACTTAAAAATAATACCTTATTATAATTTACCATATTAAACCAAATCAAGATCCACTATATATCAATTGACACAATTAAGTATCATTAAATTTTGAATAAGGCATATATATCATATATCGAGTTTCCAAGACAATCAACCACATAATCGACCCAACCACAAGAACAATATAACAAGCATTTGAAACAAAAACAGATCTGATCAAGCCGGAAAAACTTACAAGAATGGGAAACCCGATGACGGAAAAGCGCTTTTGTCAGAAATGCAAGATGACCGATGACAGTTTTGAAGGTACTAAATACTTTTAATACACATAAGTTCCTATGTCTATATTTTAGTATGATGCAAAAGTGATGTTTTTGTTATATTTTTTTAATCAAAATGCAATATTTTAGACTTATCTGTATAATTTGTTGTCCACAAACCATATTATGTTCTGTATTTCGAAAGTGATTATTTGCAAATTTTGTAATTCATGTCTTCTTCCAACTTTATTAGATCTGCAAAACACCATACAATGATTATAAAATTAGCATTTTGGAGATTGGTCAAAACTGTATCAAATGTAATTGTAAAAACTATATACTTATCTTTAAACAAAATATGGTGTAATTCGTCAAGATAAACGTTGGCCCATCCTTTCACATATTGCCTGCAAAAATTCTTTTTTTTTTTTGTCAAATTGTTGATGACATAATGAATAGAATGGGTATTTGCATATATCACACTAACAATGTCTTACTATATAACCTACCACAAATAAAATGTAGAGAAAATCCTTTGGAGGTGTGTATCATCCAACTGGAAATCCATTGTATAACCCAAACAAAATGTAGATAAGTTATAAGATTGGACACTTTTCTTTTGGCGTTTCAAGAATACATACCCCTGGAATTAAATTATATTTCAAACTGAGTGCATTTCTCAGAAATTTAATTATGATAAATTAAAACATAACTATTGAAAAACCCTAACACCAACATGATTCCTCTACACTTTTAGTGTAAGGCCAAGAGGTGTTTTGGCATAGGGTATTCTTTGTATATAAATTAAAAGAAAAAAAAACAGAACAACGAAGAAAAATGCATGAAATTGCAGTATGTTCCATATTTATTTTTAGACCTTTAAAAATGACCTAATTTTTTTTTAACATTTCTTTAACCAAAAAACGTAATTTTCCAAAATTGACTTACCAATATTCGAAGTACATAAACAAAAAATAGACACATATTGACATACATTTGAACATAAAAATTTAAAGAAAATATTTATTAATTGGAAATCAAGAAAGATGTTTGAAAAAATTATATGTTGTTGCTTTGAGAAGATTATTTTTGAATCATTGTTAATCAAAAAACATAACCTGAAAAATTAAAAAAAAATGTTTGTTCATCATAACATCAAGAAAAATAAATTTAATGTAAATTCGAAAAAATTTACCACGAAATATTCGAAGTACATAAATCTGAGGTTAGCATTTCATATAAAACTGTAGATCTATAATACTGAAATATATCGAGACGTTTCAAAAAAAAATTCGGACTTTTTGAAAGAGTTGGAAGAAGAATGCTATCTGAAATCTATTTTGAAAAAAAAAATTACTTGTGTAAACAAATAGAAATATAGGGTTCTTTTTTTAAAATAAAGATGAAACACATCACCGAATTGAAGAACAAATCACTCGGATTTGTTCACAAATCCGAAAAATGGGGTGGGTTCGCCATTTTCTAAGAGAATAATGGCTGGGTTTTTGCACCGGGAGAACATTTTCACAGAGAGAGCGAAGAGAGACAAGCACCGAGACAAGAAATGGAAACCCTTGATCGAGCACATCACCAAAATCAAGAACAAGAAAACCGATAGATGTTATCTTTAGGTGAACAAATGATTCGGATTTGTTCACAAATTAGAGAAATGGGGTGGGTTTGCAATTGTTGTAAAGAAAAATGGGGTGGTTTTGCACCGGTAGAATATTTTCGACAGAGAGCGAACATAGACAAGCACCCCAGTTTTAAAGAAATGAAAACCCTTGATCGAGCACATCACTTAAATGAAGAACAATAAAACTAATAGATGTTATCTTTAGGTGAACAAATCACTCGGATTTGTTCACGAATTAGAGAAATGGGGTAGGTTTGTTTGATTTTCGAGTGAGAGAGAAGAGAGCCAAGGCACCGGTAGAACATTTTTGCATAGAGAGAGAATTTTCGAGTGAGAGAGAAGATAGCCAAGAACCGATTCGAAATGGAAACCCTAGATGAATTGTGTTGTTTCATTCACCATCCAGGGTTAATCTAGACCGTTAAAAATGACACGTGTCTAAATCGTGTCCTTTGATTTTTATCAGGAGAAATGTAGGAATATTCTAGAATATGGATTGGGCTTGAGGATGTTATTTTCGAATTGGGCACGAAAATTGGATTCCTATTTTTGTAAGTGGGTTTGTTTGATTTTGTTTGGACTTGTTGACGTGCATTTTGGTCAACAAAGGAAAATAAGGAGTTTTGATATCGTGGGGAGTAATTCAAAATGAAAGACAACCAAACAAGGGCTAATTCGGCCTTTTTATTTAGTTAACCGAGCAGAACGTGTCTGGTCGGCTATCGGTTTTTACAACTTGATTTCTTTCTTTTATCTTTCTTTCGCTTTTTTTGATACTCTCCTATTTTCTATCTTTTGTTATCTGTTTCCTCTCTCCCTTTTTCTTCCCTCTATTACAATCCATTTTGCCCCTTTTATACCCAATCATGGGGTAATAATTGTGCAGGTAATGGGACACTTGTCCTTTTCTCAATTACTCATAGGATATATCTAGTAGGGTGTATCTAGCTTGCTAATTGCAACCTTTTCTTAAAATAATGGTGTATATTTACGGCGTGCGTGGGGAGTAGCCATGTGTTGGGAGAGTCTTGTTGACCTTGAGGGAATATTGCTACTTTTGAGGGACTATTTTATTGTGGGCATGTTCTCTTGACCGTTTGACTGATGTCACCAGGGGGCTGCTCTCGTCACGTATGTTCTGCTCGGTAAGGTGCTCGCTTGAGTCCCTGCCTAAATTTGTTTTGCTGGGCTGAGCTTGATTTGTATTACGTCTGCAGCTAGGGGGCTTACGTCATTGTACTCGGTCGCTTATGTGACCAGAGTTGTTCTGGTCGGCTAGCATCGTCATTAGCTGAATGGCCACGTGGCTTTATTTTTGTTTAGCTCGGCTCTGGTGTCCTTGATTCAGCTCGGGTATCATCAATGACCCCAAATTTAATTTTGAGGAGGACATTCTTCCTCGAGTCGATTTAAACTTTAAATGCCGATCATGAATCTTAAAATGAGGGAGAAACCTTAAAGTCTTGATTACTAACAAAAGTCATCCGGCATTAAATGCTGAAAACGGCATATTAATTGGGTGTTATGATGGTCGACACGTGGCATTCAGCGGTTGGACCTTTTCGCATAAGAAACGGGGAGACATGACTATTTCTGCAGGGATATGACGTTTTATGCAGCCTTCTAAATCCGAAAAGACGTGCTGTTGGTCATTGCGCTACTTCCAAGGGAAGTTACCCTATACATACCCCATTCTTCTTTCATTTCATACTTTCGTGTTCGTTACTTTTCCGAAAGCAAGATCAACAGAGACCGAGCGGAGACTTTTTAGGTCGGCTTAGGGTACCAAATACGAGAACACTTTGGTATTTTCTCAAATTTCTTCTTTCATCTTTTCCTTCTTTTCCCAAAAAATATGTCTCTGTTTCGAGGATAGCCAAAACCAAAATCGTAGTTTTGAGGTCGAGGTAGAGGATCTCCCTTCTGACCCTTCTGTTTCTTCTTCCCCAGTGAGAGAGATACCGCTTTCCAGCCGAGCGTTGTTGAGCTTTCGAGTTTGGAACCTACCCCTGAAGCAGAGGTTTCGTTGGAAGAGACGCACACCGTCTTTTATTCAACGCCCGTCACTATCGTTCGCGAGGTATATAGTGTACAAGCCGGGTTAGTTCAAGGGGAGCCCAAAGAAGAGGCAAGGAATTCGCACCCTTTAGAAAACCAGCCAGAAGAGATAAATATGGAGCCTGGACATCGCGAGCCAGAGGGGAACAGAGCGGCCGAGGTGCGGGAGCCGCGACCGGCCAGGCAAGGCCAAGGGGTTGATGAGCGGGCCGGTCACAGAGACGGGGACCCAAGGCGAGGAGGAGGACCCCCGTTGCGTGTGGAAGATGGGTGGAGGCCATCTGACCAGAATGATCATCCCAACATGCTAATGCCATTAGCCGAGGCCCTTCATCAGATTTACATGATTTCGCCGACGACGGTCAATTTTTGGTTGTCGGATCATGCAGGTGAGTGGGTGCATGGCCATCTATGCCCATAGTTTATTGTATGGGCTGAGGTTTCTACTACCACGCTTGATTACCCAGTAGTTTCGGAAGTAGGACCTCCCTCTGTCCCAGGTGCATCCGTTGACCTGGGGCCGCATTATTAGGCTGCTCGTCTTCTTTCAGCAGATGGGGTACGAGCACCCCCACTTTGCCGAGCTGAATGAGCTATTCGTCTGGAAGGCGACTCCAATGACGACCGGGGGGCGGCCAGGTTGGTATTACGTTTAGACCAGTGTCCGGTACCCGGAAGGGGCGGTCGAGGGGCCTTCCACGATCCTTAAGGAGTGGAAGGAAAAATGTTTTTGGGTAGGTGACGAGTGGCAGGCTCGCTAGGGGTAGGAGAGGTCAGTACTTCTCCCTCCGTCTAACTTTAAATATAATTTCCATAAGTACATTTTGTTCTTTTCTTTCATTTTCTTTCTTCTGGGGGAGGGCTAATTTTACTTTCCCGTGCAGGGAATCAAGCCCTCAATGTCGGTCGCTTTTCGTCCCGAGGTTTTCGTCCGATGGTCGGATAACATCCAGGCTTTAGCCCTTGATCGGATAGAAAGATTAAAGTCCTAGCCACTGAGGCCATATTATCGGAGGTCGGTCTGTGGCCAAGACTGCCAACCGAGTCTGAGGCCGAGGAGGTGGCCGAGGAGGAAGAGACTCAGTAGGAGCCAGAAGAAAGAAACCCGTCGCGGGCTTAACAAGAAAAGACCCCCAAGCGGGGGGTGGGCAGCCAGTTCGAGCTGGGCAAACTGGGCCATCTACGGTAAGAGCTGGGCAGACTGGGCCGTCTCCAGTGAGGCCTAGTCCTTTGGGCAAGTGCCTTCGGCGGGCCGAGCAAAGCCGACAAACCGATCATCCGGACATGACCAGGGCCCGATGTACATAAAACACAAACTCAATCCCTTTGTCTTTCGATTGTTACTATGATCCTTATTTAGTTTGCTCTGTTGTAGGCCTAGCGTGGGCGTCTTCGCCCGCCTTTGTCGAGTGAGGGATACTCGCTACCCGCGGGCTGGGCGACCATGGGCCAAATCAAGTTGATGCCTAAGCGGCTAGTAGGGAGGAGTTTCGCTTAGGCAAGTGCCTGGCCGACGGCGTTCCCAAAGCAAGAGAGCCCCCATTGCAACAGAGGAGGAGTGGGGTGGTGATAAATGAGGCCAGCAGACGAGCGGATCGGCCCGACCCGTAGGTTCCTCCTATACATATTCCCCGCAAGGGAACAACATGGGTCTCCTCGGATGGCCGGGGTGGGAGGCCCACTTCATTCCTCCAAGCCGGGAAAGGGAGGAGGCCCGTGAAAGGGTGGCGGGTCGCGGCCTCGGTGGTTCATGGAGTTCGCGAATGTCCCACACCTACCGAGAGCAGTTAAGTCCTGCCGGAGGTCAAGGCGTCTTTGTGAGGATGTACTGCCCGTGCTTGGACGACGGGGTCGAGCAGTTTTTCCAAGAGACAGAATGGGAAGAGCATTCCCAAGACTCCATGGATTGTCTGCGATCAATGACATCCTATGGCACGCGATTGGGGATCCCGCGACTTGAAAGGCGCAATGCCGACCTCCAAGATGCTCATGCTACCTTGCTTGGGGTCCAAGAGTCATTGAGGACCCAAGCTTTGGAGGCCGTGGCCGGAGCCGATGCCGAGAGGGAGTTCGCCGTGAAGGTTAGGGGGCCGATCTGGACTTGGCACGCAAGGCCGATGAGGTGCTTCAGTGCTAAGGTTGCCGATCCGGAAAGGGCGGCCACCGCTCGGTCGGGGAGATGGAGAGGCGTGAGGCCGAGGTCCGGAGGAGTTAGGAGATGACTCCAAGAAACAAGTGAAGAAGGCTCGGGTGGATGCCGTCCCCGGCCTATAAGGACCCCCGAGGAGTATGCCTTCATGCTAACTTATGGGCATGTCTTTGCCGTATTGGGGATATCCTCCAGGACCTCAAGGAGGGAAAATCTATGGCCGAGCTAGAGAAGGAGCTTGACCACCGAATGCGGATATTGATGCTCTTCGCCCCTGGTTCCCGATCGCTAATGAGCAGTGGTGCTCCCCTTGCTAAAGAAGTGGCCTCCAAATGAGCCGGTTGAAATCTCTCCCCACCGGGCCGCGTTCTCCTGCCGCTTAGGGTATTTTTCTTTGCTTTTTGTCTTTTTTTGAAGTCGGCCTCGGGCTTGTATGTACTTGGCCATGGCTCTCAAATATTTCCTATGAATGGAATTCTCTTTTGTCGTTTCTTTACTCTTCTGTATTTCTGTTTTCTAAAATTTTCGCCAAGTGTTGGGCTCGGTTTTCTTTCGAATAGATGTATGAATGAGGGGCTGAATCCCTGGTTTTCCTTAATAGATATATTGACAAAAGTAAATGTTATCGTCATCGTATTTCGTTAATTTAGTTGACCAGGTTTTTTGTAAGAATATTTCAAGTATTGTGCTCGGTTACCTTCTTTTTTTGGAATCATTTCCAAGATTTTGTGCTCGGTGCGTGGCGAGTCTTTTTAGTAGAATCATTTCCAAGATTTGTGCTCGGTGCATGGACGAGTCTTTTTGTGGAATCATTTCCAAGATTTTGTGCTCGGTGCATGGCCGAGTCTTTTTAGTGGAATCATTTCCAAGATTTGTGCTCAGGGCGTGGCCGAGTCTTTTAAGTGGAATCATTTCTAAGATTTGTGCTCGGTGCGTGGCCGAGTTTTTTTTGTGCTTGGTGCGTGGCGAGTCTTTTTGTGCTTGGTACGTGGCCGAGTATTTTTGTGCTCGGTGCGTGGGGGCCTAGTCTTTTTTGTGCTTGGTGCGTGGTCGAGTCTTTTTTGTGGAATCATTTTTAAGATTTTGTACTCGGTGCGTGGCGAGTCTTTTCAAAGGAATCATTTCCAAGATTTGTGCTCGGTGCGAGGCCGAGTCTTTTTGTGCTCGGTGTGTGGCCAAGTCTTTTTGTGCTCGGTGTGTGGTCGAGTCTTTTTGTGATCGGTGTGTGGTCGAGTCTTTTTGTGATCGGTGCGTGGCCGATTCTTTTTTATGCTCGACGTGGCGATTCGTTTTTGTGGAAGTCTTTAAGTAGAGCTCACGAGAATATCGATGAAAAGATAATCTCCATTTCAAGCACCATATTGAGCCTCGTTGTTAAAACTTGAAACATCTCCACCGTGTTGGAGTAACTCTTAGAAAATGGATCAAGTAAAATGTCCAGAAATCCTAGCTTTACTCGATAGTATTTGTTCAAGTAGGTTACATTCAATGGATAATTGAACTTTTCCCCGCTTAAATATTCGAGCTCGTATGCACCATTTGACAAAGCCTTGCCGATCTTGTTTGGGCCTTCCCAAAGATGTTCAAGTCTACACTCACGCTGCTCCATCGGACTTCTCGTCTTCCACAACATTGATCTCCATGGGCGGATCTTCAGAGAGCATTCTAGATTCTCTCTCGATTCCCTTTGTGAATTCCTTCTCCACTCAAGGTCGGAAACTTGACTCGAAAATGATATACCGAGACAACCGCTTTCAGTGGTAAAGTAGAGATCGCCAATGATGGCATTATATTCTGAGTCTTAATTGATTATTTTGTATGTGGTGATGATGGTCCTCTTATGCGTCCCTTGGCCCATTTGGATGGATAGATCCACTTCCTCCTCAGATGATCCTCCCTCCTCCGAATCCTGCATGTTGTCGTTGTATGGCTTTATGTAGCTATCATCCACGTTGCCTACGGAAGGCTCGATATAAATAACCGAGCGTAGTCCGCCTGAGTTAACCAAAATCCTATGCATGGGGATGCCCGGATGGGAGCCGTGATTACCGGAGGGTCCGAGTGGGGGGTGTCTTGGCCGATCGAATCCCGGTCGGAGAAGGTGAAGTGCCCTATTGGTCGGCCTTCTTAGATCTCCGCGATTCGACGTGTTGTTTTGCGTTCGACTTCTCGAGCTTGCTTTTCTTTTTATGTTTGACCGGTTATGTTCGTCCTATTCACGTTAATCATTATTAAAATTTCCCGCCCATTATTATCATTGGGGAGTGGTACCCGAGGGGGTTAGGACGTTGTTCCGAATCGCTCCGGCAGGGTGGTGGAGGTGGTAGGAGATTGGGCACATATTGCTTCAAACCTCCATTCTCAGAATAACCTCATGATCTATCGAACGAGATCTCGACATTTGTCTATTTCATGACCGACGACTGTGGTAGGTGCAATAACGGTTGGAATCCAATTTGGATGGGTCCAACCTTATTGGGCGAGCTGGAGGTAGTAGGTTAAGGTTCCTGATGTCCCTCCAGATAGCAAAAGGTGTGTAGGTTAATGTATTCTTCAAGGCCGCCACCTCAGCTCTAACTTCTTGATGCGCCCTATAACTGGTTGTGGTGTTGTCCGTGAATGGCCTATACCCGGATCCAAGCCCGGAAGGGGCGTCCTTTTTTGTATCCCTTCGATGATTTTGGTGTCTATGTTTGGTGGGAATGTTGGCCATGGCCTCCTCGGCACATATATGTCTTTCTGCTCGGAGGAGAAATTCTTAAAAAGTGTTCGCCCCCAATTCGTGGATGGCGTAATTAAATCGGGTTCCCGAGATGAGCCCAGCCATGGCCGCGATGATCATCGCGTCATCAGATACTGGTTCCATCTCACGGATTTGTTTGTTAAAACGTGCGATGTAGCTCTTTAATGACTCGCCTCTTCCTCGCTTAATATTGACGAGAGTCCTTTGGGGTTGCGCGAACTTTTGAAGCAAGGTAATGGGTGTTGAAGGCTGGCATCATATCACTCCATGAATGTATACATCCCGGTGGTAGAGTCGAAACCAATGGTGGGCCTGGTCGCCCAATGTCGAGGGAAAGCTCGGCAGAGGATGGCATCACTGGCTCAGATAGTTCCTTCCAGGCCAAGTATTTGTGAATGTGGGTTGTAGGGTCGGTTTCCCCACCATATATTCCAACTGGGGACTTTGAATTTGGAGGGGAGGGAGTCACCAAGATATGGGGAGCGAAAGATGATGCTACACTCGTCTGCTAACAGCGACGCTCGGGTGTTGTTGAGCCCCCTCATATGTTTCCACTAACTCGGTTGAGCCGCCTCCGTAGGCGGGTGATTTCTCGCTTCCCACTCGTCGACTGGGTCAGGGCATTGGGCTCACTTAGCGCGAGATGCTCCCGGTCTTCTGAGAACTAGAGCCTCGAATTTATTGACCGTTGGGGTTGTTCCCAGAGCCGATCCATCCCCAGCATCCCGCAAATACGAACGGGCTCGTTGAGGGCGGTGGGCGGGACGATTCGCCACCACGCTCGTGCTCGCCGGGTCCTTGCCCCGCCTCCTCCCGTGTTGTCTGTTTTTTGGGTTGAGGCCTCGGAACCGGCCTCAGTTGTCCGGGTTATCGGAGGTTGATTTTGAGCGTTCCTCAAGGATCCGCCCGAGGGGATTCACTAGGGGTTGAGGTGGTATTTGAAGTTGTGGGTTTGCAAAAGCTTGAGCCAATAGTTGGTTCATTTGTCGAGGGTTAGGGTCCGTGAAGAGTCGGATAGGTGACGCAATTATAACCCCTGCCTCGCTTGAAGAGCGTTTTGGCCATTCGTATTTCGGGGCAACCCGAGTTCCCCGAGGTAGGTCCTCATTTCTTTCTAAATTTCTTGAGTTCTCACTCATTTTCTAGAAAGGAAAGGAGGTGTTGATTTTTCGCTGGAAATATTTAGGCAGTGAGAGAATATTATCGTATTTTTGCCACGCCCTCCTTGTAGCGCCAATTTGTTGACGTGTTTTTTGGTCAACAAAGGAAAATAGGGAGTTTTGATATCGTGGGGAAGTAATTCGAAATGAAAGACAACCAAGCAAGGTCTAATTCGGCCTTTTTAATGAGTTAACCGAAAGCGTAACGCGTCCTGGTCGGCTATCGATTTTTACAACTTGATTTCTTTCTTATGTCTTTCTTTTGATCTCTTTTGATACTCTCCTATTTTCTATCTTTTGTTATCTGCTTTCTTCTCTCCCTTTTTCTTCCCTCCATTACAATCCATTTTGCCTCTTTTTATACCCAATCATGGGGTAATAATTGTGCGGTAATGGGGCACTTGTCCTTTTTCTCAATTACTCCTAGGATATATCCCGTAGGTGTATCTAGCTTACTAATTGCAACTTTTCCTTAAAATAATGGTACTATTTACGGCGCGCGCGGGGAGTAACCATGTGTTGGGAGAATCTTTTTGATCTTGAGGGAATATTACTACTTTTGAGGACTATTTTATTGTGGGCATGTTCTCTTGACCGCTTGACCGACGCACTAGGGGATCGCTCTCGTTACGCACGTTCGCTTTCGCGAAGTCGCCGCTTGAGTCCTTGCGACTCTGTTTTTGCTGGCCGAGCTCGGTTTGTATTACGATGCGGCAATGAGCTTACGTCACCGCACTCGATCCACTTACGCCACCGAGTTGTTCTGCCTACCAAGGCGTCGTCATTAGTCGAATGGCCATGTGGCTTTATTTTTGTTTGAGCTCGGCTCGGTGTCCTTGGTTCACTTCGGGTATCATCGGGGCTTAATTTATATGTGTGATTTATTTGTTTTCTTTTTTTGTAAATTGGTTAAAATAAAATTCAAAAATTATAGTTCATTATATATTTATGTTATTTGAAATTTTTAAAAATATTTGGAATTACGAAAATGGATAAAAAATATGTTCTTAAAAATCTTTTATCACATAATAATCGTTAATTATTTAAAATAAAAAATTATAAATTAACTTTTTAGATATAAAATACTTGGTTTATAAAAGTAATAATAATATTGAGTCAAGATTTTTGTTTTAATCTAAGCTTCTATTATTTCATTTAAACAAGAATATGTTATTAACAAATTTCATTTATAATATTTATTACATATAAAATTATACTATTTTCATATTTAGTACATATAAAATTATGCCAAAGAAATTTTATAAAAACTTTATTGTGGAAATAAATTTGGTATTGTAGTGTTAAATTTTTATGTGGCCTATTTGTTATTTATGGGTTATGAAATTATATCCTCACTTTTTTATTTTATGTAATCTTAATTAACATATATTATATAGATTTTGAAAAACATTTGGAATTATAATTTCTAAAAAACCTATTTATATTTGTTTATACATTTTATTTTTTGTATATTTTATATAATTTTTGTTCCTCGAAAAACCAGGCAATATCAAGACGCTTCAAATTCGAGATCCTCCGAGAAACAAGTTTTGCGGGGCTTCAAGTCGATTCTTTACACATTTTCGAGCAATCCTCTTAGTGACATCACAAATGGTATATTAATTATCTAAATAAAAAATATTTCGTGTTAATTTAATTATTTAATTATTTATTTAATGCATATGATTTACATTTTCTTCATTGCAGTTTCCAGCGCAAGAATTGAGTCTCAAAAGGATATTCGCAACATTAGATGTAGATTTAATAATATATCTGTGGTATCTTCGAACCTGAGTTCTACAACAGCAGAGATAATTGATCTTGATTGTGATGATCATAATCGAATTGATTTAGGTGAACCAAATACTATAATACATGATAACATTCTCTGATGTGAATCAATCTCAATTACTTGAGGCTGTGATCTCATCATCTAATGGTTCGAATATATTGTTTTAACATATTAATTAGATTTAAATATATTACATGTAATGATAATATTAAATTAAATTAATTGTTTCAGTTGCAGAATATTGGGATGTCGGTGATGCACAATGCACGTGTCAATTTTGTGGTGCATTATTTTGGTACGAGAAAAGGCTAAGATCATATTCAAAATCAAAGTTGTTGTCATGGAATTGTTCAACTACCTTCAATCAAACAACCGCCTATTGTGCTTCAAAATTTATTGTCTGGAGATAGTGACCAGAGTAAACACTTTCAAGAGAACATAAGGTCATACAATAATATGTTCAGTTTCACTTCAATGGGGGAAAAGATTGACAATGATATAAATAGGGTCAAGGTCCTCCAATTTTTCGCATGCATGGCCAAAATTATCATCTAATTAGTAGTTTGTTGCCCTCTCGATGGTTCGACTCAAAATTTGCCTGGATGTATATATGACACCGAAATGAAATATCAAATAGATTGAATTGTGTCAGATTTGTTTATATTTAATTATCACTTTAACACAATTTATTACTTTTATGCGATTAATGATAAAATTCATTTGTTTTACCTTATACTGTTTTTGTAGGCAAGGAAGTGAAATTAATAACTTGCACGAAGATATAGTTGAAAATTTAAAAAATAAAATATTGGATGAAAATAATGTATTGGTGAAGACTTTTAGAATGGCAAAAGAAAAAATTCAATAATCTACAAATTTAGATGTTAAATTGCGCCTAATTGGAAAAAGATATATCTTGATGCAAGGAGATACAATCGCCATCGAGTTCAAGTTGTTGCGTTGATTGTCGCGATTTTGATTAAGCTTTAGGAGGAAGAGATATAGTGGTCGAAACAAAATCTGGTCATTTAAAACGCATAAACGAATTGAATCCTTCCTATTTAGCTTTGCAATATCCTTTGTTATTACCATATGGCAAAGATGGTTTCAGAGAAGACATACCATTTTCGGAACTTAAGAAAACAAGTCAATTTGGAAGAAAGACGATAAGTGTTCGAGAATTCTTTGCGTATCGATTGCACGACAGGTTACAAGAATCTTCTATTATTTTGTCGTCCCGTAGATTGTTTCAACAATTTGTTGTGGATGCTTATACGATAGTAGAATCATCAAGATTGAAGTATATCCGCTTGCATGAGAGTAAATTGCGCTGCGATATGTACAAGGGCCTGACAGATGTTGTGTTGCATGGAGACATTGATCCCAGTACTCAGGAAAAACGTGTTATATTACCTTCCAGCTTTACAGGAGGTGCACGCTTCATGATACAAAATTATCAGGATGCAATGTCTATTTGTCATTGGGTGAGTTATCCTGATTTATTTATAACATTTACCTCCAATCCCAAATGGCCAGAGATTATTTGTTTTCTTGAGAAAAATAAACTAACTCCATAGGACCGACCCGATATAGTTTGCAACATCTTTAAAGTAAAACTTGATGCTTTAATCAAAGATTTGCGATAAAATGAAATTTTTGGGAAAGTAATAGCAGGTTGTGAATATTTTAAAGTATTTTGTGTCTATATATTATTAACTATATTTTAAATATTTTTACT
The DNA here is from genome assembly GCA_016081115.2 of Rehmannia glutinosa. Lineage (NCBI taxonomy): Eukaryota > Viridiplantae > Streptophyta > Magnoliopsida > Lamiales > Orobanchaceae > Rehmannia > Rehmannia glutinosa. The sequence continues at coordinate 233,463 of JABTTQ020000434.1, read as the reverse complement.
CGTTATTTTTTTTTATTAATTATATTTTGTTTTCATTATAATTATATACATGATAGAATTTCATAAACGTGGGCCTCATGCTCATATACTTTGCTTCTTTTTCGCAAAAGATGACAAATATCCAACTCCAAATAATATTGATCGAATCATATCAACGGAAATACCCGATGAAGCTACGGATCCCCTGTTATTATGTCGATCCGCATTTCATGATCCATGGGCCATGTGGTGATGTTAGGAAAAACTCGTCTTGCATGGTGGAAGGTCGCCGCACCAAACATTTTCCCAAGAAATTTGTTGATTCTACGACTATTGATGAAGAAGAGTATCTATATTATAAACACAGAGATAATGGGAGAATTGTTGGAAAAAATGGCGTCCCTCTTGATAATGTAGATATGTTATTCCCATAATCGCCGAATGTTACTAAAGTATGGGGTTCACATTAATTAAAAGAAAAATTATGTTGAACGTGGCGTCGAGTGGTATAAAGATCTCTTCTCTTGCCCGGTGGAAAGACGGCACATTCTCGATTTGTTATTCCCTTGAATCCAAATGAAGAATCAACTTGCATGTCCATTAAGGAAGTCCGCTTTCCGAATTGATTGTTCGTTGTAAACTCATAATTTGGGATGAAGCCCCTATGATGAACAAATAATGTTTTGAGTCAGTTGACAAAACATAACGAGATATTATGCAGCTTGAGAACCAGATAATCATGATATCCCATTTAAAGGGAAAACAGTCATGTTGGTGGAGACTTCAGACAGATATTGCCTAGGCAATACCGAAGAAAAGTCGACAGGATATTGTTAATGCCACGATAAATGCATTGTATTTGTGGAAGGATTGTAGTGTTCTGAGTCTAACTAAGAATATGCGTCTTCAAAGTCTCGGCCAAACTGATGATTATGCTAATTTAATTAAGTTTTCGGAATGGATAGCCAGTATTGGTGATGGAACTATTGGAGAAGAAGAAGATGGTGGTGCCACTATTGATATTCCTGAAGATATTTGCTCGAAAGCTCTGATGATCCAATTGCAACTATTGTTAAAGATATGTACCCAATGTTTAGAGATGCCATAGATGATCCTAGTTACTTGAAGGAAAGAGCAATTCTGGCACCTACGCTCGATGTTGTCGAGTCCATTAATCAATATATGACTTCTTTGAACTCATCAGAGGGACATACATTTTTGAGTTCTGATAGCACATGCAAATCGGATGCCAATGTAGATTTCTTGCATGATCTGTGCACACGGGAATTTCTAAACGGAATAAAATATTCCGGCGTTCCTAATCATGAATTATATTTGAAGGTTGGGACTCGGTTATGCTATTGAGGAACATAGACCATTCAATTGGATTATGTAACTGATGCGATTAGTTATAACGAGACTTGGGAAGCATGTACTTGAATATAAGATTCTAACTGGTGCCAACGCGGGTCATAAGGTGTTGATTCCAAGAATGACGCTAACTCCATCCGACCTCAGAATACCTTTCAAGTTTCAGCGGAGACAGTTTTCTCTGATCGTTTCGTACGCTCATGACTATAAACAAGAGCCAAGGACAATCGCTCTCTAATGTCGGGCTTTATTTGAAAAATCATGTTTTCAGTCATGATCAATTATATTTTGATGTTTCCAGAGTCACCAATCGCCAAGGTTTGAAAATTTTAGTTTGTGGCGATGATAAATCCAAAAACAAACAGACAAAAAATGTTGTGTACAAAGAAGTATTCCAAAATTTTGTGATTGTAAATTTATATATTTTACTCGTTCATTTGTGATCTATATCTCAAACAAATCTATTTGAGACCCAACTACACATCTCATCCCGTGCATCGCATGGTAAAAATACTAGAATAATAAATGAGAACCTCAAAATAAAAGGGCATAAAATAAAATAAACCACAAAATAAAAGAATAATAAAAGCGAATCACGGAATAAAAGGCAACATAATCCATATGATCTTTTTTTGTCGAGTGAATAATTGACCCGAAGCGCATAATCATTGTTAAATGATGCATCACCATCAATTAAGATCTCATTTTCATAAGTAATATCGGGGATTATTTATAGTCGCTTTCACACTCTATTATCGAGAATAGCAAATGAAAACTCATCTCCACTAATAAAATTTTCAAGGGCTCCAAGGAATATGTCGAAACGATCCAATGTATGTGTGTACGTACATTTTTCAAATCTTACATTGTCTCAATCGAATGAACATTATTGCTAGGAAACGCGTAGCGGATTGGATCACGTTCATATTGCGGATAATAACAGATCATAACTTCGTTCACATTTCCTCGCCCTATCAATAGAACTGCAATATCCGGCGAGTTAACCATAACTAATTAAGAAAATCGAAAATGGACAAGTAATATATCGTTCCATCTTGATCAAAACACTGATCCTTGATCGTGCGAAGTCTTTTGTGTGCTACACAAGATTCCGATCCTTTTTTTCTTTTCATTACATAACTAATTTTTTGATCTCATTTGTGCTAAAATCAAACATTTCAACTTGGGCAAAGAACGAGCAAAAGGACCAACAGCGAGGGATTTAGTAAACAAATCAGCGGTTGACAAGAAGAGGACACCTTCGAGGAAGAACAAATCCGGCCTTGAATTGATTGCGAGCGAGGTGGCAATCAATCTCAAGGTGCTTCGTGCGCTCATGAAATACCGGGTTAGCAACAATATAAAGGGCAGCTTGATTGTCACAAAACAAGGAAATAGGGCGAGGAATATCCATGGATAAATCGTGCCAACATAGGATAGCCACAAGAGCTCACAGACAAGCAGTGCTACTCATGGCCTCAGTACTCGGCCTCCGCGGAGGAGGAACGGACACGGTAGATCGCTTCTTAGTCTTCCAGAAACAAGGCAAGGCCAAGGAAAATGCAAAAACTAGTCAAAGACCCAACTTCCCAATCAGCATCACAATACGCTGTGAGAGTAAAATCAACACCGGAAGGATAAAAAGACCCGAGAGGAGTCCCTTCAAGTATCGAAGAAGATGCATTGCAAAGATCCCGATGAGAACTACATGGACTATTCAAGAATTGACTAAGCTGCACCCCATATGTGATGTCGGGCCTAGTGAGATTAAGGTAAAGGAGCCTCGCCCACAAGAGTTCTATAAGGTTGTGCGAGAGGCAAAGGAGTCCCCGAGTTACCCTTCAAAGTCAACCCCGAAGGTAATGGAGTAGAGAGCGGGGCTTACACTCCAACATCCCCGCACTATCCAAAATGTCTAAAACATATTTTCTCCGGTTCAAACAAGTACCTGTTCATCATGAGCAATCTCCATCCCAAGGAAATATTTAGCAAAGCCAAGATCCTTAATAGTAAACCGAGCATCCAGTGCTCGCTTGAGGCCACAATCTCGAATCAAGTGAACTAGTGATTAAAACATCATCAACATACATGAGTAAAAATTTGTGAAGGAAGTGTCAGTAGTCTTAGTAAAAAGACAATGATCATTAGCTGACTGAGTGAACCCATAGGACACCAATTTGCTGCAAAATTCAACATTCCATTGCCTCGAGGCTTGCTTCAAGCCATAGAGACTCTTCTTCAAGAGGCAAACCTGCCCAGATGGCACCTCATATCCCTCAGGTGGCTGCATATAAAGTTCCTCATCAATAAACCCATGCAGGAATGCATTGTTTATGTCTAACTGATGAAGAGACCATCCCTTCATAGTGGCAAGAGCAACTAACAACCTGATTGTAACCAACTTAGCAACAGGAGAAAAGCTATCCACATAGTCTTCCCCCTGTACTTGATGATAGCCCTTGGCCACTAAACGAGCTTTATACCTCTCCACTGAACCATCAGCATGCCTCTTAATTTTGTAAACCCACTTAGACCCTATGGCCTTCTTGCCAGGTGGCAAAGAAGCCAATACCCAAGTCTGATTAGCCTCCAAGGCTGCAATCTCCTGTTTCATAGCATCTATCCAATGGGGATCCCGACCGGCTTTGTCGTAGGAAGTAGGTTCATGGTCCTTAGACACATTGACAAGAAATGCACTATAGTGCTCACACGCATTAGAAGAAATCGAAAAGGGAAGGTATGAAGGGGATAGAGAGTGTTACCTTGGGAAACCCGCGATGAGGTGCGGTTGACTGAAGCAATGGAAACATTATTAGTAACAAAATCATTAAGCCGGTAGGAGGATGAGATCCTCTTGCTCCTTCTAAGAGGAACAGTGGAGGTGGAAGATTGAACAAGTGAGGAAGACAAGGAGTCGGGGCTCGTGTGACGGGGGATCTGAGGTAAAGGAGTTGAGAGATGAGTGGTGGAGGTGACAAAAGGAAAATTATCCTCCACAAAGTGAACTTCCCTGGACACAATGAACTTCTTGGTTTCTAAGTTGTACAATTTGTACCCTTTTTGTCCCAATTCATAACCCTGAAATACACACTTATGTGCTCGAGAGTCAAATTTATTTTTGTGAGGCAATATGTTAGTAACAAAGGCCAAACAACCAAAGGCTTTCATCAGAGAATAGTCAGGTGATCTGTTGAAGAGGACTTGATAAGGTGTCTGCCATTTGAGAATGGAGGAAGGGAGTCTATTTATGATGTATGTTGCAGTGAGGATAGAGAAGGGCCAAAAAGAAGCAGGGAGATTGGACTGGAACATAAGAGCTCTAGAAACTTCCAATAGGTGCCTATGTTTTCTCTCCACAACACCATTTTGTTGTGGAGTGTAAGGGCAACTCTTGTGATGAAGAATACCATGATCACTGAAAAGAGATTGACAAGCACTACTAGTGAATTCAGTGCCATTGTCACTTCTAATAATTTTGACAGTTGTATGGAATTGGTTTTGCACCATAAGCAAGAATGCCTTAAGAATTGTGGGAACCTGAGACTTATGGTGCATCAGGTAGGTCCAAACAGCCCTACTGCAATCATCCACTAGAGTAAGAACATAAGGAGTGTGAATATTTTCTGAACCATTATAGGGACCCCAGACATCTGTGTGTACCAACCCAAATAAGATTTGTGAATGATTATCACTAAGGGTAAAAGGCAATCTATGCTGTTTTGATTGATGACAAACAGAACAATTATACAAAGTGTGCTTCACATCTTTATTACACAATGTCTTAAGAAAAGGTAAATGCTCCAGAACAGAATAGGAAGCATGACCTAATCTTGTATGCCATACATCAATTTTGTCAGAACAAATGGAAGAAAAAGAAGATACAGGGGATGGTGTAAGGGATGAAGATGGAAGATGCAGATGTTGAGGGTGTAAAATGTAGAGTTTCCCAATAGCATAACCGGTGGCAACCACACCTCGATCACTTGGTCCTGCACTAGAGACAACAATTGGGAAAGAAAACACACTTTAAGTGAGAATGTTTGTTAATTGAGCAACAGATAGAAGATTGTACTTAAAAGAAGGAACTAACAGAACATCAAGAAGTGTTAGGTGAGAGGAAAGAGGCATGTAACCACCGTGTGTAACTAATTTGGTTGTGCCATCGGGAAGATATACAAAGGATCGTGGATGACAAGGAGTAATGTTAACCATGGATGAAGCATGAGCACACATGTGCCTGCTTGCCCCCACGTGTCAAAGATCCATGAATCCTTTCCTATATCCTCAAAAGTAGACAAGGCATAATGTGAGTTCCCAGTGTTAACCATACCGCATATCGAGCAAACCGTCCCATCGATCAAGGTATGATCATTGGAGGAAGAGTCGTGTGAAGATCAAGCTATGCATCGCCTAGCCACTTCCCCGAACCAATGAAGCAATATCGCACATCCGCACACCCTTAATCGGTTCCTCCCCGTATAGGTTTTCCACCAACTACTCGACAAATTTGCCATCGATCTTCTCTGTTCCTTGTATATTTTGTACCACTCCAGTAACCATGCAGCTTAAAACATCCGGAGATCTCATGTCCATGTATCCTACAATGCTCACAAGACAACTTAGCTCGTTCCTCTTTAGTCCTTCTAACAAAACCACGTCCTCTATCTTGTTGCCCGGCACTAGTGGTTTAAATCCGATTACCTCGCCCATAGCACTCGTTTTAGCCAACATAGCTCCTCCTCCTATCACATCCGGAAAATTGACCGAACATCTCTATGCTTCTCAACACGCAAAGACTATGGAATACGCCTGTTAACACTAGGTAAAGGATCTAGTAGCGAGGATCGACTACGCACATGCTCAATGACTCATTCAATCCCATAAGGAATTGAATGAGCCTAGTGTTTTGTTCCTTCTCGAAATAACCTTCACTTGCACCACGCAGTGCACGTAGGGCAATCTTGTATCTATAGCACTCAACTCATCCCACAGACGTTTGAGTTTTGTAAAATACACCATGACCGAGGTATTCCCTTGCGTAATCATAGAGATCTCCTTTTGTAATTGATAAAGTAAAGGTCCATTGCATTCTCCAAACCTCTGTGCAATATCATCCCATAAATCTTTCGCCGTATCGGCGTACATAAAAGCATCAACTATGTCCTTTGATAAGGAATTCAAAATCCGGCTAAAAACCGCGTGCGATCGACCTTCCGCCGCTTCTCAAACCGATCGGAATCCTCCTTTGGTTTAGGAATTTTGCCATTAATGAAACCTAATTTGGTTTTCGCACCAAGCGCAATCAACATCGAACGACGCCAGCTAAGATAATTATTACCTGTGAGCTGATTGGAAACGAGCATCATACCAGGATGATCGGAGCTATAGAGTTGAAACGAGCTATTTTCTTCCTTGGCTATTGTTTGATTGGCAAACACGTGAGCAAACTTATCATTCTCGCGAATATCTCGCATCATCGACGCGATGGAGCTCCACGAGGAAAGCTCATGTCGTGGCTCTGGATACCATGTTAACTTTGTGAATTTACCAACAAAATGAAGAAGATGTGCGTAAGAAAAATGGAGAGCACCATAACCAGCTGTATTATTTCATATAATGAAGGAGAAAAATGAAAAGTTACAACTAACATTCAGTTCACTGTAGCTATTTATACTAAGATAAAAGGCGTATAAAAGCGTGTAAAGGAGTCTAACAACTCTGTAACCAACCTAACAAGTAAACCATCAACAACACTATTAGTATGTTAACACTAGGAAACGTAGCAGATTGGATCACGTTCATATTGCAGACAATAACAGATCATAACTTCGTTCACATTTCCTCGTCCTATCAATAGAACTGGCAATATCCGATGAGTTAACCATAACTAATTAAGAAAACTGAAAATGGACAAGTAATATATCGTTCCATCTTGATCAAAACTGTTGATCCTTGATCGTGCAGTGTCTTTTGTGTGCTGCACAAGATTCCGGTCCTTTTTTTCTTTTCATTACATAACTAATTTTTGATCTCATTTGTGCTAAAATCTTACTCCGATTTTGTGCATTTTGATTGTGACACAAAGCAAAGAGGCTATATAGAATTTTAGTCATAAATTTTAATAAATAAATTATTGTACACCCTTTGAAAGTACTAGTAAAAAATACCTAGGTGAACATGATTCATATAACGTTAAAAAAAGAAGGGCACAAATTTGCGGGAACAAATTTGCTGGTAGACAGTGGAATATGGTTGCACATCATGAGCTGGTCACTTCTATTTTTCACTGGATTTTCATTTGATGTGAAAATTCATGGCCGTGCCTTATGCAAGGCGAGTAGATTCTTCGACTCAGGCCCAAAAAAATAAATAAAAATTTAGGGGCCCAAAATATCTACCTTATATATATATATATATATACACACACTAGATAGGAATGTAAATATAATAGGAGGTAATTCTAATTTTTCCCTCAAATTATGCAAGTTTCTACTTTATTCACTTAACTTTGAATTGTTATACTTTACCCTCTCGAACTTTGCGAATTGTTGCACTTAACCTATCATTTTCAAATTTACCCCTCCTTGTAACAATTATGATTTCTTTTATCTCTTAAAATGGTATCACGTCTAGGTTTATTTATGAAATTTATTTATTTGATACTATTTGTATATTGACTAACAATGAGTAGATTTTTATAGAAATGGAGCCGAACAATTCTTCGAGATGTAATAACTACGACAATCCATAAAGAGAAAATTAATAATAAGAAACTTGGAAAAAGGAAGAAGAACAAGCCTTCTTTTTATTGATGAAATAAAATTTATTTAATACATCAGGCTTGAGAACGGATGATATAAAAAAATTATTGATGAAATTTAGAAAAAGGAACAAACCTTCTTTTTAATGGATTAGCTATGAATTATTGAACAACTTGATTATACGAGACTTGATTAATCGTTAAGTTATATTTAAATAATTATTTTGGTCATGGTTGTCATGTTATTTTAACAAATTTTGTACATTATAAATAGTTCATTTTTTTAATACTCATTCTCACCCAAATATATAGTTCACTATTCATGGATATCCCAAACATATAGTCCACTTTCTATATTTAATAGTACTTTTTCCATTATTTTACTATTATAACCCTATTTAATATGCATATTATAATTTACATTATTCATTAAATAAGGGCAAATCAAGTAAATATTTAGCATATTTGTAGTTTCCAATACTTTTCTTAAGTCAGAAAAATCAAACTGGACTTTATATTTAGGACGAATGAAGTATTATTTTATGTTTTCTTTAAGTTCGTAAAAAAAGGGGCCCATTTTCAAATTTGACTCAGGCCTAAAATTGCTAGGCATGGTCCTGTGTGGAATGTTTCCCATTGTCGTCGGACCGTCTGTTTTGCCGATTTGACATTTCTATAAAATTCAGGTTTTAATGCAAATGTGGCACATAATTCAAAAATTCATATAACTTAGTAAAATGCACTTATATGTTGCACGTGATTCATATAACTTCAATGAAAAGCACATTCACCGTATACATGACTCATATAACTTCAAAGAAAAACACATTCATCGTATACGATTCATATAATTTATAATTTTATGAAAGTAGAAAATATTTTTATCAATAAATAAATATTAAATTAAACAGATTAATTAATTAAAACCAAAATATCTCAACATATATTTGAATATTTTGTTTTTATTTAATAAATTGATATATGGTTTAGGAAGATGAATCGATTGTACTTGACCTAGGGTTCCGTAAAGCGAGGTCGTGTACTTTGTCAGACGAGGGTACCAAACAGAGCACACGTAGGCTAGGTGGGGTGGCGCCCCAAGGCACGTTGATGCCTATGTCATAATCAGTAGTTGAGGTGCTTAGAAAAGTAAAGAGCGATGTAATTTAGAATAATGATCGATTTGCCTTTACCTTGATTTTTGTGTCGTATTTATAGTATTGTTCACTCGTGAAATAAGGATCTTCGTATATGTGGCGCTCCATCGACGGTGAGGGCTCGCGCGACCCGACTGACCTTCGGGTTGGGACCCATATAAAAAGTCGCGGATCCTAGGGGCATCTTAGCAATTTCCAACGAGGCGAGGTCGGATAGTAATTTTGACCTGGCGAGGTTAGTATAGTAATTTCCATATCATTTACTCCCCATTTTTAGTATTTAATACTAAGGTAACTTAATCTGATTCTCCAAAGCTAAAGTCAAGCGACGCGAGATTCTCGACCGATTGAATCCGAAGAAGATTTCACATTGGGACCGCCGAAATCAAAAAGACTATTTTATTTGAACCTTGATCTTCCCGCCTTCTTCTATATATATAAAGTTTGTCATTTCAAATTTCACTTTTCACTTTCTACCTCGGACCACTTCGCATTTTTAGCTCGCAAAGAACCTAGTGAATACCCAACTCACCTCTCCAATAATCTCACTCCTTGCTTCGCTTTTAGTGAGGTAGGCTTCCTAATTCTTCGTGTTAATTTTCATTATGCCTATTCGGACTCCTCCCGCTTCGCCTTCTATATCTTCGAGCTATGAGTGTTCTCGCTCGTAGTCCTCTACTTGACCTCGAACTCCACCTCGTCTTCGAGAGGTTTCCCCCTCGTTTCCTTCTCATGCGTGAGGTTCGGATGAGGTCGAGCTATTAATCCTCCCGACTTAGAGAATATGACTCCTTGGGCATTACTTAGGTCATCTATTCCACATAGCGAGGTGGATAAGATTAGGTGAACCTACTTGATTCCCGATTCGTATAAGATAATTATCCCCACTTCCCATGATAGAATTGATGAGCCTCCTCCTCGCCGCTAGCTTTCCACCTCGCTAGCTTCGACGCGGACTTAGGTTTCCTTATCCGATCTTCGTTGTAAATATTTTAAATGGCTTTAACATTTTCCCAACTCACTGTTTCTAACTCATATTGCCATATTGTGAGTTTTATCATTTTGATGCATTACTTTCAAGAGACGCCCTTCGTTTCTCATTTTTGCGAACTAAACTCCATTAATTCCTCCTCAACCACTACTTACTCTAATTTCTTTTATATTTCACCTAGGCCCTAAAAAAGGTGTTGCATCGGTCTTTTTTCCATTTGGTCTTGGAAAGACAAATTTGTATACATTCGAGCTCCTTTAAATACTCCCGGAGGCTTTCTTCTTCTATCGGAAGGTAGGTCGACCTCGACTTCGTAATTTGCCTCATGTAACTTGGGAGGATGATTTCATGCCTAGATTAACTCAATCTTAGTACGAGGCATGTGACCTCATTCTTGAGGATGTCTTATCCTTAGTTGATCTAAGTCCCAGGACCTCACCACGTATCTCTTACTCTTGGTAATTTCCTTTTATTACTTTCCTCATTTAGTTTTTAATTAATATTCGACCAATAAAGTTCTTGTGTAGATATGGAGATCTCGAATTTGATCAAAAAGAGGTCTTGCTCATTGTAGAAGCGAGCTCGCCAACAAGTTGTCACCTCGGGGCTACCATTAGGCATGGTAATGACCTCGACTCGATTGATCGTAGAAGTCGTCCCTCCAAGAGATGCTCCACCAAAGAAAGTCACTAGAGCCTCCAAAGGGAAAGCCCAAAGAAGGCAAAAGAAAGGGGACCGTTGAAGGCCCTTCTCAAAAAAGAAAAGATACGCAAGGATCGGAGCTCACCCGATTCTTTGGATGCTCCTCCAAGAAAGCGACCTTATGATGAAGATGACCCCACTAACGCCAACCTTCCAATAATGGATAACATGTTAATGTGGCTTGAGAGAAATGAGTCTCGACTCTTGAGCAATGAATAGCGCTGGGCTAAGACTCCCGAGATCATGCTTTTTCTCGCGAGCTCACCATGCCTCGCACATGCCAAATTGAACATCGGTACTCATAGTTTGGTTCTCAAGATAAACCTTAGCGAGGACTCGTTTGAGCTGTATAATTATACCACACTCCCCGCCGATCGCCTCTCTATGATGATGACCGAGTTCACTCGTCCCAAGAGTCAAGCGCCCACAACATTATGACGGTAAATAGCCCCCACTTGCTTTTTTTTCCTTTTATTGATCAATCTTTCTTACTTCATTTTTGTCTCCAAACCACGGACCTACTTCACCACATGGCTCTTCAGGGGCCGACGATCGAAGCACCGAACGAAGTGTTTTTCAATCACCGGTGACCAATGCTCATGCGGCTTCAATCAAAAAATAAGTCATCTACTTCCTTAGATGACTTAAAGTCTCGGCTGCCGCTTGAAGCGAACTTAATGATAAAGCGAAGCTCCACGCGAAATAAGTGGTCGAATCATTTGAAAGGGGCCGCAAGCGAGGCAAGAAAGAATATTCGCGTCTACTCGCTTTACCGATCTGCAATGGCCACTTCGCGAATCGAAGCGGTTTAATCCTTTTTGAACTCTTCGTCGTGTAAGAAGTCGACTTCGATCCTGAAAAGCTAGATCTTTTTAAAAAAGTGAAGCAAAGCCTAATCTTTGAGAACGAAGTGTTGGCTTCGGTGACGCCGGAGATTCTCGCGATGTGGGAGTTTCGAGTGAAGTAGAAGTCATTGATGAGGTAGAGGAAGTCGATGAGTTTTGGGAACTCATGAAATCCTTCTTAACCTCCTCTTAGGGTTTAATCATACTTCGATATTTTGTAAACCTTGCGAGACTCTTGACTTGTTATTTATTTTGTAAAAATCTTGTAATTTAACCGTGTTAATTTACTTCTTTCTTATTTCTCCTCGCTTATCTTTGGAGCTTAGGTCCCTTTGTTAGGACCATTATGGGCCTTGTCGCCTAAAAGGAGCTTATCACCTAGATCCCTCTTGGAATCGTCTTGGGCCTCGCTAGCCTTTTAGGGGCTTATCTTGGGAGCGTAGGTCCTTTCATGGGACCATTGTTGGTCTTGCTAGCCTAAAAAAGGGAGCTTGTGGCCTATACCCATCTTGGGATCGTCTTAGGCCTGCTAGCCTTTTAGGGGGACTTATCTTGCGAGCCTAGGTCCCTTTGTTGTGACCATTGTGGATCTTGCTAGCCTAAAAGGAGCTTGTGGCCTATACCCCTCTTGGGATCGTCTCGGGCTGCTAGCCTTTTTAGGGGATTATCTTGGGAGCCTGGAGTCCTTTTGTTGTGACCTTCGTGGGACCATCATGGGCCTTGCCAACAAATGGAGTTTGTGGCCTAGTCCTCTTGGGATCATCTCGGCCTGCTAGCCTTTTAAGGAGCTTATTTTGGGAGCTGGGTCCCTTTGTTGGGACCATTGTGGGCTTTGGCCTCTGAGGGAGCTTGTGGTTTAAATCTCTCTTGGGATTGCCACCCTTTAGGGGCTTATCTTGCGAGCCTAGGTCCCTTCGTGGGACCATCGTAGGGCCTTTCCGGCAAAAGGGAGCTTATGGCCTAGATCTCTCTTGGGATCATCTTGGGCCTTCAAGTCTTTTAGGGAGCTTATCTTGCGAGCCTACGTCCTTCGTGGGATCATCGTGGGCCTTGCCACCAAAAAAAGGGAGCTTATGGCCTATATCTCTCTTGGGATTGTCTTGGGCGTGCTAGCCTTTTCCGGGTTTTATCTTGCGAGCCTATGTCCCTTCGTGGGACCATTGTGGGCCTTGCCACCCTAAAAGGGAGCTTGTGGCCTAGACCCCTATCGGGATCGTCTTGGGCCTGCTAGCCTTTTATGGGGCTTATCTTGTGAGCTGGAGTCCCTTCCGTGGGCCTTGCCACTAAAGGGAGGTTGTGGCCTAGATCTCTCTTGGGATCGTCTTGGGCCTGCTAGCCTTTTAGGGGCTTATCTTGGAGTCAGTAAATCTTGAGGGATTTGCTTTAGGACTGGAATGCTTTAGACAAGTATATTTGCAAACAAGTAAATATTGAAAATGATGTTTCACATTCTTTCATTAAAAGTAGTTCTCGACCTAAGTCTTTCGCTTCCAAAACTTAAACTAAATACATATCACAAATAAATTTATAATGCAACGTGGATATCATCAAGTATAGAACCTTCTTTGGTGTAAACGTTCGAGCCTCATTTCTTTTGACAAGCTCGAGCTCGAGCTCGAGTTCGTGTTCTCTTGCCTCATTTTTTTCTTTTTTTTTCTTTATTTAAGGGTCGTAGCAAGCGACCTTAAGTTCGATTTCCCCTTCGAAGGTCGTCTTCATCTTTTTGACTATTTTAATATATTAGCTCGTTCTATTGCCATCAAGGCCTGGCCTCACTTGGCGTACTTATTGTACCTCCCAATCTCGGGGTGATATTGATCCGGACATTGGTCTTGACTTCTCTCGGTTCTAAACCAAAACCTTTCTCTAAAATCCCCTCATTCTTTAGAGCCTCAACCACTTGGGACCATTCCCGATCTTTCAAGGCATTTATCTTTTCCTCATGTATATATCTTTGGGTTATCTCCATTAGTTGTTCTTTGTCAATAGGTGGTTTGCGAGCAAGAGCCGAGGCTGTGGGTCCCTTCGCAACCCATGAATGAGTATATTTGACATCATGTCAACCCTCATGTCTTGTACCTCCAAAGTTTCATCATTAAATCGATTTATGAAATCTCAAAGTGGTTCTTTCACTCCCTTTTCTAGATGAGTAGTTGATATTTGAGTTTGTTTTTGCTTACTTAACCGATATAAAAATTTTGAGCCAATTGATCATAAGAGACTACGGTTCCCCTAGCAACCCCATGAACCATTCTTGCACTTTCCCAGGTAATGTAGTTATAAATATTCTAGCATTCATGGCATCGGGTTGCCCATACAATTACATTACATGGTCAAAAGTAGTGAGGTGTTCCCGAGGTCCCTATTTCCATCATATTTCGGCAGATCAGGAAGCTTCAAGTTCGGCGTAACCACCCCGGCTAGATCTTAGAGGAAAATGGGGACCTCTCTTTTGTAAAGCGGATGTTACAGCTCTTCTTCACTTCAAATCATCTAATTGTCGGGTAATATGCTCAATTTGTTCACTTAGTTCATTTATATCTCCTAGCTTGTTAATTGGTTCTCCCAGGACTTCCACTAGTCGCCTTGCCGGTGGCCTAGTTGCTTGGCTAGCTACCACTTCCAAGTCGTCTTGCACCTCGTTTTGTTTCTCCACATTTTCTCCTTTCGATGGAGAACCTCGAGAGGTGCCTCCATAACCTTCTTGCCTTTTCTCTCCTTATCTTCCTACATCTTTTCTAGCATCCTTTCGAAACCATTAGTTTTCATGTGAATCATCTCGCTTTTCCTCTCAACCAAGGAAGGTTCCGCGAATTGAAGTGAATGAATAGGCGACCTTCCTCGGGAGGTTCCTCCATAACCTTTTGAGGTGTCTTGATTTGCATGCTTAGGTGTTTCTAACGTCTTCTTCGGTGTTTCCTCCATCTTTAGCTAGACCTTTTTCCCATAGACAGCGCCAACTGATTTAGGAAGATAAATCGATGTACCTGACTCAGGGTTCTAGAAAGCGAGGTGAGACTTTGTACGAGATAACCTAACCTAAGATTCCGAAAGCGAGGTGATGTACTTTGTTCGAGGGTACCTGAAATAGAGCACGTGTTAGGCTAGTCGGGGTGGTCCCCAGCTAAGGCCCTCCGATGCCTAAGTCAAAATCACGTAGTTGAGGTACTTAGAAAGCTAAAAGGCGAGGACCAATTGTCTTTTACCTTGATTTTCGTGGTCGTATTTATAGTATTGTTCACCATGAAATGCGGATCTTCGTACACGTGGCGCTCCATCAATGGTGGAGGGCTCATGACCCGACCGGATCTTCGGGTGGGTTGGGACCAATATAAAAAGCCACGGATCCTGGGGCATCCTGGTAATTTCAAATGAGGCGAGGTCGATGGTAATTTTGACTTAGGCGAGGTTATAATAATAATTTCCATATCATTATCAATGATTAAATAATTTTTAAAGAACTAAGTTCAAGAAATTAAACAAATATATAATAAATATAATTGAATAGGTTTTTATCTGAACTTAAAATTACATTAATCATTGTCCATTTTTGTTTTTTTTTTTTTTGAAGGATCTCATTGTCCAATTAGATTGGCTGAAGTGGTTTTCTCTTAGTTGATTTATGAAATTTCTATGCATCAAATGCGTTATTATGACTTCTTATAAATTGTATTAGTTAGTTCGTCATGTTCTTTTTCTTTTCTTTTTATTTTTAAGATCAATCGTATCAATATTTCATTTTAACACTTGAACTTAAGATTATGTGCATTCATTCCTTTGAGGCATAAAAGTTTAGTAAAATATTTCTTGTAATTTGATGTTTGCATCAAAAGAATCTCAAAATAAAAGGAAACAAAATAAAATGAAATAACAAAATAAAACAAAACTAAAAGGTAATCACGAAATAAAAGGCAACACAATCGACGTGATCTTATTTTTGTCAAATAAATAATTCACTTGAAATACTGGCGTTACAATCACTATTAAATGATGCATCACTATCAATATAAAATCCCTTTAATGTTTGTATATTTTTATAGCTTTCACTCAATTATCGAGATTAGCAATTAAAACTTCTCTCCACTTTTTAAAATTTTCGAAAGGGCTCCAAGGAATATGCTGAAAATGATCCAATGCATGTGTATACGTACATTTTTCTAGTCTTACATTGTCTCAATCAAAAGAACATATTTATGGCAGGACAAACCAATAATCACCAATCATTTAAGTCTCGATTTCACATTCAAAGGAAAACGTAGCAGATTGGATCATGTTCAGATTACAGACAATAACTTCGTTCACATTTCCTTATCATGCCTATATAAAACTGGCAAAATCCAATGAGTTTTAACATCTGCAACTAAACTAAGAAAAAAAAACTGTCAGAAAAATGGACAAGAAATTCAATCCTTCAATCTTAATCACACTGTTTCTCTTGCAGTGTCTTTTGTGTTCTGTCTGCTGCACAAGATTTCGATTTCTTTTATTTTGTTCAGCAGGTAACTTTATTTTTGGGCTTTTTCATGTTATTTTTCCTTCCAGAAGCTGAGAATTGCTTTTTCTTTTTTTTTAGAGTTTTCAAACATTCACGTATTTTTTTGTACTTTTGCAGTGGCCTGGATCATACTGTGACACAAAGAAAAGCTGTTGTTATCCGACGACTGGGAAACCTCCATCGGATTTTGGCATCCATGGACTTTGGCCAAATTACAAAGACGGCTCTTACCCTTCAAATTGTGATCCTAACAATTCTTATGATCAATCCAAGGTACCCCAAGTTTTCTCATTTGAACTAATTTTAATTACAAAAACACCCTTGAATTTTACAAAAATACCCTGATAACATTTGTTTTTGGCTTACAAAATTGCACCTTCAGAGGAGAGGGGTAATTGTCAATGGGGTATTTACAATATTGAAAGATAACTGGAGTTTTTTTGTAATTAGGCTAAACGTAATGGATAGTTTTGAACTATAAATGTTAGAGATTTTGAAAATTTTCAGGCAAGATAACGTATCAATTTTGTTGCAGATATCAGACTTGATAAGCAGAATGCAACAAGATTGGGCAACTCTTGCCTGCCCTAGCAACAGTGGCTCAACATTTTGGTCACATGAATGGGACAAACATGGAACTTGTTCAGAATCTGTCCTAGACCAACATTCCTATTTCAGAGCAGCACTCAATCTCAAGTCTAAAATTGATCTTCTCCAAATTCTTCAAAGTGCAGGTAAACCCCAAAAATAATGCCAAATTGAAATTTTGGTCCTGTAACTATAGTTTCAGATGATTTTGCAGGATTTGTTTGCAAAATGTGATTCTTATGGGATTAATTTTGCAACTCCCTTTATTTGTGGAACTAAAATTACAATTTTGCCCTCAGAATAATATGACATTCCCAGAATTTTTGGGCTTGGTAACTAGTCTAAATATTTGTGTTGGATTTTTACTTATGTGTAACAGGGATCAATCCAGATGGGGGGTTTTACAGCTTGAGCAGCATAAAAAGTACAATTAGTAATGCAATTGGTTACACTCCATATATAGAATGCAATGTTGATGAAGATGGGAACAGCCAATTGTACCAGATTTATGTTTGTGTGGACTCTTCTGGTTCTAATCTCATTGAATGCCCTGTTTTCCCTAGAGGGAAATGTGGCTCCAGCATTGAGTTTCCATCATTTTAGGCACTTGGGATGATCATTTTCTATTTATTTTTTTTAAATTTAGTATCAGTGCTTTTGTTATTAAGAATTGATGTGTCTATACATGTGTATTGACCATGTAATTGTACTGTCCTGCACCACAACTTGTAATAAATTACAAATTTCCATTGATTTCTTGTTTTTGTTTTTGTTTTCTCTGGGAGAAAAAACAGTACCATGACAAGGCTTGTTGAATTTGTTGGTGATGATGTATTATTTCTGCCTAAATTGTTGCCTTCCAGTCTTAATGGATGATGGGAATTAGTATACATTAACCTATAAAGCTCTTCTAATCTTACCAGTTATATAGTCAAACCAGTCTTGAAATAGAGACTATGTTTTTAAAAAATCTCAAGCAACATGTGATGTGGTGTCCCAAAAGAGCCAAAAAGGACTAAACTTAAGCAAACCAAAGGATACAAATAGATAGAGTTATAGTCCAATATCCTAATAAATAATTGGGGATACTCACAAAACTACAGTCTGATTACAAGAAACTCTAGCTATTTATTAAATTACAAATACCCTCTGCAGGTTTATATTTGTTATGCAACTACCCAGAGACGGAATCAGAAACTTTCTATAACAGAGGCACAAAATAAATAAATCAGGGCATAAACAAGTCAAGTCGAGTCGAGCCGAACATAGTATTGTTAGAGCTTGTTTGAATTTTAATCGAGATTCACAGTGTTTGAGTTTGGTTTGATTATTAATGGAATCGAGCTCGAACGAGCTTTAGTCGAGTCGAAGACGAATCGAGCTCGAGTAACTTGATATTTTTACATATTTTATTCTTATTTTATTAACCAAGTCGAGCTTGATCCGAGTTTGACATCTTCTTGAACGAAAAATATGTTTCAAGCTTGGTTCATTATTAGCGAACCGAACTCAAACGAGCTTGAACGATCGATCTCGAATTATGTATCGAGTAGCTTTGGTTTATTTGTCACCTTAGTTATAAACTACATCAAAAACAATTAGTGAGCTAGAACATACATTAGTTTTTCTCCATCTAAATACCTAATTAATAAATAACTTTTAAAACTAAGTATTAAGTACAAAAACAAATTGACATAAAAAAAAATCAATGGGGAACACTTTTTTATAATAATCGAATTAACATACAACTTTTTAACATAAATAGTAAAAATAGTAAACAAAAGAAAAATGCAAAAAAAATTATGGGGGCACGTGCCTCCATAGTAGGATGTATGCATCCTGCTGTTGCAACTACCCCTCAACACTCCCTCGATTGTAGGGATGACAATAGAACCGCATCCGTCCCGTTTGGGGGCCTGTGATGAGACAAATAAATAGGTATGAGATGGGTAACGAATATTGATCCTTATACAAAATGGGTCCGCGGCGGTAACGGGTAGAATAGGACCCGACCCCCGACGACCCATACAATTAGTTAATATATAGAGTGTGGATATTGTTATTCAGAGTTCTTGGTTTATAAATGTTGTTGGTATTTATTTCATAGTTCATATAATATCTACAAAATTATATAAATATCACATTTGACATTGAGTTAAATCATAAAAATTTGGCCAAATATATAAAAGTTGGCGGGTTTAACGGGTCTTACCCTCTAGACACATGTATGGGTCGGGCGGATTTGGGTCGCCTAAGGTGAGGGGGGAGGAGGGGTCCGGGTCTTATGCTTTCTTAATGGGGCGGGTCTCGGAGTGCAGGCGGACCCATTGACATTCCTACTCAATAGGTGTAATTTGTAAAATAAAAACATATATTAAGAGGATATTTGTAATTATGAAAGATAATTGAATTTTTTATGTAATTCGGATAAACCATAAGGATAGTATTTTTAATTATCCCTAAAATTATTACTGTGCTCCCTTTGAAAATATATGTATAAATTCTGCTCGGAATTCCAACTAAAAATGAGTTGGTTAAAGAACTTGATGGAAGTTATGACAGCCGTATACGCAGTTGCTATCTTGTATTGAACGATTGAACAAACTTTAAGGATCAACCCAACTCATGGCATTTGTATAACTATCCTTATCAAGACCTGCCTTGCACGGAAATTCACACAAGTCGGTTCTAATGCCTTAATCTAATTTGATGTTTTTATTTGCATTTCATGTCATAAAACACGTTAAATGTATAAAATATTGTTTCAAGCATATAAACTTTGTCGGATTATATATATTTCACTTGTATCTGTAATAAAATTGAAACAATATTTGGTCTAGGCGGTCTACAATGTTAAAATGGCATGCTTAGAATTATTCCTAATACATGTCAATTCCTTAGACTAAGTTTCAGCACTAACGGACTTTTTTCTAGCCCCTAATTCCACATCTTTTCAAAGTATTTGGTGTAAACAGTTACGGCTATAATTTGCCTAATTATCAAGTTATCAACACGGTCTCAACCTAGACAGGGTTAGATGGAAAGACAACAAATATTTTCTTCTTTTTTTTTTCAATAGTATTTCAAATTTATATTTCATGCTCTATTCAATGGAGCAGTCATCGACATGATGGCAAAATTACAAAAATTGTCTTGTCATTATAGGGTGGTAGTAAAATGATCACATTCATTTAACTATAAAAAAACTCTTGATTTAGGTCTTGCAAAATAAACCTATAACGATATGAAAATTTCAAATTTGATACTAATTTTATCGGGTTTCAATCATGTGACTCAAATTTTTGTGAAATTATGACCAAAATTGAAATTTTCGTATAGTATGTTAACAAGATTATATTGCAAACACGGCATTTTGTAAGACGAGAATGCAAAAGTTCAAATATGTAAAACATGATCTTTTTCCAGATTTTTTTGCTACTACCCTTAAGTTATGTTGGTGTTGAAATTCTATATTTCAACCATATTTATTTTTTGCCCTTATGACCATGCTTCCACTTAACAATTTATTAATTCAACTAACCCGTATCCCATGTTCTAACCCATAACTAATGTTTATCTCTTTATCTTGTACATTCCACTAACCCATGTGCTAACATACTATCCATGTGCTAACCTACTAACCCATTAACATTTGTTGTGTTAGTGCTATCTTTTTTGGATGTGTTTTACGATGGAAGGATGTCTTCTACATGTATATAAGTTGATCAAAGGCCGGAAAACGTAGAGCCATTGTTGAGAGCTTAAGGACATAAAAAGAGTCGATCCGATTTCATTCTTTGGAAAGGTGTCAAGTGTGTTGAGTTGTGTGACGTCACACTTGGCAACACCTTCCTTAGAGCTTGTTTTTCTTGTGATTTTCGAGAGAGTCTTTCTTTTGTAGTGGAGAGCTATATAGATTGAATCTAAGGAATCTCTCATTTACAATGAATGTAATTTTGGAGCAAGATCAAAAGGGGGGAGCTTTTGTCTTGTTTTTTACTTGTATTTGTACACATTTCACTTAGTGAATTTTTGCCTAGGCTACCGCACAAGTATATTTTTATATACTTGTGCAAAAACCAAAATATTGTGTTCATTTCCATCTTGCTAAATCAGTCTTTCATCATATTATTATGCTTTGTGTTTTGCCATAAAGTTCACCCCTTAATTTCTTTCAAGTTAAATGACTATTTTTCAATGCATTAAGAGGTGAGTGCTTTTTTCCTCAAAAGAAAAATAAAAATAAAAAAGGCATGTGCTTCTCAATACACGTACATTAATAACTTCTAAGCAAACTATGCTGACTAAACAAGGAATCTATCATGTTTTCAAAAACAACTTGAAAAAATGAACCGACAAATTATAATGCGAGGAACCCGATTATACTTAGCAATTATTATATTTTTGTACGTATGAATAGGAAACGCAAAAACCTAGAAAGATGTTGAAAATTGAATCGAGTTGACATATTGAGATTTCTCTGTTTTTCTCTTCGTTTTTCAATTCTAAGAGTAACTTTTCATTTTGTCTGAAAAATTATTCGAACTTATGTGAGAAAGAAAATATTGAACACTTAATTGAATAACTAGCACAATTGATTCTTATTGAATGTGAAGAGACACTAAACAAATAAAGCAACTTTTAGAAGTACTAATTAAGTCCGATTGATCAAATATTCAAATCTCATGTCCTAACCAACAAAAGTAATGGTAAAAAATCTTAATGGTGAAAGAGCTTAATGTATGTCTTAAACATAACGTTATCTAATGTAGCAAGCCATATAATCTTACAAGGAACAACTACAGAATTTGCTCCAAATGAATTTCCAACAAATATTTTAATTGCTTAGACTTGTTACACACTCAAAAACTTGTAATACTTTTTAGGCATATACTGTTTTGGATATTCCATTCTCTATATATCCTAAATTTTTTGCTTATATATACAACATGTCTAACTCCAATACCATATTCTTGTCCAAATCTTAAAATTGAATTTCACAACATTTCAAAATGCTAAAGATGAGAATTAAGGCTTCAATTGTGATCAAGCTATTTCTTTTGCAATGCCTATCAGTTTTGGGTTCTTCCCATGATTTTGATTTCTTCTACTTTGTTCAGCAGGTTATTAATTAGGAACTATTTACCACATATGTACTTGTTTTAAAATCTTGTTAATTATTAGATTTGTGTCGTTGATATGTAATTGTACTTATCATGTGATTTATAATATAACAGTGGCCTGCTTCATATTGTGACTCGAGACATAGCTGCTGCTATCCAACAACTGGAAAACCTGATGAAGATTTCAGTATACATGGGCTCTGGCCGAATTACGATTCTGGTAAATGGCCACAAAATTGTGATCGCCAGAGTTCTTTAGACGAATCAAAGGTAAATCACATGTTCTTAAGTCATAGTATTTACAGTGCTGAAGTGATTTAGAAACTGGCTTTATATATGCAACATTAAATCCAGCTAACAATTGGTCAACAAAGACTTGGTAATAATTTTACTTAGTTGTATGCGGATGGGATGTTTTATTCAAAAATGGTGTTTCAACCCCTATTCCACTGCATAGATGATTATCAAGTATATATATAAGACGTACCATATTAACTTTCAACCATAAATGATTGGTTTTTTAGAAGGCAAGCAAATATATAGGTAAGAATTGATGAGTCAAAATTCAAATATGGGGCCTTTGTAAAACTGTTAGGAATAGTTATTAAATTTATTGTTGTTGTTATTATTATTATTATTATTATTATTATTATTTGAATAGGGCTCTCAATTTCTCTAACATAATTTGATCAATCTATCTCATATGGATATGATATGAACATATATTCAAGGAAATTCACAGTGGCATCATGGCTTTCATCAAATCCACTAGTTGATCATGGAGTACCTTAAAATTTTCCTTTTTTTTTTTGGGTTGAAGTTTTGTCTTTGACTTGCACATCATGTAAGGTAGGTGTGGATATATGTGGATTGCCTTTATTTCAAGAAAACAAAAATGTAAATTTTAGAGTTATATATGATTGATTTTAGCATATCGAACAAGGAAAAGCAATGTTGTATATATTCAATATCACCAAATATTTTAAGCTAAATTTTCATGATCAATAAAACCTTGGAAACATTTCAATAATTTCAGTGTGTGTTTTGGGATATAATTACTTTGTAATCTAACAATCTTGGTAATGCTAAAATGTATAGATCTCAGATCTTATGAGCAGAATGCACAAGGATTGGCCAACTCTAGCCTGCCCAACTGCAGATGGAATGAAATTCTGGGGTCATGAATGGGAGAAACATGGAACATGCACATCCCTTGATCAGCACTCTTATTTTCAAGCTGCACTTGAACTCAAGAACAAATCCAACTTGCTCCATGTCCTTAAAAATGCAGGTATTTGTCGATTCAAGAGAGTATTATAAACATAGGATAAATTGCTGAATTTGGTCCTGTAACTTTGGGATGGTGTTATTTTTCGGACTTTTATTTTTTTAATTTGCAATTTATGAATTTAATTAAAAATATATATTCGCCACATTGATGAGAATCTTTCCGCAAAAATTCAAAAGTTATACGGATTACCGACATGGCTACCACCTCACCACCTCAAATTGCAAATTTTCAATTTGCCGACAAAATTGATGATTTGAATCCTGACTAAAACACATATGAGATGAATTTTTCATTTGTTTATTAATTAATATTATTAAATTAAAAATAACTTAATTAGCAATTTCGTAGGAAAATTGAAAATTCCTAATTTGGGGTGGTGAGGTCAAGAGGCGATTATGTCAAAGAAACCGACCAATTTTTGAATTTTCAGGCAAAGATTGTCGAATATTTTGAATTCAAGTCGAGTTTCAATTGGAAAAATAAAAGTCCTAAAATCCAACCACCCCAATGTTACAGACCGATTTTGCAATTAATCTAGGAATATAAGAGATCGATCTGGACTATCCTCAATACGCTATCCACTACAAGAAAACATTGAAATTCCAACGAAAAAAATCCGTTGGAATTTGACAAATTTCCGTTGGAATTATCGATTCCAACGGAAATTCCAACAAAAAAATGAGTCGTTGGTAAAATGGCCGTTGGAATGCCAAAATTCCAACGAAAATTCCAATGGAAACATATTCCAACGGTAGTTCCAACGGTATTTACCGTTGGAATATCCAATTGTTGGAAAAAAATCCAACGGTAATTCCAACGATAATTCCAATAGAGTTATACCGTTGGGATTTAGTCCAACGATAATTCCAATGTTACAATTCCATTGGAATATAATATATAATCGTTGGAATAAACTCCAACGATTATTCCAATGCTATGTCCAACGGCATTATATCGTTGGAATTAATTCCAACGATAATTCCAACAGTATATTTCATTGGAATTTAAGAAAAAATTCCAACATTTTTTTTGTTGGAAAATATTCCAACAACAATTCCAACGGATTTTTTCCGTTGGAATGTTTCTATAAATATTTTGACCCTCTAAAATAGTTAATCTAATAACGAAAATGTGCATTAATAATGTCATAAAAAGTCGATATCAAATGTTTTCAAATGTACAATATAATTTGTCCAATACAAAACAAACAAATCAACAATCCTAAAAGTAATAATATCATCAACGACCCCCAAATCTTTCAACAAAAAATATAGTCAACACAAGCAAATCAACAGTCTCCATAATCATCATCGTACCCCGCATCTTCATCAACCCCAAAATTCGCATTAGCATCATTAAGCATACCATTCCCAAAATTTTCATCATGAACGGCGGGTTGCACCCTTGAAGAAGAGGCATCATGGCTAGAGGAAGGGCGTGATACGTCCGTGAGCTTCTCCAGAAGACTACTGATGGAAGCTAATTCACTTTCTAAACGCCGCTCAATAGTACTCATACGGTCGCATAGCTTTTGAATATCGGTAGATTGAGTGACCTTAGACTTCGAACCGGAAGAACAATAGAAAGCCGCCTCAGATCCAAATCCGCAAGATTTGCCTCTCTTATTCTTCCCTCGATTAGCCTCATAAAAGATAGTAGATTCATCAACTTCAGTTTCACCTTGTGATATTTTACTTTTCTTCAACTTTTAATAAGTACCCTACACATAAAATACAAAAGCAAAAGATAAAATTAAACAATATGATTTCTACAACACAAAAGATATATTATGAAACCAAACATGAGATACTTACGTAAAAGATTTTAGTTTTTTGGTAGGGTCAAATAATAAAATTTCTCATATACATATATATACACACACAATATATATATATAGATATATAGATCCCCCTGAATTTCATCAATTTCAGCTCTTCCCTACACCACAAATTCTAAATGTTTTGAGTATATAAGAATTCATCATCATCTAATCTACTCCCAGTCTAAATATATCCATACATATCTTAAGCTTTAGAGGTTACCTTCAAACAAAGAAGTGACAACTAATATGTAATCATAAACTTTCCGTGGTGCTTCTCTTGGATTAGACTTCTCTTGGCTTAGCTCTGCATATGAGAAATCACGTGAATTAATCAACAAAGCCACCATTTCACGAGCAAAAAGAAAACCAAGCTTGCATTCCATCACCATAACAAGAAGCTAGCATGCTATAAATATATCTTTTCAATATTTGCAATTGCCCCTTAAAAGCATGACTAAGTATTCTCAATATTTGTTTGCAAAGGCACTCATTTCATTTTATCTTTATCAAGCTTTAGGTAGAATCCAATTAGAACAGCTGAACATCCTAAAACTTTAGAAATAAATTCATCAATGATCTGAGTAGTATTTTTGGTTCCTTCCCTTCTCTAATGAAAGTTTCTGGGAACACGGTAGTAAGCAAATGCAGCAAAACTGATATACAATAGAAAAGAGCAATGTTTGGAAAACAAAACTCCACCTTTAGAGGCTTCCGCATGAAAAGTGAAACCAGAAGCACCTGCTTTCTAATTTGTGGCCATTAGATGGCAATCCAAATATGTCCTGCAAAAGAAGAATCCCAAGCTTCTTAATAAGACACCAGAATTGCCATAAACTTATGATTCAACTTTGTATTTGAGGAGAATGAAGTGTTTACTCCATGTGCTTTCTCATGCTCTAAATAACCGGAGTACCTATTGGGAGGCTTGGCACAAAGTGCCTGTAAAAGATGAAATAAACATTAGCGCAATATCCAATAGTCATATTTATGTGAAGGAAATACTTAAATACATCTCAACGACTTTCCAGCTTGGTCTGATAATCATTCACAGAATGTGAAGGGGATGATATGAATGTTCAACTCAGTAACAACCTACCCATCCTGCAATGAAACAAAACAAGTTAGATTACATGTTAAAGTTCTATCTAACACAAATAAGTTGTTTTCTATTACAAAGTTAATGGCAGCAAAGAATAACTCTTGAAATAGAGGTCTGGGTGATTAAAAATAAAGTATCACAAGTAGCTAAAACACTAACAGATTTAGAGAAACATGTGGAAAGAGCAAGCACAATAGCTGTAAACTATCACATTTTTATGCTTTGATTTCCAAAGTCCCCAGTTGTTGAATCATCATATATAAAAGATACCTGGACATTATCTTTCAATCCAAATGTCTTGGCAGCAACAAGGATGTTAGGATTGGCTGCCCACTTCAAGCCAAGTTCCATTATCAATTCCTTTTCCTTAGTTTTGTATACTTTTATTCCTGGCATGTTATGGTAAAATATAGATTCAAGCAAGTAATGATGTAAGGGGATGAGAGAGATAAAAACTATAGAATGAAAAACAAGAAACTGCTTCAACATCATAAAGTAGACTTACAATAACTAAAATTACCATATTATCAGAACCAGAAAGAAGTACCTTGAAGGCAATGTAAGACTCGCTCGAATTCTTAATCATAACAGCGCTCCTAACTTGCTTTCCTGGTTCATCTTCAATGTAAAAAACATGAAAACACGAATATTAAGCAACATCATTGATTATGGCAAACACAAAAATATAAGCACTAATGACAGATAAGACATTGCATTATTTATTCAGTTATGTCGATAAGTTTGAACAAACTTCCAGCTTGAAAATAACGGCATGTACAAATGTATCTCAAAGATTTACAAGCACTCTGACATAGATAACATCATTCTTCTACTAGAAAAAAACTTGCCAATGAACATTTTAATATCTAAATATCTAAATATTACTAGCTGTTTGTTTATAATAAAGATTTCATGTTGAAAAATTAAGCACAAAAACCAGCAGGGAATTTAATCTACTAATTTAGGAACAAGCAACAATAAATAAATAACAAGCCGAAAAGTAAATAAGAGTCAAGTTTAGGATAGCCTGGGTCGAAGCACGCCGTAGCGCTCTCTTTAGAGAGGAAACGCCCCCACTGCACTGGTAATTTTGTTGATAGCACGTTCCTCTCCCAAGATTCGACAACCCGTTGATTCTATCGTGTGCAGCGAAGAGAACCCCGAACCACTAGTTTACTCGATGCTCAAATCAAAGGGGAAATAAAATATAAAAGGGGGCTTGAAGTATTTTGTGTTTGAGAATGGATGAATTTTATTGGCCGAATCAGATGCCTTTTGCAATCTTGCCAATGAAACTAATATTACGTAAAAGCTTTGTAATGTGTATAAGCTTTGACAAATATATGAAATATGGCTACTGGACTAGACGTCCAAAAAATGATTAGTAAAGAATGGGTGTATTTGTTGCTTTGTCTGGTAAAATAAAGAACAGCAAATTGATGCTCCTTAAAGTGAACGACTGCTGCTTCTATTTATAAAAAAGGATAAGCCAACAAACTACTACCCATGTTGACCACTAAAACAGGGAAGAGGGGTTACATAGCCGTTAGTGGCTTCAGAATAGGATTTTTAGTTTTAAATCAACAAATAAAAATATTATCCAACAATCCCCCACATGATTTAAAACTTAGAAAATAAATTTAAGAATTGAGATGAGCATATAATACCGTGTAATAGGTGTAGGTACCTTCCAGGTTTGAACCTCACTTAGTGTGAATGCACTACCAACTATAGGACAATAGAGACATGAATGTCTTGATCTAAGTCCTTGTGGCTAGATGGCAACACATCACACACCACGGTATGAGTAAACATTGTGGTTCTATCAGTGGTGCGCTTTCCGGTCATGCGCAGGAATCTTGTATCATGAACGTCATTAGAGAGTAACCTACACCCCCACAGTGGCGACCCCACCACCACATTCATTTAGGTGAATCCTCCAAGGGTGACTTGTGACCAACCACCCCGCAAAATTATGCCTTTGGATTCATTAAGAGAAAATCTCAACCTCAAACGTCACATAAAGAGCACTTAACATCATAGGAATGGGACTCGGAAAAATTCCGCAAAAATAAATAATTTATTAAAATATTGTGCTCTTCCAAGTCACCCTTTTACAGTTTCGTTTGTACCCGTTGAACTTCGTTCATGGGATCGCCATACCTCCGAAGACGGGTTTCCACTGTGGTGACTTAATTAATAGGCTCCAATCCCATTCCCCTCGATGATTGTAAAACTTGCTGACGCGCCAGTCCCTTTGTGAGCGGATCCGCAATGTTATTTTCAGACCTGACAAAATCCAAAGAAATAACACCATGAGAAATTAGATGTCTAATTGATTTATGTCTCACAATCCAAGTTTTTTCTCATTATAATTTTTGCTTTTAGCTCTAGAATAGCAACTTGATCATCACAAATGTAAAGAAATAAGAGGAATTGGCTTAGGTAATAAAGGAATATCATTTAAAAACTTTTAAGCCATTCAAATTCGACTTGGTCACGCGGCATCTAAGCAATTAACTCACCTCCATAGTCGATCGAGATATTACGATCGCTTAGCGACTTCCATGATATTGCTCCACCGCGAATGTAAATACATATCCACTAGTTGATTTTGTTTCTCCGAATCGTGATCCACTTTGCATCACTCAGTAACCTTTCTAGAACATCAGAAAACTCGTGAAGTTAATAGCATAATCAATAGTCCCTTTTAAATATTTAAACAATCTTTCCAAAGCATCCCAATGGGAAGTATTAGACTATGAGTGTATCTTGCTAATCTACCAACAAGATACGCAATGTCCGATATCGAGGTGGTATGATTCATCAAATGCAATAATGATCCAATAATTTGAGAATATTTATGTTGAGAAACACTAGCACCTTTATTTTTCTCAACTTAAAACTTGGATCATAAGGAGTAGATACTGGATTCACACTAGAATAATTAAATTTATTCAATAATTTTTCAATATAATGAGATTGTGACAAAGAAATAGAATCACCATTTCTAATTATCTTTATCCCTAAAATAACATCAACAGGACCAAGGTCTTTCATATCAAAATGATTAGACAAGAATTTTTGGTATCATTAATAACATTAATATTGCTACCAAAAATTAAAATATCATCAACATACAAACACAAAATTACACAAGTATCATTCACAACTTTGATATAAACACACTTATCACCTTTATTAATATAAAAACCATTAGAAATTATAACACTCAAAATTTTTCATGCCATCGCATTGGAGCCTGTTTTAATCCATAAAGAGATTTAACAAGCTTACATACTTTCTTTTCTTCACGCCACAACAAAACCTTCCTCGTTGGTTCATATAAATTTCCTCCTCCAAATCACCATTTAAAAAGCGCTTTTACATCCATTTGATGAATATCCAATTTATAAACAGAGGCAATTGCAATCAACATCCTAATGGTAGTAATTTTAGAAACAAAGTAGTAAGTGTCAAAAAGTCAATGCCAGGTTTTTGCTCAAAACCCTTAACAACTAGCCGGCTTGTATTTTTCTATGGAACCATCAATCCTCAACTTTTTCTTAAAAATCCATTTACACCCAATTGGTTTACAACCAGGTGGTAGGTCCGTTAAAACCCAAGTTTTATTAATCAAAAGAGAGTTCATTTCATCATTAACTCGCTTCTTTCCAAAAAGGAGCATCTAAAGACAACATAAAGATCATCATAGGTTTTAGGGTCATCTTCAAGTAAAAAGTATAAAACCATCACCAAAATTTGTAGCTTTTCTACTCCGTTTACTCCTCCTAGGCTCAATAGGTTCCTCATTAAAAATAGTAGGAGAAGAATTATTATCACTAGAACTAGAACATGCACCAACAGGCCTAGACAATTTATCTTTCATAGGAAAAATATTTTTAAAAATACAAGATTCTAGATTCAATAATAATATTATTGGAAATTTCAGATCTTCTAATTAAACACCAAAAATCTATAAGTAGACTATTTGAAGAATAGCCAACAAACACACAATCAATAGTTTTGGGGCCTATTTTTCTTTTCTTAACAATAGAATATTAACCTTGCTGTGCACCCCCACACTTTTAAAAATTTAAGAGTAGGTTTTTTATTCTTCCATAATTCATAAGGAGTTTTATCGAATTTTTATAGGGAACTCTATTAAGAATCAAACAAGCGAATATAAAGCTTCACCCCAACAATATTTTCGCAAAAACTGAACTAAGAAGCATTGCATTAACCATATCTAGTAAAGTCCTATTTTTTCTTTCTCGCAACACCATTAGATTGGGGAGAATAAGAAGGTGTCACTTCATGCACAATACCATGCAATTTACAAAAATCAGCCATTTCATCAGAAGCATATTCACCACCCCTATCAGAGAAGAATTTTTATTTTCTTTTCAAGCTGATTTTCAACTTCAGCTTTATATTCTTTAAACTTATCAAATAAATTACTCTTCGCATTAATCAAATAAACATAGCAATATTTAGAAAAGTCAAATAAAAAGTAATGAAATATTGATTACCACCACGGGTTAGGACATGATTGCTATCACAAATATCGCTATGAATTAATCCAAGCAACATGGTTTCTTTATCTACTGATTTATGCGGTTTTCTAGGTTGCTTAGCTTGCACACAAATTTCACATTTTTCTTTCACATTAATAGAAGTCTTGGGAATAAGATCTAAGTGCATCATCCTTTTTATTGTTCCAGAATTCACATGACCAAGTCTACCATGCCAAGTATCACAACATTCAACATTAGCAATAGATAAAGAAGAATTCAAATTTTCATTACTAGAAGAAGGCATTACACTTAAACGAAATAAACCATCCAACATAAAACCTTTACCAATAAACGACCATGTCGAAATTACAACTTTGTTGGATTCAAAAACAACTTTATAACCATTCCTAACTAATAAAGACGCACTAATCAAATTTTTCCTAATATCCGAATATGGCAAACACCATCTAAAGACAAGACTTTTCCGTAAGACAGGGTTAATCGGACTTGCCTTCTCCTGACTCGAGCCACACTCCCATTCCCCATGCTTACGCTTCTTGTGCACGATACGATATGATAAAAATAATTTTTATCGGCGCACACATGAACATTAGCCCCGAGTCTATCCACCAATCATTTGAGTTAAAAATAGTATTTAACTCGGGTTACTAACAAAATACCTTAGGTAGGAATCGAGCGGCCCCCACACAAATCCACCACATTAGCTTGTGGTTTAGAAGTCGACGGGGGTTTGGACTGATTGTTCGCCATGGCGGTGAAAACAGCTTCTTGCAATATGATTAGTCCTCCCACGCACCCAACACCGAACTTGACTCCCATTTTTATCTTTTGGCATATTGTTATTGAATTTATTGTTACCAAATCCGCCATTAGCCTTTTTTGGTCCATTTTCTTGAAAAATTTAGGCTTTGGTTTGTGAGGATTTTCAACAATTAATGCCTCGCTTGAAAAACAAATGTTTTTGGTCTCTGGTTGGGAAGAACGATGTTATCCTCAATTCTCAAAGCAACAAATAATTCATCAAGAGAAAAATTTTCGTGCTTATGCTTAAGACCTCTAGCAAAATCGGACAAGATGGTGGCAATTTTTTAATCAAAGAAGACACATGTACAGAATCACTTTGTTCGACCCTTTTGCTTTCATATCATAAATAAGGTTCTCAAATTCAATCAATTGGTCGAAACACTTAGTATCAACCATTTGAAAATCTAACCATTCATCAATAGACACACGTTTGAGACCTTTTTCAAGCAGCCATAACGATAATCAAGCGCATTCCATAATTCAAGTGCAGATTTGGTATGTGAAAAAATACGATAAATACTATCAGACAAAGCACTCAAAATTCTACCATGACAAAGAATATCCTTATCAGCAAGGTCATCAATTTTGTCACTAGACTCTTTAGTAGTGTCTTTGCTAGTAGGGGTCTCAGTAGACTTAGTAGCAGAGCTTTCACCATTTTCTTTAAGACCGTTTAAAATCACAGAAAATAATCCTAATTCAGTCAACCAAAATTTCATTTGTTGTTGCCAACACAAAAAGTTTTTCCCATCAAATATTTCAGGCTTGCTAGACATCGATTTCAGAAAATCCATATCCGACAAATAGCAAATAATCCTAAATTAATAGAATTAAAAATTTTCCTCTCTAAACTTGTTGAAAAATTAAGCACAAAAAACCAGCAGGGAATTTAATCTACTAATTTAGGAACAAGCAACAATAAATAAATAACAAGCCGAAAAGTAAATAAGAGTCAAGTTTAGGATAGCCTGGGGTCGAAGCACGCCGTAGCGCTCTCTTTAGAGAGGAAACGCCCACCGCACTGGTAATTTTGTTGATAGCACGTTCCTCTCCCAAGATTCGACAACCCGTTGATTCTATCGTGTGCAGCGAAGAGAACCCCGAACCACTAGTTTACTCGATGCTCAAATCAAAGGGGAAATAAAATATAAAAGGGGGCTTGAAGTATTTTGTGTTTGAGAATGGATGAATTTTATTGGCCGAATCAGATGCCTTTTGCAATCTTGCCAATGAAACTAATATTACGTAAAAGCTTTGTAATGTGTATAAGCTTTGACAAATATATGAAATATGGCTACTGGACTAGACGTCCAAAAAATGATTAGTAAAGAATGGGTGTATTTGTTGCTTTGTCTGGTAAAATAAAGAACAGCAAATTGATGCTCCTTAAAGTGAACGACTGCTGCTTCTATTTATAAAAAAGGATAAGCCAACAAACCACTACCCATGTTGACCACTAAAATAGGGAAGAGGGGTTACATAGCCGTTAGTGGCTTCAGAATAGGATTTTTAGTTTTAAATCAACAAATAAAAATATTATCCAACATTTCAGACATGAGGCAAAACCAATATCTATATAAAATTTGAAGATAGAGGATCACAACTGTACACAAGCTACAAAAGATGTTCCAAGATTTAAAACAAGCTACAAAAGCAGGTCCAAGATTTAAGAAGCAGAAACAAAAACACATGCACCAACTTCCCATCACAAACCGTAATGATCCAACAAATTCACTATATCATTGAACCAATTGAAATCAAATACCAAAAAAACTAACCAAACACTAGAAAATCAATTTCAGATCAAATATAAACTAAAACCAAACAACAGAAACTTGTAACAG
The DNA here is from genome assembly GCA_016081115.2 of Rehmannia glutinosa. NCBI lineage: Eukaryota > Viridiplantae > Streptophyta > Magnoliopsida > Lamiales > Orobanchaceae > Rehmannia > Rehmannia glutinosa. Next base: position 200,054 of record JABTTQ020000434.1, on the reverse strand, counting down.
CCAGAATAGAGGATCAACATGAGAATAGAGCCTTAAACACTAATGAACAGAAACAAAAATTAGCATTTTTCACACACAAAAATAAAGAACAAACAGAATACTGAATAAGAAACAAAAAGGAAGTTCTCTTCACCAAATGAGAGCAGAGGATCAACCGACAATAAAACCTATAGATGGTGCGTCATTAGCATTGATTCCTACCAAAATTATATCAATTGCCAGAAATTCTATTCAAATTAGCATTGATTACAGAAAAATCAGCCAAATTATTCTCATAATTGTCGTAGTAGCCTAATCGAGGGTCCATATTGTAAAACCCCAATCCCATATTTTGGTCCCTTGCTGCAGATTGAGTCCTCATTCTCTGTAAATTCCAAATTTCAGAAATGCCACCACAGCCAGTGGCAACAGGTGGTGCCGCTATGTAGGCGGATGGATGAGGTGCGGCGGAGAGACTTAGCCAAGAAAATTTGTATTCTAGTTGAGTATCAAAATAAGCATCAGAATAAAAATTACCGAGTTGGTTATATGGAGTAGTGATTTCTGGTGTAAGATGAAGATCGGAGAAAAAATCAGGATCCGGCTGATGGAGGTTGTCGGTGGCCAAATATCCAGCATCCTGCTGACGGTGGTTGTCGTTGGCCAAATATTCAGCATTCGGCTGACGGCTACTTTCGAGGATGGACAGCGACGGCGGCAGTGGGCGGCGACGGTGACGACGGGGTGCGAGGTGCTGCGTGAATGGCCCGAGGTTAGATCGGCGGGGGGCTTGAGGTTAGACGCGGAAGCTGCGTGAATGAGGTTGCTGAATGTGTTAATTAAAAAATGAGAAAACTTATCGGTGTCGGTTAACACCCAAAATTCGCATTAGCATCGATGCGTATTTGATGATTTGGCCTTTTCTGTACTGGTGGTAGGAGTTTTATGTTGGAATTTTAAAAATTTCAATAGTCTTTCCAACAATAAATTCCAATGATTTTTTTTACTGTTGGAATTAATGTTGGAATTTTTCAATGGTTTTGTATGGTGTTGGAATTTAAAATTCCAACAAAATTTCCAATGGTTTATTCCAATGGTTTTGTCTACTGTTGGAATTTTTGTTGGAATGTTCCAATGTTATATTGTGGCGTTGGAATATCCGTTGGAATTTTAAAAATTCCAATGGTTTTTTATTCTGTTGGAATTATTTCGTTGGGATTTAATTGTTTTCTTGTAGTGATCGTTGTGATGGTATCAATATAAAGATAATTTATGCATACAATGAAAATGTGTTTGCAGGAATTCGTCCCGGAAAGTTTTACAGTGTGGGAACCATAAAAATGCAATTGAAGAAGGATTAGGGTATAAGCCCTTCATAGAGTGCAATGTTGATAAAGAAGGCAATCACCAGCTTGTCCAGGTTTACTTGTGTGTGGACACTTCTGCCTCCAACTTCATCCACTGCCCAATTCTCCCACATGGAAGATCATGTGGTTCCACTATTGAGTTCCCTTCCTTCTCTTCTGATTTGGATTCGAAAGACGAACTTTGATCATATATATATAGTTATTGATCAGACTCTTTAATTTCCTTTTTAACTTGTTGATTATTTGTAATGTTGCATTCTTGATCGAGGCAAATCATGTTTATCCAACGTTGTATCAACATGTTTGCCCGATTGATCGCCAGCAGGAAAGTAATGTTGTATCAATCTGAATACCATTATGTTTCTTGCCACTGCTTGAATTCTGCGATCATTTAATTTCTATGTAAAAAGTTTAATGTGCATTCTATTTAGTGTTAAATATAATATTAAATTACTAGTAACGCTATCTGAATACCATACATTTGTTAGGCAGCCTCTCCCCCCCCCTCCCAAAAAAAAAAAAAAAAAAAAAAAACTGAGTCCTTGGAGGCACCAACCACCAACTGCAAATTTGACAAATTTGTATAGCAGCAAATTGATTAAGGATTTCAGCCGCCAATCAAATGGTTGGTAGTGAGATTTCTCTTATAAATTGGAGATTTGATCAGGGGAAAATATGGCAAACAGAAGAATTGTTTGGCCATATATCCAATCAGAGAGAAAAATGAGTCCACACATATGGGGAAATCAATTTGTGTGAGTCAACTTGTGATAGATGTGGGGATCGGAAAAGCACTCGGAGTATCTTTTTTTCTTGGGCAATACAAAGGTGTTGGGGAGAGTGTTATTTGATAACTAATAAAGTGGTTGTACGAGAGTTTTATTTTCTTGGGTTTGATCTATAAAACTCAAGGGGTGTATTCCGGAAAATTCTTTATTAGTAAAGAACGAAAACTCTTATACATGTAGGCGCGTTTTCTTTGAACCACGTAAAATATATGTATTATTTTATTTTCTATCGGTGTCATTTATTTTTTTGTTATCATCTTATTAGTCCGATTTGTTGGATATTTCCGGTAAATGAAATCTCAAATCACGATACGCCTACGCTGCATCCAACAAGTGGTATTAGAGCCACTAGCTTGGGTAAGGTATAAGATTGAGATTTGATTTTTTCGATGGGCACTATGGAAGTGGCAAATCCATTTAAGGTACAATAATTTGACTGAAAGGGAATTTCATATGATAAAGGCCTTTTACTTCTTACCTATATCCCGATTTATATGATAGTTTGGTTATGATGTTGCTCTACTTTGGGAAAGATAAACTAGACTAGGAGCATATATAAAAGCATCGTTGTTGTCCCATAAAAAATTGCAAACCAGGAGAAGGGACACATATCTGTTTTTGTAGCTTGAGGCATGAATTAGAACGGGAGGAAATCGGTGGTGGATCCGTGACTAACAAATCGATTCAAGGACTAGGGGAAAGAGCATCGTTGTTAGTCCAAGTGGCTACGATAATCTAGAGGGAGGGTGAATAGATTATGCCAATTTTTCAAATTTCGCCCTCTTTTTTCGAGTGAACAAGCAAAGATGAAGACTATAAATGCGGAAAATAAACAACACACGATGATTTAAAGAGATTCACCCCACCTAGGGACTATGTGCTCTACCACCCCAAAGATATCCGGGATGGGTTTCGAAAAAGAAAAAGAAATTTTATTAATTATCACAATTAATACAACACCACCTTTTGAGGATTACCACAATCCTCTTACAACAACTTCAAGGAGATTACCACAATCTTCCTTCAACACCTATGAAGAGTACCACACTCTTCAACACCTAAGATCACTCAAGTGTGCTCTTACCACAAGAACAACAACAAGGATATCTTGTTTTGGATGATGGACAAAATTCAAGATTACAACTCAATAATGATAATACAAATATTAAATGCAAGTGTAATCAAGAATAGAAAGCCTAGACCTCAAGAATGTGCAAGTGAAAGTACTTAAAGCTAATACAACAAGAGTTTTTGACAAAGTGTTTGCTTGTATGCTTTTGCTCGTATGTTGTGTTGTGTCTTGTTGCTTGAATGGTTCCTCTATTTATAGGAGATGTCTTGGTTTGATTTCCGGACATTGGCTCCTTCTTGAGAGTGATTTCGCAAAAATAATGCAATTAAAATCAAGATATAGTTTATAGAAATCAATCCCTTAAAATTGGGGAAGCTTTACAACACCCAACGGATAGTTTGTCTTTAAAAACATATAGCGACCGGCCGCACATGGAAGGATTTGAAAATATTCCACGAAAAATACACAGGGGGACTCGTGCGACATAGGGTCCAACCTACCGAGCCCCTATTAGACCGGTTGAGGTCCCTTAAATTTCAATAGAGAGTTACTGTATTTCGGGGTTGATTTAGGCACCTGGTCGCCCACATTGATCGAACTCCGGTCGACTCTGGCCGCCCTCCCCATATTTTCTTATGTCCTATTTTCTGTTTTTGAAAATCGATTCGATTCAGAGATGCCCTATAAAGCGACCGGTCCAACACAAGACATGAAGTGTTGTCCAATTTTTGTCGAAAATAAACTTCAAGAAATACTCCAAAAAATAGTAAAAACATTTTATATCGATCGGGAGTATTTGGACAACATTTAGAAACATTGTTTTGGTGTAAAAATTCATTTAAACAAAATTATCAAAATTATGATAAAAACATTTATCTAACAAACTCCCCATTTTTGATGATTACAAACCAAAATAATTTTAAGAGGGCGATTTTGAAATCAAAACAATTTTCTGTCAAAAAGAATAAACTATTTGTTTTGAGCAACAACAAACTATTCATAAAAGCCATTAGAAGGGAGTTAAAATTTTCAAAGGCATTTTACAAAAGCTCCCCTATCAACAAGCACATCAAGAAGTAAACAATCACAAGCTAGAAGCTTTAGCTTTTACAATGTAAACATGAAAATCATGAGCTAAAAGCTCCCCCTGTCAAAATCAATCATTAAACATGCATATAAATCCATAATGCCTCCAATGGACTAAGTATTCTTCACAACTATTGGCTTTAAGGAGCCATAGCTTATAGCTTCTTTGTGAGCTTATATTAACTTCTTTGAGCTAACGAGTCAATTTCATGTTTCTCCCCTTAGAATCATCAAAAAGAATGTTAGCATGATAAAAACATAATCCATGTATATTAAAGTGCGCAAAAGTAGTCGATTTATCGAGCTTTTGAATATTTAAGACTAAAATCCAATTTAACAAGGGAGAAGCCGATCATGTGAAATACAAAAGCTCGTTTGAGTGGAAAAACATGATCTCTATAAGTGTAAAGGACTTTTAAAATAGAGAGAATCATGTAATTGGTGAAATTTTCTTTGCGATAATTCATCGAACACTTGGCGGGCGTTAAAAATTAAAGAAGTTGTATATACCCCTTGTAAATGTAATCAAGCCAAAAATTTCATCACCAAATCAATGTATACAACATCCAAACATGAGTTAATTGCATCTATGATCCCATAAGATTTTCTTCATTACAATTTTAGTCTCACGTTTGCGCAATAGTCCCATAGGATTAAGATTGTTGCAAAAGAAGTCCCGAGATCTAAAATTCAGCATATTTGGTCCCATAATTTTTAAGGGTTGCACCTTCGGTCCCAAAATAATTCATTTTACATTATACCAAATTTGACTTAGAATTGTTGGCACAAAATTGTATCGAGCCCAAGTTTATTAAGAACTCTTAGTTATATTTATGTAAATAACAATTGGTGAGGAGAATTTCTCCGAGAATATGAATCGGACAATTGTCCAAGATGTTTACCATACAGGGCATATCGTCAAATTTTGACGATGTATGCACAAGAACACCAGGACAAGATAGCATATTGGAACAACCAATATGTTGAAAAAGAACTTGCGAGGAGCCGATAGTGAAACCTTAAGACATCTGCGAAGACAAGCAACATATTATCCGAATTTCCTTACGGTAAATCGAGATATTATATGTTGATCGATGAATCATCAAGAAGAAGTCCATGAGAATGCTCATCAAAATCTTGATTCCTCGATGGAGTACGAGAATGAAACGAGATACTTCCCATACATCTAAGATCTCAAAAGATATTAGGGAAATCCAGAAGACGATGCACTATGGCAACCGCCATATTCATTTACCTACACATGTTCATTAGATCCGAAACTAGATGGAGACGATGGTGAAATATCGAAGGAAACTCTTGAAATCCTTCATGATATTCAGAAATGAGTTAAGAACCTGGAGGATGCACCCAAGTTCTTCCCGGAGGAAAGAAACGTATTGATTTCGGACAAGACCTATTTACACCAAAAAGGAAACCAATCGGGTTATACGAAAAATGACGGACGATGAAAAGCTCATAGCTATCGTCAAAGAAAAATCCATCATAAACTAAAAGTGATGGATATGGAGAAGATCAATCTTAAAGATCTACATGACCTGGCAGAATCCGCGGGATTAGGTATTGTAGACTTAAAGATGAACGCATGAGATGGATCAGCTTTGGTTACCTATGACCCTCATGGTAGACCAATTCCGCCAATTCCACCACCGCCACCAAGAAAATCCCAACGTCGCAGAAAGCGCGGTTCAAATCATGGAACCCGGGACGAGAGAATGCACCACGTGGGAGATTTCACCACAGGGAATGAAACTCTTTCAGAACAGAGCTCGACCACCTCCAAGGGGAACTCGACAACCTTCTAGAAGGCCAAATGTTTATCAAACGCCTTATGGAAGGTAACATCTCGACCCAATACATCCATATGGGTTGATGCTAAATTTGGATATCCCAGATTTTAAAAATCGAGAAGTTCTCATTGATGAATGAGCATCAGCTATGAGGATTGCAGCAGGTACCCTTGATCTTATGATTCCTTCATTTTGCTCCTTGAAATGAGTCTAGAGGGATCCGTAAAAATTGCATGGGATATGACCGAAGCAAGTATGAAAAGCGCGGTCACAACAGGAGAATCACTAAAAGGAATTGTCGATGATATGGCAAAATTATCCAAAATCCATTTTATCGGCACAGGCTACTTTGAGGGATTAGAAGAAGAAAAAAGAAAAAGATATAAACAAGCCCTCTACAGCCTCGAGTTACATGATATTTGCCATATTGATGAATATATCAAGTTGTTCACTGAATACGAGTGGAAATCCAAGATTGGAGACAAAGAAGCTTCACAACTATTCTTTGCGAAAATCCCAAGCCCCTGGAGAGAAATGCTTATCAGGAAAGACAAGGATGCAACAGATTTAGATACAGTGGCTAGAAGAATGTCTTTCTTAAAAGCCAAGTTATCTGAATGGTGCTACCAAGCAGCCTATCTTTGGAATTACAAGAGATTAAGAGGAATTAATAAATCAGTTCCTCTATATTGCGTAGACGATGATATCCCAACAGTTGTGGGAGGTCAACCAAGGCGGCATAAGAAGAAGATGGAGAGAAGCCATCCATACCGCCGGGGAAGCAACATCGAAAGAAGTAGGTCTTCATGGAGACCTAGAAGGTTCTGGTCAAAACAAAAAGCCCGAAGTTATAAATCAGGACAAAGACCAGTACCAAGCAGGAGTAGAGCCTCATCATCAGGTTCAAATCAAGCAAGTACCAGCAGAACCCAGGAAGAAGAACTTTCAGACGAGCTCATACCAGAGCTAATGAAAGTTTCAAAGATTGTAATCGCTAGACATGCGGAGCAAGAGGATATATCTCAATAGATTGCCCGGACAACCAGAAACGAGGAGTCAGACAGTTTGAAGCTACACCAGAAATAAAGAAGCTGTCTACTATCAAGATCTAATACAGGTGTATCAATTTGAGGATATACCCTCAGATGAAAGCATCTATGAAGAAGAGATCTATTCTGACGATGGAAGTGACTCTAGCTCAGAATCAGAGTGAAGAAGAAATTCTTCAACAGACGGTCAGAGAGGATATGTCGGGATTTCTCTCTCACACTACTGTTTCTCATAAAACTCTTATGAGAATTATGAAGGAAGATCCAAAGCTTCAAATTTATGATAGTTTTACAATTGAAGCGATGGAAAAGGCATTGGATAAGATTGGATTTCGTAATAGAAAACACCAAATTATCCACAGGGTAACAACTGGAGAATTTGCAATTCCGATGGAGTTTACCGGTAACCTGATCGAGATGCAGTTGGTCCATATTAGAGAAATCCAGGAGATCAAAAGCAGAGTTAAAAGAGAGGTTGCAAATACACTCTCATGGATTCATATCGGAGCCATAAGAGTCATTATTAAGGCAACATTCAAAGAAGGAATAGATTCGCCCCTCAATCTGGCTATCTTTGACAAGAGAATCTCAAATCTCAAGGATTCATGCCTTGGAGCGGTTACAGGAAATTTGTATGCTGGGAAATTGGCATTTAATGTCTATCCTAGAATTGCATACAATCTGGGAGATCGAGATTTCAACAGAGTCCTAACCCTTCATCAAGATTTCAAAAGAGATGATTTGATGAAAGAAGGGAACATACCCTACTTGATCACATACAAGATATCATGTGCTCTCTCGAATACACATCATTCAAGTATTCTTGAGAAAGGAATTTGTTGAAGTCCCAAGAATCTTCGAGGACTTTGCCAGGGTGGTTCTACCAGAAATCATTGAGTCTCCAACTATCAAGGAGATCGATATGAAAATACAAGATCAACCTATCTTCAACAAAAGTCGAAGTCTTAGAGTTGTGCCAAGAAGGATGTCTTTCCAACAGGACAGAATGACGAGTAGCAGCCGTTGGGAAGAAAAGAGACCAAGTACAGTTCAAATAATCCCGGATATTTTCAAAACAAAAGAGAGCGAAATGCCCGAAGGATGGAGACAAGTTGAAGTAATATTTGACATTACTCAAAAGGATAATATTTTTCCTTGTGATGTTCTATATTATCTCCAACAACCCATAGTTGGAAGGTATCAAGGAAGCCTAAAGATGGGTGAAATTGAGCTGACTATCACAGGTACAGCAGGAAAAATTCCAGAGCAATTAATACTGGGAATTGAATTTCTTGAGGATCATAAACCTTGGGAAAGATTGCAAGACGGAATGGAGTTCGCAGTGGCGCGATAAAAAGATACGAGAATCGATGACCACTAGTCCATTCTCCATATACATTTCTATCGGAATGTTATATGCAGAATACAAGGCTGAGTATTTCGCCGCCTATATTGATTCAGGTGTCAGAATATGTACTGCAAAGCCAGAGGTTTTCCCTAATGACATTGGAGAGGATTTACCAGCTATTGCAGACTAGATTTCTCTAAAAGAATTCTTAATCTTAACAAAGGAATTAAACAAGCGTAAATCATGATCGGGGCGCAGCGGTACCCCATGGTACAAAGTAAAAACGCCACCAATCTATTTCCATGATACAGAGCATATGTGTTGCTAGGAAATAATTTCCTACAAACATTCAAATGATTTACATAGGAAAATGAGACAAGAACACTTATTTTCACAACATTATGTGATCATAAGATTATTGTCCGAGAGTCGCCTTTAGTTAAGGAGTTAGAGAGAGAGCTCTCAATCGGGGCGAAAAAAACCTCGCGCAAGTGCTCCTCCCTCTGCTGATCGATTTCTTCCATATTTTCTTAGATTTCTTGCTGAATCTTCCATTCTGCTCACAGATCTGCTGTTTATTTCGACTTTGCACCGATTATTTTCTTTGTTTTCACAGATCTGGGCCTGCAAAAAACCCATTTCACTGTAGCTTTTTGCTGGGTTTTTCGAATTTTGATTTGGGACTTGGTTTCTGGTTGGGTGTTCGCAGACTGCTTACCCAACATCCTTAGAGGATGGGTAAGTCAAGAACGAAAGCCAACAAGGCAAAAATCCAGCTGAATCTGAAAAAGCTGTTGCTGCTACAGTAGGTAAGATTGCAGAAATTTCTGATAAATCTGATAAATCTGCTGCTACCAAGGGAAAAGATGTTGTTGATCCCCTAAGTGATGCAAGTTCACCTGGGGAAAACTATGATTCTTCCTCCTATGAGTCTGATGAGGAATCTGAGGAAGAATCCCGAAAATCCATGGTGGGTGTGAGTTCTCTACACACCAAGTGTTTGTTGAAATTCCTAAACCAAATGTGGCGAGCTTAGGAACTGAGCAAACAACTAAGTCTCCCCAAGCTCCATGGACTTCGTTGTTTGCTGGCAACCGTAAGCCAGAGGCTGGCCACCAGCTCAAGGTCATCGAGCCCAACTCCGATGACCTTGATGATATCATTTTTGAGGAGAAACACGCTGATAATGTCGAAGATTCATGGGGCTTCTGTCTCGTTGGTTGTTTTTCTTTGGCGTTTCCCAGGAAGATTGCATTGTTGGAGATGTGTAAGAAATGGCAGGTGCCATTTCAATACTTTACCCACACAAGTAAATGGCTCATATTCAAGTTTGCGGATGAGGCAGCCCGTGATAAGGTCTTGCTTGGGGGACCTTACTATGTGTTTGGCAGGCCTTTGTTGCTTAAAACAATGCCCAAGTACTTTGAATTTGATGATATGGAAATCCAAACTATGCCTGTTTGGGTGCACTCAAAATCTACTGTGGATTTACGAATCCAATTGCTCTAAGCATGGTTGCCACCAAGATTGGGAAGCCATTGCATACGGATTCCCTTACTGTTTCGAAGGAACGCATCTCATTTCCAAGGATGTTGGTTGAAGTTGATGCCTCTAAGGAGCTTAAGAGGGAACTTCACATTCGTTTGCCGTCCTGGTAAGAGAAGAATGCAACAAGTGTTGTATGAGCACGAACCAAAATTTTGCACTAAGTGCAAGGAAATTGGCCACAAAGATGCTCGAGGGGATGTACCAAGGAAAATAAAGCGGCAGACAACAACCGTTTAAGCCGGGTTAGGAAGTCTCATTTGCACAAAAACCAACCGACAAAGCAAGCGTTGAAGGCTCCCGAGCCTACACGAATTGCTAATAATGTGCAGCAAACTCGGCTATCAAGGATAAGGAGCTGTTGAGATCATTGAAGAGGCTCAAGTGCAACCTTCAAAGGAGAAGCAACCAGTCAAATCGAAAGTAAATCCCGGCCATTCACCGAGGTGAGAGGGCGCGAGACCAAGAAAAGGATTACTCCGGTTCCTATTATCAAGATGCGAGAGGGACAAGCGAGTCCGTAACTCAAGCATCTTGAGAAGGGCGATAATCCACCAAAGGAACCATCAAGACCCACAATAAGAAGGATAAGGAAAGGATTCAACCTTCCTAAATCATCATGAAGATTGCTAGTTGGAACATCGGGGGCTTTAACAAGTCCTCAAACAAAAGGGTGTCATGAATTTCTTGAGACACCATAAACTTGATGTAATTGGAGTGTTGGAAACAAAGTTGGTTGAGGCAACTTTACCGAAAATTATGAGAACTTGGTTTCTTTGGTTGGAAGTATACTTGCAACTTCCACACGCATCATAATGGTAGGATTTTGGTCTTGTGGAATCCGCCACTTTGTCATTCTTGAGGAGCCGGACATCTCTCCACAAGTAATTCATCGTGCTATTACTTGCAAGGTATCTTCGCTTCCTCCTTGCAAGTTTTATTTATGGATATCACACTTTGTTGGTAGTAGGAAACCATTGTGGGACAATCTTATATCTTTTGGTGAAAATTGTTCCTTGCCTTGGATTGCTATTGGGGATTTTAATAATGTTCTCAATGCTAATGAGAAGTGTAATGGCAAAGATGTTACCAAAGAAAGAACTCAAACATTTTGAAGAGTGTTGTGTTCTCACAGTCTCACGGACTTGAGATCAATGGGATGTCACTTTACTTGGACAAATAATGAGGTCAGTGCAAACTTGATCGGGCAATGGTTAACAAGCATTGGTTTGACCAAGGCCTTGATGGGATGGCGAATTTCTTGCCCTCGGGATGTCTATCGACCATTCCCCTTGTGATTGCTAACACCAATAGGCCATTTCGATTTTTCAATATGTGGGCTAGTCATACGGTTTTAATGACCTAGTCGCCACAAATTGGAATTTGTACGTCGAGGCACCAAGCAATTTATGCTTTGTAAGAAGCTTAAGCATATGAAACGTCCCCTCAAGGAGCTTAATAATAAGCATTTCTCACACATTTCAAGCCGAAGCGAAAGAAAAGCAAAGGAGGATTTAGAACGGGCCCAATTGCGGTAATGCATGATGATCCAACGAATGTGGATTTACTGAGAATTTTGTGGCTACCATGAGGAAACAATCCATGAGTTTGAGTGAAGCGGAACGGTGCTTTTATTACCAAAAAGCTAAGTGCAAGCACTTAAACCAAAGTGATCGGGGCACCAAGTTCTTCCACGACTTGGTTAAAAGGAATAAGAAACGCAAACTGATTGTCTCTGTGTGCAAAGAAGATGGTCACCCAACCACTTCTATGGATGAAGTTGCTAAGGAGTTCACAAAGTTCTATGAGTGTTTGCTTGGCACAAATGGACTCATGTGAACCGATTGATCCCGATATTATCAATCTTTGGTCCATCCATTTCTTTGGAACAAGCTTGCAACTTGGAGAGGACATCTCTAGACAGAAATCCGGGATGCCTTGTTCGACATTGGAGAAGACAAATCCCCTGGTCCGGACGGTTTTAATTCATGCTTCTTCAAGAAGTCATGGCAAATTATCGGGGATGATTTTTGTGCGAAGAATTGAAGAATTATTTGTTAATGGGTCTTTACTAAAGCAAATTAATCACACTTTGTCATTTGCTTTAGTTCGAAGGGATAGCATGCTCAATCGATTGGGGACTATAGGCCCATTTCATGTTGCAATGTGTTTTACAAGGTGATTACGAAAATCATGGCCAAGAGGATGGCACCGTTGTTGGAGAATATTGTGGATCAGGCTCAGGCGGCTTTTGTTGGGGGAAGACTTATGACTGAGAATATTCATCTCGCACAAGAACTTCTCCGGCAATATAATCGAAAACGAATTTCTCCCAGATGCCTTCTCAAAATTGATCTGAGAAAGGCATATGACTCTGTTAGCTGGGATTTCTTACGGGCTGTGCTTGAAGGTTTGGGCTTCCCCTCAAAATTCACTCATTGGATCATGGAATGTGTGACTTCTCCATCTTATTCCATTGCACTGAATGGAAGTTTGTATGGGAAATTCGCAGGAAAGAAGGGACTAAGGCAAGGAGACCCTTTATCACCTTTCCTTTTTGTTCTGTGCCTTGAATATTTTTCTCGTTTGATTAATCTTGCTGCCAATAGGGACCGTTTTGCTTACCATCCCAAATGTGCCAAATTGAATATCACTCATTTGGCCTTTGCGGATGACTTGATGCTCTTTTCTAAAGGAGACTGTAATTCCGTCGGTGTATTGTTGGATTGCTTGAATAAGTTTAGCAGGTGTTCAGGATTACGGGCGAACTTGAATAAATCCAGCCTGTACACAAATCGGTATTAGTGGGCGTAAATTAGTTGATATCCATAGGCTTGTGAATATGCCAATTGGATCTATGCCATTCAAATACCTTGGAATACCGCTTATGTGAGAAAAAATTGAAAGCGGTTAACTATGCTTCTCTTGTTGAGAAAATTGCAGTTATATTAATGCTTGGGCCAATTGTACTCTTACTTATGCTTAGGACGAAGCAGAGTTGATCGGATCGGTTGTGCAAGGTGTTGAGTGCTTTTGGTTATCAATTCTACCAATCCCAAAGACGTGATTGATAGAATAACCAATATTTGTCGCCTATTCCTTTGGGGCGATCGCAAGGCACTCGGTTGCTTGGAAAGATATTTGTCTCCCCAAGAGGCGAGGGAGGACTAGGTTTCGGGGGCGTCAAAACTTGGAACCTTGCCCTCCTTGCAAAGGTCCTTTGGAACATCCACAATAAAAGGGACTCTTTGTGGATCGGATGGGTGGACCAAGTGTATCTTAATGGGGCTTCCGTTTGGGATTGGACACCGCGAAAGGAGATTCTCCCCTCCTCAAGCGCATCTTTGAAATTCGGGACATCATTGTCGCATAAGAAGGGACTACGGAGCTTGCTATTGCCAACCTTAATCGGTGGTTCGCAGGGGAAAATTCTGTTGCTCGAAAGCATATGAATATTTCAGACCATCGGGGGCATTGCGAAAGTTTGGGAAATGAAGTTTGGAGACATTACATTCCTCCCAAACATTCATTTATCCTTTGGCTTGGTATCAAGAGAAGGTTACAAACCAAGGATCGCTTCCACTATATGGACATTGATCAAAATTGTGCTTTATGTGGGGCAAAGACCGAAACATTGGATCACCTATTTTTTCAATTGCAACATGACCAATCAAGTATGGCTACGAGATCAAGAAATGGCTTTGCATCACAAGAGCCATGACTACAATTAAAAGTGCAATTTAAATACATGAAGAAGGAAGCTCGTGGGACTTCGTGGCAATCACGTGCCAAGAAAAGCGCAGTGGCATGCACTGTATATCATATTTGGACTGCTCGTAATAGGCGGCTATTCGAAGGGACGGTAGTTACTTCCGATGGCATTACTCGTGAAATCAAAACGCAGGTATACAAGATCATGTTTTCTTCGTATCCTCATGTTTTGGTTCAATATGAACACCTTGCTTTGGGACATTAGTTCTAGTGCATTTTCGGTTTGTTTGTTGTGTGTAAATGGCATGTATTAGCCATCAAGTCAGATTAGCCTTTTAGGGACATCTAGTCCCATTGTGTTGTAATTATCTCGGGCTTGCCCGAATATTTTGTACATTTGCGATGATATATATTATTCACATTTCATCCAAAAAAAGATTATTGTCCGTCGAGATCGGAAAACATCTTACGAGAAAAATGCCTATTAATTTTCGCAGCAAGCGTGGTGATGAAGCCAAACTTGAAATCCAAAAATGGGGGATAAAAGAAAATTTGGTGATGCCTTATTATCCTTTCGACAATATGGTTCAAGAAAAAAGATACAAAGCGATGGGATAATAACTTGTATTCATTCGAGAATATAAGGAGAAGAACGAGTACCTCCGAGGCTATTGCGAAATTGATGATGAGCCTAATGGAGAAGCCACAAAGTGATGTTACCATAGAAGATCAAATATCACTCGAGGATATCAAGAATAAGATCCAAAGGAATTATAATGAAAATCCTTTGGCTTGGTGGGATAAGAACGAGCTTAAAGCTTCCTTAAAGGTTAAACCCGGAAAGGAGTACGAGTTCGTGAGATTTAAACCAATCCTTATGAATCAAGAAGATCGTGAGGATATGCAGAAGATACTTAAGGAACATTTTGACCTTAAGTTAATTTCACCATGAGTTTTTCCATACAACGATCAGGGATTCTTAGTCGAAAACCATGGAGAAATCAAAAGAGGAAAGCCAAGACTTGTTATTAATTACAAATGGATTAATAACATTTTGGAGTTCGACGGATACTATATCCCAAGTAGAGAACATCTGGTTAACTGTATCAAAGGTGCCAAGATATTCTCAAAGTTTGATTGCAAATCTGGATTTTACCAGATTAAGATGGATGAAGAAAGCAAGAAGTTCACAACTTTCTCTACACCACAATGACATTATATTTGGAATGGGATACCTATGGGATTGGCTAACGCACCCCACATATATCAAAGGAAGATGGATAATCTCTTCAAAGATTATTTCAATTTCATGTTCGTGTATATCGATGACATTCTGATAGCATCAAAGAACATGAAGGAGCATCTTAAACATTTGGAAATATTTTCAGATGTTTGTCACAAGGAAGGATTAGTGCTTTCAGAAAAGAAGGCAGTGATTGCAACAAGACAGATTGAATTCCTCGGAATTGAAATCGATGAATCTGAGATCATCCTACAAAGTCATATTGTAGAAAAGATACAGGGATTTCCAGATACGTTGAAGGACAAGAAACAACTTCAAAGTTTCCTTGGAGTTGTTAATTTTGCTGGAATGTTCATAAACAGTCTAGCACATTACAGGAAGGTGTTTAGCCCATTGCTCAAAAAAGATGCTACATTCAAATGGGAAGATGAACATCAAGAGGGAATAAAGCAGCTTAAAGAAGTTTGCAAAAAGCTTCCAAAGCTTGCAATTCCACAAGATGAAGATGAACCGTTCTACACACATATGCCGTGACTACGATTTTTTGACACGAGATGGAAGGAGGCGTTCTTGACGAGGTCCTTAAACGAGTAAGACATCTCGGGAAAACCTGGAGAGTCTAGAATGAGATTTTGGGATGTTATGTCTCAATGCAAAAGTTGTCGGAGGACTTCAACAGGCTGACCAAAAATCCATTTCTAGTCAAATACGAGCATGCCAATTCGCTCAAGGACAATTGTTCTTAGCGCTGCAAGAGCCTCTCTTCCGGACCGCATCTCCTACATTGCAAAAAAGGGCTAATAGATAATGGGGCTCTAACCCGGAGGTTATGGATTCAAGTACCATAATCACAAGTGTTGCGGGTGATGCATCCCCGAGGATGTACAAACGTAATGAATGTTGAAGCTCCGATGTCACAACCCGAGTCTTCAAGTCACCCAACATCTCTGGGGTAAAGAGAGAGAGTTGAATCTTGGGCCACGAGGCCGGCAAATCTAAGGTTCAAACGACGAGATTAAAATTTCTCCTATGCGGTATATCAACGACAATGGGAGAAACTAGTTATATGGAGAGATATTAACCCGAAAAAACTATAGTTGATATCTCGAGGCAAGTATCCCGAGTTTGAATGAAGTCGAAGTCATCCAAATGAAGTACATGAATGGTATACGCTTGGAGCTCTAGCTTCAATCTATCTTTGTATCACCAGATTCCCGAAATTTTGAAATTACCGAAAATGGATTGGGGAAGCGATTTTTAGACTTGGGCCAACAATCCACACTTGGCCGGAGAAGATATTTTGAACCGTATTTTCTAAGTGCGGCTCGAACCAAAGAAAGAAAAAGCTTCAATGAAGCTTTTCATTTCATCAAGCTAAGAAGACCGGATGGAAATAATTTAAAATATATAAAAGCGGCTTCACCGGAAGAAGGACCGGTATTAGTAGGAGCATTTTCTCAAGATAAAGCTTCTACGAGACGAGCATGGGGTCTTTGGGTTTGTCTAAACCGAAATGGACAAAGTCAAATATCCGTTCAAGTTTTTCCATAATTCAGAAATGGATCTTTCCTTTTGAATTCGATGACTGGATCAACAACGATTCGCGAGAAGAGCTTTTTGAAACTAAAAGAAGAATTCTATGGAAGAACAAGATTCCGGCAATCAAAGAAACCGGAAATTCTGTTATATGGCGCATGTTGGTCGTTGGATCGATCGGATCATCAAGCATGTCCTGAACAAAAAGAACCCGAGTTTGGGAAATGATTCGACCCAAACCCGACCAAGCAAGATCATGCAAACTGAAAAGACAAGGGCCCGACTCACAAGACGCGTTATTCTCGGGGACCACGTAAACCAATTTTTAAAAGATTCCCCGACAAACATCACATACGGCCGAGTCACGTGGAAGAAAAAGAAAAAACCACCGGCGAGGAAATAATACAGAGGATACGATGTAAGCGGTGACGTCATAAGGTTCAACAAGATTTGAAGTCCGCCTTTCAAGTCCTGGACTTACCTTTATAAATTGCGGGGATTTGAAGGAAGGCTGGGGACATCGAATATTTTCCTTAGTTTTCTTATAATAAAGTCCGAGAGAAAAATGTGTAATATTTTGAGTGTTTTAGTTTTCAAGTTTTTATGTGTTTTTCGAGTGCAAGCCTCATACGTGAGAGGCTAAACAAGTATTCTCCTCCCAAAAGGAGATTACTAATGTAATAAATATTTCTATAAGTTCTTAATAAAAAGGGGCTTTTCTACTTCAACATGTCTTCATAATGTTCTATTAATTTATCTAGCTTAAAGATTATCTTGTACGCCCGGAGTAGGAAATGAACCAAGGTCAAGGCCGTGGCGATTCTTTGAAGGAGTCGGATAACTTGTTGATCATCTTCCCTCAAGATGAGGTTGAACAGTGAGGAGTTGTTTGTCAAACGATCCGGGGCGATAATTTTCCGATTGGTGGTGTTGCGATCCATCTCACCCTAAGGTCTTTGTTTCGATTAAAGAAGGAATGAATTTTAAGGGATATTTTAATTTTACGGAAGCATGTTGGGCCTGATATGGTCGTAATGGACTATATCCATTTATGTTAATAACTTAGGCAAATTGAAGTATGTATACATGTTAGTAAAACTATTATCTGAAGTATGCCCTGTTAAGTTTATAGGTTGGAAACCGACATGGTCCATTTAAAACCTCTCGAATAGAGACGGATCTAAGTAGGTGTAACAATGCCACGAACAAAACAGTGTCGAAAAATGAAATCTTTCACAACACGTGATACATTGAAAAACATGGTAATTTGGGACTTGCATGGCAAATTTTATAAACTGGGGACTATTTATGCATATCTCTAAAATCGTAGGAGTAATAGTGCAAGATTTGAAAAAGTGGGAAGACAAATGCAAAGTATGGGACTAACGGTGTAATAGGCCTAATCTGTGGGACCGAGGGTTCAATTTTATCACAAACATATAGACCTTGCATCAAGAAATTTACAAATAAGTCAAATCCTCAAGGGGTTCAACCCAATTAAGCTAAGTGAGTAGAATTCTTACCATTCAATCGGTAAAGATGAGCAATAATGATGATAAACGAGCATAATGAAGTCCAAGATATAGAATTAATACAATAAAACTCATCTCAAGTGGATTGTGTGTGCAAATGACAAAGGGGACGAAAAATGGGTTGAAAGAGCCAAAATGGCTAAGTCGGAAATAGAAACGATTTTAATCAAAACAAAGTTTAGGGCGACCAGAGCCGAGTGGCGACGGTCGAGGCTAGGCGACTGGTCGACCTCGATCCAGATTAGTCCACTGGATCGAGTCTATTTTTAAAAAATCCGTAGTTTGATCCAAAAATGCAATTTTTCGCCCCTAAGTTTTAAAAACCCGCAAAATGCAAACATAGGCCTCATTCAATATGCATTATGCCTAACCTAGCTCGTATTGACGCAAAAGTCTCGGAAGATAGCGGTTTTGTAAAAATGTCCGCCAATTGATCTTGAGATGGTACGAAAGATATCTCAATTTTTCGTTTTGAAACACAATCCCTTAGAAAATGATGTCGAATCTCAATATGTTTGGTACGGTTATGATGAACTGGGTTTTGAGCAATATTTATAGCGGATATGTTATCACAAAAGATAGGAACATTTTCAAAAGAATATTTGTAATCCGCTAAAGTTTATTTCATCCAAAGAAGTTGAGTACAACAAAAGGTCATGGGAAATATATTCGGCCGGGCCGTTGAAAGTGAAACACAATTTTATTTCTTTGAAAACCAAGAAACAAGGCATCGCTTAAAAATTGACATGATCCGGAAGTACTTTTATGATAATCAATATTATCCGCATAGTCCGTATCACTATAACCTTTAAGAGAAAATTTTTCATTCTTTGGATAAAATAAACCATATTGAATAGTGTCTTTCAAATAACGAAAAATCCTTTTAACGGCACTCATATAAGATTCTTTGGGATTACTTTGAAAACGAGCACATAGGCATACGACATGAAAAATGTCCGGTCTACTTGCGGTTAAATAAAGTAAACTACCAATCATACCTCGATACTTTGATTCATCCACGGACTTGCCTTTTTCATCTTTGTCAATCTTGACATTGGTTGTCATAGGGGTAGAGACGGTTCTTCCTTCTTCAATGCCGAACTTCTTCAACAGCTCTTTTGTATATTTTGATTGTGAAATACAAATTCCTTCTTGGCATTGCTTAATTTGAAGTCCAGGAAGAAGTTGAGCTCCCCATCATGCTCATTTCAAATTCACCTAGCATCAACTTAGAAAATTTCTTGCACAAGGATTCATTAGTAACACCAAAAATAATATCATCAACATAAATTTGCACAAGTAAGCAATCTTGCCCTTTTTCAAAAACAAAGAGAGTAGTATCAACTTTACCTCTTGTAAAACCATTTTGCCAAAGAAAAGAGCTAAGTCTATCATACCATGCACGTGGTGCTTGTTTTAAACCATACAAGGCCTTTTTAAGTTTATAGACATCATTAGGCCTAGAGAAATTTTCAAACCCCTGAGGTTGTTTTACATAGACTTTTTCTTGAATAAAACCATTTAAAAATGCGGATTTAACATCCATTTGGTAAAGCTTAAAATTTTTAAAACAAGAATAGGCAAGTAAAATGCGAATAGCTTCTAAACGTCTTACAGTGCAAATGTTTCATCATAATCAATACATTCTTCATGACAATACCCTTGAGCTACTAACCTTGCCTTGTTTCGAACAATATTGCCTTGATCATCGAGGTTGTTCCGGAATACCCATTTTGTACCAATAATTGTTTGAGATGGAGGACAAGGTACCAATTCCCATACATCATTTCTTTCAAATTGATTCAACTCTTCTTGCATTTCCAAAAACCAATCCTCATCTTCAATAGCCTCCTTAGGATTTTTAGGCTCTTTTTGAGATATAAGAGCTTTCTCGGCAAATTTTCTTGGTCATCACTTTATCAAGGGGATCACCAATAATAAGATCTTTTGGGTGATCTCCCTTAAATTTCAATGCCACGGAAGATCCAAAGTATCACCTTTGTCTTCTTGAGGAACATTTGAAGTGGATGGTTGATCATTTGAGGTAGAAGGTTCATCATTTTGAGCATCATTTTCAACAATGGGTTCAATAATATCCTCTTCATCACTTTCATCATTGGGTATCCTTTCAACACCCAATGCTTCATTGAATTTTACATGGATGAATTCTTCAACAACCATACTAGTCTTATTGTAAACCCGATATGCTTTGCTCTTGGTTGAATACCCCATAAATATTCCTTCATCGGCCTTAGGATCAAGTTTGTCTAATTGATCCTTAGTATTCAAAATAAAACATTTACACCCAAATATTTTGAAGTAACTAATATTTGGAGTTCTTCCTTTCCAAAGCTCATATAGAGTTTTATTCATTTTAGAGACGAATATAAACTCGATTAATGACATAGCAAGCGGTACTTTACGGCTTCCCCAAAAATATTTGGAAGAGAAAATTCATTGAGCATGGACTCGACTCATCTCTTGAAGTGTCCTATTCTTCCTCTCCGCTACTCCATTTTGTTGAGGTGTCCTTGGAGCCGAAAAATTGTGTGCATATCCTTGGTTTCACAAAAGACTCTAAATTCACCGTCAAATTCTCCACATCGATCACTTGATAGACTTAATAGTATCTTCATTTTCATTCTCAATAAGTCTACACAACTTAACAAACTCATTAACGGCATCGCTTTTTATTTGCAAGAAAAAGAGACCAAGTATATCTAGAAAAATCATTGACAATAACGAAAGTGTAATGTTTTCTACTTAGACTAGACTAGCCGTACCAATATCCCCATACAAATCAAAATGAAGAAGTTGTAGAGGTTTGGTTGTGGAAATTTCATTTTTGGGCTTAAAACTACTCTTCACTAATTTGTTCTTTTGACAAGTGTCACATAAGCCAAGATTTTCAAAATTCAATTTGGATAGTCCTTTTACATGTTGGTATTTGTAAATATTTTTCAAATTTTTGTATCCAATATGTCCAAGTCGCTTATTGGGCGCACGGGCTGCCGTGCGATGGCGCACGGGCCGTGCCGTCCTGCGATTTTTTGAAATTTTCTCGGTATTTTTGGCCCTCGTATTCCGTTCCACTCCTCGGGACGAATGGATTTACACTGCCTTTGGATTTACCTCGGTGTTGCTCGGAATCGGCCTTTTGATGCTTTGCCACCAATAATCGTAGCTATTTGACCAATTTGGGTCTCAAGATTCTTCATCCGGGACCCTAATTGGGTGACATGGTTTTCGATTTTATCCATCTTTGCCTCATCCTTGTTGAACATGTTCCTCGTCTCATTCATAAACGAGGTGAACATATCTTCCATGGTTGGTTTAGGATCTGCATAATAACACCATTAGTCACATTAAACCCTGGTGGTGGTTGCATCACGTTCTTTGTGTTCACGTAGGAGAAGTTCTCGTGGTTCCGCCGGGATGATAATGAGTGGGATTTTGATTGTTCCGGAAATTGCTTTGAAATTCCGGTTATTCACGTAATTTGCTTCCTCTATCGATCTAGAGGAACTCCACCATTACTTGTACTAGCGTTTCCCTCGTTTGCCTTTGTCAAGGAACTTAGTTGATTTGTCAAGACGCCATCCGTCTTTGTCAACTCCTTAATGGGTCCGAATCGAGACACTTCGCCACCCTTTTCACATTAGTTCTTTCGGAGGGCCACCGATAGCTATTCATGGCCATCTCTTCCAATAAGTTGAATGCATCTTCCGGAAACCTTGCGAGAAGCGCGCCCCGCAAAGATCTACAAACGATCTAATCGCCCCAACAACCCATTGTAAAAGAAACAGAGTCGTTGATCCTCGGAAATCCATGCTGCGGGCATCTCCTCAACAAATCCCAGAATCTCTCCCGTGGCCTCGTACAAAGGCTCAAAATCAAACCGCCTAAATTGAGTGATCTCGCTCTTAAGTCAGTAGTGTCTTGCTTGGTGGGAAATATTTGAACAAGAACCTTTGACTCACTCGTCCCAATTGTTCACACTCCCGAGTTAGGGTGCCTAGCGATTCCTAGCCTTATCCCTTAAAGAGAAAGGGAATAGGCGGCGTATAAGATCATCATCACCCCATTCATCTTGATAGTATTGCGATTTGTATGAAATTCGCAAGATGAGAGTTGGGATCTTCGACGGAAACCCCAAACCGATTCTCGCCGCACCATCGAGATCGAGGCGGCTTACCAAAATTATTCGCATTGATCGGGGCGTTGGCGATTCCACCATAGTTGCGATTGATTGGGCGAAAGAAATCGCGAATCGCTTCTTTGTTGGATGCCGAGCCACGGAACCTCGATGCGGTAACTCAACATTGACCCCCTGTTGGCCTGGTTATTACCTCCGTTATTGCCTCTGTTGTTGTCTTCAACTCCCGCCTTGGTTTGGTCCTGCTTGTCTTTTCTGCCCGTTTAGTAGCTGCACTATTTCGC
This sequence comes from Rehmannia glutinosa, assembly GCA_016081115.2. Taxonomy (NCBI): domain Eukaryota; kingdom Viridiplantae; phylum Streptophyta; class Magnoliopsida; order Lamiales; family Orobanchaceae; genus Rehmannia; species Rehmannia glutinosa. The sequence goes on along the minus strand of JABTTQ020000434.1, from coordinate 177,550 downwards.
CTAGCAAAAGCCTCAACCTCCAAAGATGAACGGTGCTAATTCTCCTTGCTTTGAGCGAGTGATCATGCACTACCCGAACCAACTAAAGAAAACAAGTTAACCACAATAGAAGAAGAAAATCAAACAAATAAAAAGGAAAAGAAAAAATGTCTAGATTAAGAATAGTTCTATTTATCACAATATTAGTACTAAAAATTTGATTAATCCCCAAGAACGGCGCCAAAAACTTGTTCGCCTTATTTTTTTAGCTTCACCGCAAGTGTACGAATCGTTTATAGAATAGGGTTTGCAAGGTCGAATCCACGAGATTAATAAATTAATGTACCAAGTATTGGATTATAATAGTCCTATTTTTATCTAAACTATCGAAATTTGAAGGTTTGGTTTTATTATAACTAAAGCGAAATTAATCCTAAAATAACAAAGTAAAGAGTGATTAAAAGATCAAGTATGGATGGATGAATTCTGGGTTATGGTTTCAATTAATATCCCACTTTTATGCTTAGATTAAGCAAACCAGGTTAAACGTATTCTTCTCTATAGACCAATCACCAAAGTAATTTACCCCTCTCTCGAGATGTATGTAAAAGCATTGATTGGAATATCTATGTTAGCATCTCTACTCAACATGAGATATCCAACTCCCAAAAGTTCAAAAGATTATAAGATCTCACAACTATTCACGACTTCTCAATCATGCGATCTATTTGTGTCAAGTACTCAAGATCTAGTATTGAAACTCATCGGTTAGAATTATGAATCAATACATCTAACAAGTTTAGATCAAAGGCCTTTTGATAAAACAAGAATTAAAGCAAAGTACTTGAATAGAGAAAGAAAACATTAACTTCAATTATCCTTAATCATCACATAAAAGTGTTTATTAATCTACTCCCAAACCCGGAATCACAAGTGTTTTAGCCAAACATTGAAGATAAACAATTCATAGACAAATTATCCATAATCAAAATCTAACTAATTTAAATACGATACGATGGAATGAGTGACTCGGGGATGATGACGATCTCTCGATCTATCTTCAATCCTCGAAGGTGTGGTTGCGGTCTTGATCGATCTCTCGAAGTTTCCAAAGGGAAAACTGCTTTTTTTTTTGGTTTCTAGGGTAAAAATCAGCGTCCCTCTTGCTTGTGGCCGCCGCCCGGGTCTATTTGTACTTCGTTCGGGTCGAAACCTAATGAGATTGGATGAACCTCTGTTTTTCCCACAACAGGCACCCGCCGTGCCCTCTTCTCGGCATGCCCGGCCGTCTCTTTGGGTGCCGAACAACTTGTAATTTTTCTTGAGGAGAGCGTGCGTGCCCATATGGCATGGGCTGCCCGTGCTTTCAGGCCGAACTCTTGAGTCTTCATGTCCGGGTTGAGCACGGGCTGTGCTAAAGCACGCCCGCCCGTGCTCACCGGAACAATACGCACATGGGCTATTTTCTTCCGTTTCTCGCGGGGTTTGTCCAACTTCTTCTCGATTCGACTCCAAACTTCGTCCCTCATGTCAAGTATTGGCGGTTGCAATGCCCGAATTGTTGCCACCATGCTACAAATATAGATAAATTAAATACAAAATGAGCAAAGCGTAATCCAATTCCACAAAACAAGAATAATACCCAATTTACTCATATAACGCATGCATATCCACATATTCTAGCCAATATTAAGCCCACAATACATGCAAAATACAAGTCAATCAGCGAATGAGGCCGGAAGGAAACCCAAATCCCTTCTCTAGCCATACGAAAGAAGAGAACGCCAAGTCAAGGAAGGCGACTCTTTCCAAGAAGGATGCCTGCCCCCGCCGCCAAAGATTGAAGAAGAAGAAGAAGAACTGAAGTCCTCTGGTTCGGACCAAAAGAAGAAGAATTTTCAAGCAATCGAGCTTGAAAAGACAATTGAATCTGCCACTTAGGCGGAGAAAGCATTCGAGACCGGCTGAAACTCGGGAAGTGCGATCTCACTGAAGTTATTGATGAATCGACAAGATCGCTGAAGGTCATCGTGAGTCCTTTGAAGACTCACCAAGGTGGGCGTCGACAAATTGAAAGCAAAGCAAAATGAGACAACTTAACATCCTATTGAAAAAATTTTCTCTCCCCGCTCACTGCGATGTTCTTTGAAGGAGAGGAGGCAAGGATATCTTGCCTTCAATCCCGAGGAAAAAAAGGACAAGAAGAAGATGATAACGATGATGTAATCATGTACTCTCCAAAGATATCCGGACATTCGGCGTCGTCTCGGGGAATGGAGAGCATGGAAACTTGATCACTCAAGGGCGCGATTCGCTCACCCCGAGTATATCGAAAAAAAGAGTAATTGTTGCAATTTCTCGGTGTTTCCATGGTATTGACGAGGCTCTTGATGAAGAAAATTGCATGGACATTCTTCGAATCATCAAGGAAGAAGAGAAAGAAAAGGCAATTGAGGAAGCCCGTGTCCTAGAAAAGGCCAAGATGTGTGAATTCACAAACTCTCTATCTCACACTAATACACATCTAGGCATATACTCGGAGAGTGATGAGGAACCCATTCTTTGTCGAGAGAGAAAAGTTAGACATGCAACAAGCAATGAGAGAATCCGAGCGATTGCATGAGCAACAATTATTTGAAGGACCCGGAGAGTCGTCTCAATCTCTCCTGCAGACGACCCTTTGGGAGTAGTGCGGCAACAGATTGCCCACGCATCGCTGCAGCTACGTCCCTAGTACTTTCGGAGGATGGGTCTAAGGAATTGGCAATGAAATCGGTACTTTGGGCACCCGTTTAGCCAACCCCGAAGAAGGTGTTTTACCACCGTCCCCAAATGGTGAGCATTCAAAAGAAAAGGCCGCGAGTCGGGAGCGAGTGACCCCATTAGTCACTCACCGGTGTGCCACCGTGGGGGAAACTCTCTCCACTGCGCGGGGTTGGAGGATCTTTGCGAGAAGACTCTAACTTGAAGCAAGGATGTGAAGTGAAACGAGAAACAACCACAACAGTGGCATTGACGAAGCTCGGACAGTTGAGTATGCCCAGTGAAATGTCACCGCTTTGAAGGCGATGACACTGTTTCTTACAAATCGAGGCACGAGATGGAGATGTCACGGGAGTTAACACTGGGCGATGAAAGTGCGGTCTTAGGGGTTGAGACTCCTATGGATGCCATAGTCCAAGACCCTAAGACAGTTGTGTTTGTCAAAGGGAATATTGAAGGCCTCGCAGCGAGTTGAGTCTCTGGAGGTATTGAAGGCCTAAGGGAGGTTGAGACTTCCCTAGGTAAGGTGCGAACCACGTAACATTCCTCCCGTTCAAAGCGGCGAGAAAGAGATAAGCACACTTCATGACTCCCGGAGAACCTTGATACATTTTCTAAAGTCAAAGATGAAGGCCGAGTCCACTCACATTGCGATCCAAAGGACTCAGGTGAGGATGTTCTCAAAACTACAAGCCACCCAAGTGATAAAGCCGCTCATCAAAAATTTAACCGATGATGAGCTAACCCCACAAATCTCATCATCATCCGATGATGCTTTGATGATGCAGAGAGATCGTAATTCATTTAGAAATCTCACCGAGACCGGGAAGAAGTTGTTAAGACGATTGAGGCTCGATCAAATCAAGCAACACATTCCGTAAGCCCCGGTGAAATCAAGTCATCTGCGCAGGCTCCCACAAATGCGAGTGCGTAACGACTCCACCAAAGATCACACAGTTCCCACAATTGTGATAGAATCGGGAGAAACCACTACAACCGAGATCAATCAAGCTGAGACATCACAGGCACAAACCGCACAGACCATCCCATATGTGCGTGATGATGCCTTTGAACAAGTGTTTCCTTTTTCTATAAACTTTCCCCGAGCTAGAGGAAGAGACCGCTAAAGAGCAACGACGATTAACGTCACGAGAAGATCCCGTAATCCCTACCGACTCCATTGTACCAGCAGACTTTAATTTCGATGCGGAATGGCCGGCAGCTGAATCGAATGAGACAGTTGAGTTTCGTGAAGTCTTCAAGAAAATCTGTGAAGATATTGAGAAGATCGAACGACATCAAGCCTCCCTAGACTTAAGGCCGTATGAATAGAGATGCCACTCTCACAAAGATTTGAGAGGATAATAGTGGTGCGGATCGGGGAGTGGTCTCAATAGCAAAGTGCTTAAGCGATTCGAGCAAGTTCACTATTTCAAGGCACTATACAATAAAATGCTTGTCCGGAGCGCTGACAACACTTTGATCGAGCACAACATGCGAGAATACATGGAAAGGTTGCATGAATCTCACAAGATCGAAATGGAGTCTGAGACAATTTCAAGCAAAAGAAATATTGTGCCTTGAGAGCTCTATGAATGACAAATTCAGCCTCCTCATGGCTGAAATGAAGTTGGTGGTAGCCGAGTCCAAGGCCACTCGCTCGGAATTTCGAACCACTTATGCCGTAGTTGGACTCCAAAAGCAATTTCGCTATCGCCAGACTCGACTTTATGCTCGCAGAATGTTCCTTGGGGCTCCTCTTTCCTTTGATGATGCCAAAAAGGGAAAATATCTCCCAACCGAAGTTGAAAGAAGAGAAGTCCAAGGAAGGCTAGAAGTCGAAGGAAGGTGAAGGCGAGAAGAAAGGAAAAAACCGAGGGGAATGCTCGATGATTTAACCTTGATGTTAGCCGAAACCCCCAAGGTCAAGTCACGACCTCCATCATGAGCAAACTTCCGTAACCCTACCAATGGGACACTCTGTTGTGACAATAGCGAAAAGAAGGAAGATCATTGAAGCGAGAGATTGAGGAGTTCTCTCAAAAAGCAGGAAGCTCGCGTTCAAAAGATCTTACAATAGTATGGTGGACTCCCAATTTGAATTAAGCAAAGCTCTAATTGACCCTCCCAGTGAATTAATGCAAAGAAGTTGGATCCGAGCCAGATCCATGGAAGAATTCAAAACACCGGGAAGTCGAAGGCTACTTCAAGGATTGTCTCTAACCAAAGCATGGGATCTCTCTTTGGGAAAAATCTTCGTGTGCAAGACAGTGAGAAACAACAAATCTCTAGCAAACTCTCACCGGAAAATCCAAAGCTCATGTGTAGTACACTCTCGGATAAAGAGGATCTCGAGTCGGAAAATAGCGAAAAAGGGACATCGTGTATTGGGTCGGGCACGATCATTTGGCGAATTTAGAAGATCAACGCAAAATTGAAGAAGCCAAAAGAAGAATGGCAGCAGAAAGTGCCAAAGCCCAACGCGAATAGGAGGAAAGGCAGAGAAGGGATGCCCCTGCTGCAAAGAGAGCTTACGAAAAGAAGAAGAAGGAAGAAGAAAGGAAGAAGAGAGAAGAAGAAGATAAAAAGAGAAGAAGAGCTGATGACTTTAACAAAGCTGAAGAGGAAAGGAGGCAGCGAAGGCGATGAAGTGTTGCTGCGAACCCTTCATGTACTTTACTTATGTAAATACATTCATGTAAGCCATCTGTGTACTTAGTGAAGTGTTCTGTAATTTTTCACTTTGTACTTATTCTAGTATCCTAGCATAGATGTCTGTATTTTGCTTTGATGTAGAATGCTCTAATACCAAATTTAACAAGCGTAAAAGGACAAGAATGCTATGATCAATAAAACGATCGATTCTACACATACATTCTTTGTTACTGCATTGTCTGTATGTATCTTTGTTGTTTATATTTTGTTGAATGTTTTTAAGTTTTGGCATCATCAAAAATGGGGAAATTGTTGGGAAATTTATTTTATAGATTTTGATGAATGCCATGTAAAACTTAAACTAGAAAGTTGGCACCCCATTTTCCTTGTAATTTGCATTGTAATAGATAGGGCTGGAAAAGTCCGAGTCAAGTCACTACGCTGGAAATACAAGAAGTCAATCAAGACTGAGTGAAGACTCATTGTGAAAGTGAGTATGGCCAAGATAGAAGATCAAGAACTCGATCAAGATGTATCACCGAGGAATAGGCTGTGAAAAAGTCACCAAAGTCAACTCAAGAAGCCAAGTCTCAAGTTGAAGTGACAGATCATCATCCAATGATTGGAGCGGACTCAAGTCACCTGGGGAAAAAGGCAAGCGACCAAGATGAGTTAATCGAAATGAATCGATTTACGTAGAAGTCAAGAACATTACTTAAATAAGTAATACTTCCATGTTGCCAGTCTTAAAGTGCTCATCCCATAAGCGTGCAAATGGAATAAACCAATGGGAAGCAAGATGCACCTCATGTCGAACACGAAAAGTCGCAAACTCATTTAATACGAGGAAGGGTCTACATCTCAAGATTGAGGACCAAGAAAAGACAAGCCAACGAACACTAGTGACTTTTGAAATCGTATATCTCTTCAACGGACAGATTTTCAAAAATTCACTATAAAAAGCTGAGGAATTTCATTGAGAAAATATTACCTGAACCACGAACAAGCAAGCAATATTCAAGCTATAAACCTGCAAATATTCTCAAGTATATTCAAGCAAATCCTCAAGCCTGAAACTCGAAGGAAATCGATCTAACACAAAGCTGTGAAGGAAAGACAACTTCAAACTGTTGAAGAGGAAACTTTTGAAGAATCAAAAGGGGTCTACCATCCAAGGAGGATCGTAGGAAGGTTCAGGTCGAACCAATATCAAGTTATTGGCGGGCTTCGTGATCAAATCCAAGAGCTTGAGAAAGTTAGGCTGAGTAGCAAAGCAAGGCCTGTGAAGAAGCTGAGTCGGAAGAGAAGCCAGCTGTGTGACCAAGGCTGTCTCTAGATTGTTGACCACTTTGTAAACAGATCTTTTACATAGTGGATTCCTCCAGGAGTTGGAAAAGAGAGGATTAGAAGAATTAACCCATCTTCGAACCTCTATAAAAATCAATCTGTGTCATTTATTTTTCAAAGACATTTACATTTTTGCATACTCACTTTATATATCTTTGATAAACTTATTTGCTATCCAACCGATTAATAACCAAGTGCTAAAATCAAGTGTTAAAACAAGTTTAAAATAAATTAAAGGGTGTTAAGTCTTCCATGATAAAACTAACACGGCCAAGTTAAGGTTCGGGTTAAACAAATGAGTTATTCTATCAACAAATCTATCGAAATCCGTTGAGTGGCTAACTCTGTTGAATAACCAACTTAGTTGTCCCTCAAGGACTCGGTTGTTTGTGTTAACTCGTAAGATTTTAAAAGGACTAAAATCGAAAAATTGGTAAGGTTTATTCAACCCTCCCCTTCTAAACCTTACTTACACCCCTTGCGACAAGACAAGAAATATTTGGACTAACCAAATCACTTGTACAAATTATGCAAAGATTGCCTTTTCTATTTGCTTCACAAATAATTTCATCATTTTTAAGAATAAGGCATTTTTCTTTATTGAAAACAACATTATAATTTGAATCACAAAGTTGGCTAACACTTATCAAATTAAACTTAAGCCCTTCTACTAAAAGAACATTACTAAGAGAGAAAGAAGAATTACCAATTTCTCCATTTCCAAGAATTCTTCGTTTGCCATTGTCGAACATGACCATACCTCTTCTTGGAGCTTGATATTGGTAAAAGTTCTCTCTTTCCGGTCATATGGCATGAACACCCGCTGTCCACGAGCCATTTTGAATCCTCCATGGTTGTTATAGCCCCTATTACCTACAAATGAAATACATTTAGGTACCCTATAATTTTGGGGTCCATGGGGTTAGTCTTGAGACCTTTGGGTCTCCAAACATAGCTAAAATTGTTCTTCAATTTACAATGAGAAACATAATGACCATCATTACCACAATAAAAGCAAATAAGATTGTGGGCACTACTAAAGACGAACAAAAGTCGGACCTTGGTCATTTTTCTTTGAAATAGGTTGAAAAGATTTATAGCCAAGTCCTAATTTAGAATGCTCACCTCTTTGTGCATCTAATATTTTTGTAACTTTATCCGTACTTAAGTTAAAACGATGCACACCCTTTTTAAACATTCAAGATCATTAGTGAGCGATTGTTTTTTGGTTTCAAGAGTATGGACTTTAGTAAGAGTAATAGCATGAGCTTTATCAAGAGATTCATAAGAAGTAAACAATTTATCCTTTTCAATTTTAAGCTATTTATGCTCCTTTTTCAAAGTCTTGTATTTAACAATCAAATTTTGAAATTCATTTTGCAATTCATCAACTAAGGAAGAAGTTGAGGAGTTAGAGCGTACTCATTATTTTCATCGTCTATGGCCATAAGACCATGTTCGGTTTCACCTTCCTCATCGGATGTGGCGAGTAGTTCATCCCAAGTTTTGACATCCGCATTTAGAGCCTTCTTTTTCGGAAAAGGCTTTTTCTTCTTTTGTTCTTCCTCGAGTTTTGGGCAATCGGCTATGAAGTGCCCAGATTTTCCGCATTTAAAACACGAGTTGTCTCTCGCCTTTCTTGCCTTATTTTTATTCACAAATTTTGCATATTTCCGGACAAGTGCGGTGTAGGTCCCAAGGGTGTGAGTGTAAGGTTTAGAAGGGGGTTGAATAAACCTTACCAACTTTTCGATTTAGTCCTTTTAAAATGTTCGAGTTAATACTTCACAAATGAGTCCTTGATGGACATGACTAAGTTAGTTAATCAAATAGAGTTAGTCACTCAACAGACTTGACTAAGTTGTTGATAGAATAACTTCACTGCTTACTAAAGACTTAACTCGATCATTGCGATATGTTTTCAATGGAAGACTTAACACCCTTAAATTTGGTTTAAGTTTGTTTTAATACTTGGTTTTAGCACTTTGTTGATTATCAATTGGATAGCAAATTTATCAGCAAATATCAAAATAATATCAGATAATTAAAGTGCTAAAATGTAAATGACACAATGAATTTTATAGAGGTTCGAAGATGGGGTAATTCTTCTCCCTCTCTTCTCCAACTCCCCGAGGAATCCACTTAGTATTGATCAATATACAAAGTGGTTATCGATCCAGAGATGCAAGTCTTGATCACACAAATGACTTGATCCTTGGGGACTCGATGCGAGATGCCTTGGTCACACATCGTACGACTCGGCTTCTTCACAGGCGGCCGCGCTTTACTACAACCCACTTGCTCAAGCTTCTTGGATTTGATCACGAAGCCCTCCAAAAACTTGAGACTGGTTCAACCTTGAACCTTTCTACAATCCTCCATGGAATGTAGACCCTTGATTCTTCAAATGTTTCCTCTTCAACCGATTGAAGTCGTTTTTCCTTCACGGTGAGTGTTGGATTGATTTACTTCATAATGTAGGCTTGAGGATTGAACTTGTATGACTTGAGTAGGTTATAGTTTGAATAATAGCTTGAAAGTTCCAGGTAACAAGGGTAACCTTTTCTCAAATAGATTCTCGGCCTTTTATAGTGTTCTTTTGAAAATTTGCTCGTTTAAGAGATATGTTAATTTTCAAAAGACACTTGTGGTCGTTGGCATGTCTTGTTGCAATTCTTGGAATTGACATTTCCTCGTATAAATGAGTCTTGACTTTTGAGTTAACACAGTGCGAGCTTTCCATTGGTTCATTCCTTTTGCACGCTTAAGGGATCGAGCACTTTAAGAAAGACAATATGGAAGTATTACTTGTTTAAGTAATTCTCTTGACTTCTGTACGGATCTCTTTCGATTATCTCGACTTGGCTGCATTTTCTTGACTTCCCAGGTGACTTGAGTCAACTTTCAATCATTAGATGACTCATCCGTCACTTAAACTTGAGACTTGGCTATTTTGAGTTGACTTGATGACTTCACTCACCATTGCATCTCGATTGCACCTTGATCGAGTTCTTGTCTTCTCTTCTTTGCCACACTCAAATTTGCCTCACAACGAAGTCTTTCTTTTAGTCTCCGGTTGACTTCTTGCATATTTTGGCATAGTGACTTAACTCACTCGACCGGCCATATCTATTACAATGCAATTTACAACAAAATGGGGTGCCAACTTTCTATTCTAAGTTTTACATGGCATTCATCAAAATCTAAAAATTAATTTCCCAACAATTTCCCCCTTTTTGATGATGCCAAAACTTAAAACATTCATACAATAATTAAAAGAAAGATACGTCACAATGATGTAGAATCACAGAATGTATGTGTAGAATCAATCTTTTATTGATCATAACATTCTTGTTCTTTACACAAATGTGTCAGAGTGTATCGAGCTTAAACATAGCTTAAGGTAACCATGCTATTCTATATCTACGCAAGTATAGAAATTATACAATTTTATTCGATATACGAGAGGACTTACATAAAGATGTATTTACACAATAAAATACATGAAGGGTGGACAACAACACTTCATCTCCTTTTGCCTCCTTCTTTCCTCATCATCGGCTCTGTCTTCTCGATCTATTTCTCTTCTTCTCTCTTCTTCTTTTCTTTTCTCATATTCTTTTCTCGCGGCTTCATCTTTTTTCCTTTCTTGTCTCTCTTCCCCAGTGAGCTGAGTTTGTCTTCTATTTTCTTCTTCAATTCTTTTTACATACTCGGCATTGTTCTTGCCACTTGCGGGTTGGCTACTTCGTCGAATCAAATTGATAGATCCCTCCTTTCTTGCATGGATCTATATATTCAATGTTTTTGGGTAGAGGTCTAGGTCCGAAACCTCTTCCTCCTCCACCGCTTCTTCCTCTCCTCCTCTGGCGTGTATTATCTTTGGGGCCTTCTTTTTCCCAAATTGAGTGACCAAGAGAGTGATCGCGCGATGTGTCTGTCTCTGTCAGCTTCTTCACATAGCTTGAGGCCTTTTTCCCAATACAAATCCCGGAGGCGAGCCATGGACATATTTGCGAAGTAACCTCGGATGCGGCGTCTTGAATTCATCAACAGATCTTGGCTCGGTTCCGACGCCCGAAATGGCATAGGTGTCTCTGTCATTTGGAATGCCTCCATGTTGTTTCGATATATCCATAACTCGGGCATACATCTTTCCTTCCACCTCCTTCATCCCTGTTTCTACTATTTTTCACTTTTCACCATGGGTACTGCGGAGTGTTGGAGTGGCGAGTCATCGGGAGTTTCTTGATGATATCACCATGACAAGACCTTGCTGGGGTTTTAGCAATCATCGGGTCATATATTTCAACCTTTCCCCTCAACAGATTTTCCCTTCTTCTCTCTTCTCGATTCTTGGTATCTTTTCCTTCACAGAATCGTCCTTCTTTTCAACTTGAGAACCTTTCAACGCCTTTAGGTATTCCTCTTCCCCCTTTTTGGCATCATCAAAGGAGAGAGAACCCACGAAACAAGCTAGCAATGATGAAGTCTAAGCGGTGATAGCCGAGTTATGTTTCGAATCTGTGCGGAGTATCTTGCCGCACGGAATTGAGAGCGAGTGGCGTTGGATTCACCGCCACTGATTCATTTCAGCCATGAGGAGGCTGAATTTGTTCTCCATGTTCTCCTCTACGCACGAAGCTCTTTCTTATGAAATTCACGCAGTGATTGCATCTCGTGTTGTGAGATTCATGCATTCGATCGATGTTTTCTTGCATTCCTATCTTCATATCGGCATTCTCACCCGCTTGGACTAGCAATTTATTGAACAAAGTTAAAGTATCGAACTTGTTCTACACGCGTTATCTGCTATTGTTGCCACCATTCCCGGATCGACAATTATTCCACGATATCGGCGGTAAGAGATTTGCATCTCGGTTATCGATCTCATGTCCAGTGAGGCCTGGTGCCTTTCCATCTTCTCATCTCTCGCAAATATGGCCTTGAAAACTTCTCGACCCTCACCGCCACTGTCATCACCGCCGGTCGGCCAAGCGTCAAAGTTAAAGTCTCGTTGGGACGATGGTGTCTCGTTGGAATAGCGGGATTAGGTTTATGGAAACGTTCTTAGTCTCTAGCTGATTCTTCAAGAAGGTCGTAGCTCTAGAGAGAAGAAACGATTCTTCAAACGGATCATCATGGGCAACGGGAATTTGCTCAATGGTAACTTGTGCCCGTGATGTGCCCTTGTGGAGTCAATCTGCTGCGACTTGGGTAGCTGCGCGATTGACGACACACAATCGTGGTCCTGTTGGGGTTTTGACCAGTGGTGATCCTCACGGTCTCAACAGCTTCGTCGGTCTCGATTGGTTTTTCTATGTGAGTTGGTCGGTCCTCGGCCGTATCGGTGGCGTCATCGGACAATGATGAGATTTGCATGGGTGTCTCATCATCAAAATTAAAGGTTTGGCGAGTAGCCTTAAGGTCGGTCTTACTCGTGCTTGGGAGAACATCCTCACCGAGTCTTTTGGATCGGCGATGAGGATGACTCAAACCGTCTTCACCTTCGGATCCCGAAAGGTTACATCGGGATTGTCTTGGGAATTGTGAAGAGCACTTATCTCCTTTTCAAATGGATCAATGATAGTAGGAGGGATGTTACGTGCTTCCGTCTTTTTACCCCCGGAAGTCTCAACCTCCCATTGGCCTTCATTACCTCCCGCACTCAACTCGCAAAGGTGAGGCCTGGGATCCCTTTCCGGCGATGTCACTGCCTTGGGGTCTTTCGAGGTGGCATCCACCGGAGTCTCAACTCCATGGATTGCACTTTCATTGCCCGGAGTGTTAACTCCCGGGCGCTTCCTTCATGTGCCTCGACCGCATCGCCAGCCGCGTCATTGCCTCGTAGAGCGATTGGCACTTCAAACGAGATGATCTTAATCGCTATCGAGCCTCGTCGATGACAACTTGTTTGTGTATCCATTTGTTGTTCCTTCTCCACTTCGCCTCCAAGATTCGTTGTGGAGAGTCACCGCAGATCCTCCGACCTTGCTGCAGTGGAGGGAGTTTCCCCTCACCGGCACACCGCCTTGAGTGACTTGGAATGGGGTCACTCGTCTCGGACTCCCCGGCTGTTCCCTTTGAGTATTAAACCATTGGGGCAAGTGGTAAGACACCTTCATTAGGGGTTGGCTCGATTTGGGGTCCCCACAATCCCGCCATCGCCATTTCCCTTAACACCTTCTTTTCTCGAGTGAGTTGGGAAGTGGTGGCGGCGACAACAAAGTGGCAATATCTTTGCACCACTCCCATCGGATCAATCTCCGATTGTGATGTGGAAGACTCCCCTGTCCTTCCAATAAGCGTTGCTCATGTAGGACCCTAGATTCCCGCATGGCTTGCTCCATCTCCAATTCTTCTCAGAAGCCCAAGAAGAGGTCCGAGATCCTCATCACTCCCGGAGAGAATGTCAAGATGAGGATGTGTATGATCGATGGTTCCAGTAAATGGACAAATCGGCCTTTTCACGAGCTTGCTTCCTCGCCAGATCTCTGCTTCTCCTTGTCTTTGAAGATCTGCGCAGGATATCCGTGCGCTTTTCTTCATCTAGTGCTTGGACCATAGTGGTCAATCCGAGAAAGTTCAACATTTCGTCTTCTTCTTCAATAAACTCCGGTCTTTGGAATCGTTTCCTGGATCGACTCGCTTTCCACTTCCTCCATTCTCGCATTTGGATTTTGGATGTCGGATATGGGGATAGGATCATTACATCGTCATCATCTTTATCATCTTCTCCCCGCCCCTCGTTCTCGTGGATTAAAGGTAGCAAACTTTGGTGCTTCACACCTCGGCAGCTGTCTGTTGCGGGAGGGGATACAACCCTGTCAACAGGGGAGTTTGCTTTCGATTACTTTTGTGTCTCACAAATGCTTCGACTACAATCGTGTCTTCAATTTGCCTCTCTTTGATCGGCTTCAGCCCGATCTTGCTTTTTCATCAATAATATCGGGAGACTCTACTTCTCCGCTTGTCTCCGCGATCTGCTCCAGTGAGTGGCGACTAATCGCTTTTTTCTCAAGCTCGGAGCGCTTGAAGATTCTTCTTCTTCTTTTGGTTTTTACCAGAGGAATATTTGGTTCCACTTCCTCCTGTTCGTCGAAGGTAAATGCCTTTGCGCTTGTCTTAGAGGGCTACCTTCCTTGTTGTGACAGTCCTTTTTTTTTAATCACCGGAGAAGGGATTAACGGTTCCTTCTCCATTGTGGCTGCGGGGGCGGGAGACACGGCGGGGGCAGTGACTCGACTGCGGGCGAGGCAGTGCATCTTTTGTTTTCCTTTTCTTTGTTGCGGGGGCAACAGCCTTCTTTGTAGCCGCAGGGCGCTCTTCTTCTTGAGAGGAGGAGACAACTGTTTCTTCAGGGTCACCGATTCCCCCTCACTTGTGTCCGCTCTCTTGGCATAAGCTCTCCTCTCGTGCCCAAGCGATCCTCCAAACAAACAATCCTCCTTGAAGGATTTATTCCCAATATTCTCTGCGAGTCTGCGTATACAAACTCAGCCTAGTTCGCCTTTCTTTTCTTCAATGATCGCAAATGCCATTACGATCACTTTGTTTAAAACATTGGTTAAAGCTTCCAAATTTGATGTCTATGCATTTGGCAACAATGTCTAGCGATTTGTGGTAGTCCTCCTTCAACAGCTTCTTCTCACTGTAGACAACCTTTGCAAGATGATCGGGTTTGGCTACTTCCTTCCAAGCAAAGGCGGCCAAGTTAACATCGCCTTCATAAATCTCCGCACTCCTTCCACTTGGCAATGGCGAAGCAAAGTTCTCGCCAGATCCTTGGCAGTGATGGTGAAACCTTTTCCGTGAATAGAGGACTTGATGCCCTCATTGTGAACTTCAGCGTTCACGTAGAACTGTGCGACCTCTTCCACGTAGGTCATCGGAAACTCCATCGTAAAAATGCTTTCATCCCGACTTTTCCAGCCTTCTCTCGCTATCTTCTTCACAAGGGTGTCGTCAGACCCCTGTTTGATCATGCCGTCGAAATCCACAGTAGACCCAGTGTGGATTTGCTTTCCCAACTTGACAAAATCGTGAGTAGATGCCATTTCTCGATGTTTTATCGAACGAAACTTTGAAAATGAACTTTGAAGATTAGGGTTTTGAGAGAAAATTTCTTTCTTTGCTTTCGAGAGAGATGAACAGTTTTGGTAAAGTGAGAGAAAATTGGGCGAAACGGTATATGTATGGGTTATGAAAGGGCGTGCGGGTGGTTTTGAAATTTGATCAAGATCAACGGCTCGATTTTGCACGTTGATTAACATTTGATTTCTCGCATTTAATGCGGTAGCATTTATATCCAATCATAAGCTTGGTATGCAGCTTTTGACTGTACACGTCATAATTATGCTGACGTCATTCTTAAAAACATTCCCGCTTAGTAAAAATGACTGCGTTTTTGTCACTTTGCTCATAAATGCCATGACTTATTCCTTAGCGATTTAACTCTTCTCTCTTTCCACATAAGCACTCACCGTCACTAACTCGACGCAACATTCTCCGATACGGCCGATTCACTTAGCTTATTCAAGCGTTGACTCTTTTTATCTTTTTCGTGTTTCATCTCTTTTCTTTGACTCTTCCGAGTGTCAACTCAGCTCAATTAACCCTAATTCATGCTTGAGTTCTTCAAATCTTGATTCACATAATGGTTTTGTGAATATATCAGCTAACTGCTTATCGCTTGAGATATATTCCAAGGTGATGTCCTTCCTTTCTACATGATCTCTTATGAAGTGATATCGACATCAATGTGCTTTGTTCTTGAGTGCAACACAAGATTTTGAGTGATTGCAATTGCACTTGTATTATCACACATAATTGGAATTTCCTTTTCTTCAACTTCATAGTCTCTCGATTCTTTGTCTCATCCATAAGACTTGGGCACAACAATGCCATGACTATGTATTCTGCCGCTTTTACCGTGGAGGTGGCTATTGAATTTTGCTTCTTGCTAAAAACCAGGAAAATTAACCTATTTCCAAACATTTGACATGTACGGGTACTCTTCCTGTCAACTCCACATCCAAAGATAGTCGAGTCGAGTAACCAATTAGCTTGAATCCACCTTCCTTAGGATACCATAAGCCAACTTCTTGCTTCCTTTCAAATATCTCAAGATTCTCTTGGCTGCAACATGTGGCTTTGTTTTGGAGCGATTGAAATCTTGCACATACACCTACAAAGCAAAGGTGATGTCCGGCTGCTTGTTGTGAGATAGAGCAATGATCCAATAAGTGCTCAGATCTTGTTTGATCCAAAGGCTTGCCATCGTATCCATATCCATTTTGACCGATGTATTCATTGGTATTTTCACAGAGGATTTCTCTTCCATACCAAATTTCTTCATTAAATCTCTGTGTACTTTGTCGACTTATGAAGGTTCCATCCTTCACTGTTTCACTTGGAGTCCAAGGAAGAATGTCACTCTCCCATCATGCTCATTTCAAATTTGCTTTGCATAAGATTTGAGAATTTATCACACTCTTTGTTTGTGGATCCAAAGATGATGTCATCCACATATATTTGAACAAGCAGATAATATTCCCATCTTGAATTCTCAAAAGTGTTCTATCCACTTTGCCTTTTGTAAATCTGTTCTCGGTCAGAATTGTGATAATGTATCATACCATGCTCTTGGTGCCCCTGTTTCAACCGTATAAAGCTTTCTTGAGTTTGTATACTTTATCTCCAAGAGTCTTCTCGCTCAAATCCTGGAGGTTGTTCAACATACACTTCTTCCTCCAAGAACCCATTAAGGAATGCACTCTTTACATCCATTTGATATACAAAGAAGTTCTTGTGAGCGGATAGGCAAGAAACATCCTTATGGCTTCCAATCTTGCCACAGAGCAAAGGTTTCATCAAAATCTATTTCTTCTTCTTGGCAATACCCTTTGGCTACCAATCTTGCTTTGTTTCTTACCACGTAACCTTCCTCATTCATCTTGTTTCGAACACCCATTTAGTGCCAACAACATTTTGATGTGTAGGTCTTTGAACCAATATCCACACTTTGTTCCTTTCAAACCGATTGACTCTTCTTGCATGGCTTGAATCCAATGTGTGTCATCCAATGCTTGTGACACATCTTTTGGCTCTATTTGTGAGATGAAACAAGTAAACATTGCTTTATGTTGAGTTCGATCTAGTTTTCACACCTTCTCTTACATCTCCAATGATTAGTTCGGTGGATGGTCTCTCGCCATCTTACATCAAAGTTGGAGTAAGTTAGCCGGATTAAGTCGTCTTGAAGTCGTGTTATTTTGATCAGCTCTCTCATCATCACTTAGATGCATATTTCCCACTGTCTTTGAGATTCAAATATCTCATCTTCATCCGGGTTTATAATTCCGGCTTGACTTCAACATAGGGACTCTTTTGCATGGTTGGTGATTCGGCTTATCACCGACTCTTCAATGTCTTCTCCATTTACATTGGGTTCATCAAACATCACATGAATGGATTCTTCGTAACCATTGTCCTCTTGTTGAGCACTCAGTAGGCTTTGCTTTGTGAGTATCCTAAGATACCTTTTATCACTTTAGCATCAAAAGCCTTTAAATTATTTTTGCCATTGTTGTGGATGAAGCATTTGCATCCAAATATTCTAAAATATGCAACATTTGGCTTTCTCCCTATCCAAATCTCATAGGAGTCTTTGTCACCACCATTTATCATGCATCTATTTTGAGTATAGCATGTTTGTGTTTATTGCTTGACCCAAAATCTTTTAGCAGCCTGCTTCAACTAACATGGTCCTTGCTGCTTCTTTGAGAGTTCTGCTTTCTTCTTTCTACAACTCCATTCTGGCGGGAGTCCTTGCTGCAGATAATTCATGACCAATACCATTTTCAATACAATACGAGTTATTATTCCATTGACAAACGCAGTTCCTCTGTCGAGATCTAATTTTGATAATGGTTTGACTCTTCTCATTTTGATTCTCTTCATCACCGTGGTAGTTTCAGCAGGTTTCTTTCTTCTTACACATGAAAATTGTCCATGTATCTTGAGTAATCATCTACCGCCACCAAAGTGTATTTCTTTTAAACTTATGCTTTGGCGTTCAACTGGACCAAATAGATCCATATGTAGCAGTGCAATATTCTTGTTGAAGATGGACATGTCTTTTCTTTGAATGATGATTTGATCTGTTTTCCCATCCGCATGCATCACATATACTTTCCTTCTTGTATACGAGTCCGAAGTCATTTCACTAGATTGCTCCTTGCAAGCTTGTTAATTGTTTTGAAGTTCGGTGACTCACTTTCTTGTGCCACAACCAACTTGATTCATTGTGCTCTTTGCTAGCAGACAAGTGTTTGGTGTTGCATTGACCAATCTACCACATACATGTTCTTTTTGTCTCCGCATCCTTGCAACACTACTTCATTAGATTCAATGTTCTTGATTTGGCATACTCCCATATTGAATCCAACATTATAGCCCTTGTCACGAGTTGACTTATGCTTAGTAAGTTGAAATTGAGGCCTTCAACATATGCAACATCCTAATTTCTAATCCATTTTTCTTGATGGATCCAATGCCTCTTATTTCTCCCCCGAGCTTCATTCCTCCAAATATGACTTTTGCACCTCTAACTTCCTTAAATTTTGACAGATTTTTCATGTTTCTGTCATGTGTCTAGAATGACCACTATCCATTTACCAGGTTCCTTGGCACTCATCCGCTCCTTGAACCCGCAATCAAGGAAATTAGGTTTTAGGTACCCATTTATTTGTCCTGGTCCCGAGGGGTTAGTATTGTAAGATGATCCAACCAACCTATAGCCAAATGATTTGACTCTATGAGGTTGCCATCTATCGCCCATAATCATAATTAACTTTGGCAAATTGCTTGGGGTTCTAGGTTCATACAATTGTCTCTTTTGTCGTATACATGCATGTGTTTTAGCAATTACCTTCCTCGGGTAGTTGTGATATCTCCGAGTGTAGTGCCTAGGTGCATATGTGTGTTGATGATAGCTCTTATGCCTTTGGAATGGCCTTTCTTTGAGTTCTAGGCCTTTGCCATTTAGGCTTATATTCCATAGGTCTTTGCGATAATTCACATTATTCCAATCACTTGCTTGGGTACTTTCTACCATTCCCATCATATGTGTTTCTTTTATAGAACTTCTGGGCTTTTGGTAGCTATGTTTCTTCTTTTACTGAGTATTTCTGTTGGGAGTTTCTTTGAGAACTCTGGGATTTCTTCTCACCGCCCTTTCAAGATACTCACCGCTATTTTCCTTTTCCTTTATAACCAATGCCAGTTTGCTTGTGGTTGTGCTTTGGAATGAATGTGTGTGCATCATTTGGAGTTTTGGATTTTGAGATGTTTCATTACTTGAAGATCCTTTTTTCCAAAATCACTCTTGAACTTGACTTGGCATAGAGGAATTAAATCCTAAGCCCTTGTCTTATCTCCATATTCTCTTTGGCTCGTAATAAGATCATCTAAGGATTTAGATGCCTTCGTGAATGAGGCAATCACATTTTTTGAGGTCATTTTCCCTCTTTTCTATAGCAGATTATCTCTGCTATTAACTTAGCATTTTCGGCCTTTAGACTCTTTATTCTCATCGGCTATGTGACTTAGAGTACTCGGCTCCTTAGTCACCGTGAGTTTTGGCTTTTTAGTAGCCGTTTTCCTCATTTAGTAGTGTGTGTGAGGATTTAATGTGTTCAAAGTCTTTCATCATTTTGCCTAATGAATCATTAAGATTAGTGGGTGATGTAGTGTGTGTGTCACAATCACTATCACTAGAATCTGAGTGTGATGAGTTGGAGTGTACCTCATCTTTTTGGTCGGGTTGGTCTTGTTCTTTGGCCATTAGGCGGATCGGGCTTCTTCTTTCGTAGTCACTTGAGTAGTCACTTCACTACTCTCCGAGTCTGCTTTGTGTCTTTTGACTTGACTGTCTCAAATGAGCCAGTCTGTGCTAATATTGCCTTTTTCTTCTCTTGTCTTCTTTCTCTCAAGACTTTTCTTTCCTCTTCATTCATGTATTTGTTGACTACAGGATATGGGCAATCAATAGCATAGTGACCAGGTTGCTGCGGTTCAAGATAAATTTTCAACCTTTTGATCGATTCTTTCCATCCTTGGATTGTCGGCTCTTTGATACTCTACCTTTTGATGCTCTGTTCTTTTGGGTGGCCTATCTTCCCTTGACTTGGAGGAGCCGAGTGTCTTCCGGAGGATTCACCTTTGCCTCTTTTGTAATTCTTGTTGAAGAGTTTGTTAAACCTTTTAACCATCGGGCAATATCCTCTTGGTCAATGACTTCCCTTGACCTCGGCTCTTTTATCGTCCTTAACAATTAGAGCGATTGTTTTGGGCACAAATTGTCTCCTCTTGGTCTTTTCTTCTCGGCTCAAATTCGTAGGCTTTGAGATCCGAGAATAGCTCATGGTTGGATGTCTTTGATAGGTCCATGGAATGTCTCGAGCCATGACCTTCATTTCCCACTTTCACCGGGAGACTTCTTAGAATTTTCATACATATTTCCTTCTATGTATATTCTTTTCCAAGTGCGGATAGCTCATTGGTAATTTACGTGAACCGAGCATCCGGTTGATCCAAGGTTTCTCCCCGCAAGCATCTTAAAGTTTTCAAATTTTTGTACAAAGAACAGATAGTTTATTTTCCTTGATTTGCTCGAGCCTTCACAAATCGGGGTTAGCTTATCCTGCATTTCTTTTGCGGTCTTGCACGATTTGACTTTGTTGAACATAGCTTTGTCCGAGTTTTGTAAAGAATGTCCTTGGCCACGTTGTCCAAGTTGTATCTTTTCTGTCATCATTTGTCCATTCAAATCTTGGTTTTTCAACCATAGCTGGTGGGAGCAACATCATCTTCCTTCAATTTGCAAAGACCCTCCTTGCCGTGTTCACTTTTAAGATTTGCGTTGGCCCATCTTCTATTACTATCCACATTTCATCGTGTAATCTTTGATAGATGAGCCTCGCATACGAATTTTCCAATCATCAAATTCTTCAATTGTGAACATAGGGATGCGTGTCAAATTTTCTTCCATGATAATAACTTTGCTGAATAAAAGAGTTTTGAAAGATCAAGTGCTAAAGCAAGCTTTGAACGATTGGAGATCTAGTTCAAGAACTAGTGCGGAAGGCTCAATGAACCAACCGCTCCGATACCACTTGTAGGTCCCAAGGGGGTGTGAGTGTAAGGTTTAGAAGGGGTTGAATAAACCTTACCAACTTTTCGATTTAGTCATTTTAAAACGTTCGAGTTAATACTTCACAAACCGAGTCCTTGATGGACAACTAAGTTAGTTAATCAACAGAGTTAGTCACTCAACGACTCACTAAGCTATTGATAGAATAACTCAAATTGCTCTAACTAAAGACTTAACTCGACCGTGATATGTTTTCATGGAAGACTTAACACCTTTGAATTTGGCTTAAGTTCGTTTTAATACTTGGTTTTAGCACTTTGTTGATTATCAATTGGATAGCAAATTTATCAAAGCAAATATCAAAATAATATGAAATTAAAGTCTTTGAAATGTAAGTGACACAATAAATTTTATAGAGGTTCAAGATGGGGTAATTCTTCTACTCCTCTCTTCTCCAACTCTGGAGGAATCCACTAAGTATTGATCAATATACAAAGTGGTTATCAGATCCGATGCAAATCTTGATCACACACCGACTTGATCCTTTGGGACTCGATGCCGAGATGTCTTGGTCACACAGTGGCTTCTCGTGACGACTCGGCTTCTTCACAGCGGCCGCCTTTGCTACTACAGCCCACTTGCTCAAGCTTCTTGGATTTGATCATGAAGCCCTCCAAAAACTTGAGACTGGTTCGACCTTGAATCTTTCTACAATTCTCCGTGGAATGTAGACCCCTTGATTCTCCAAATGTTTCCTCTTCAACCGATTGAAGTCGTCTTTCCTTCACGGTGAGTGTTGGATTGATTTCCTTCGTAATGTAGGCTTGAGGATTGAACTTGTATGACTTGAGTAGGTTATAGTTTGAATAATAGCTTGAAAGTTCCAGGTAACAAGGGTAACCTTTTCTCAAATAGATTCTCGACCTTTTATAGTGTTCTTTTGAAAATTTGCCCGTTGAAGAGATAAGTTAATTTTCAAAAGACACTTGTGGTCGTTGGCATGTCTTGTTGTAGTTCTTGGAATTGACATTTCCTCGTATGAATGAGTCTTGACTTTTTCGTAGTTCTAACACACAGTGCGAGCTTCCCATTGGTTCATTCCTTTTGCACGCTTATCGAGAGCACTTTAAGAAAGACAAGATATGGAAGTATTACATATTTAAGTCTTTCATTATCTCGACTTGATTGCATTTCCTTGACTTCCCCGGTGACTTGAGTCGACTTTCAATCGTGGATGACTCATCCGTCACTTAAACTTGAGACTTGGCTATCTTGAGTTGACTTGACGACACTTCACTCACCAGTATCTCGGTTGCACCTTGATCGAGTTCTGTCTTCTCTTCTTTGCCACACTCACCGCCTCACATCTGAGTCTTCCTTTTAGTCTCCGGTTGACTTCTTGCATATTTTGGCATAGGCCGTGACTTAACTCACTGACCCAAATTCTATCTATTACAATGCAATTTACAACAAAAATGGGGTGTCAACTTTCTATTCTAAGTTTTACATGGCATTCATCAAAAATCTAAAAATTAATTTCCCAACATGCGGCCGTCTCTTCATCATCCTCGTCATTATCATAATATGAATTATTAGAAAAAGATGTTAGACCTTTAGGAATATTTTGCATACCCAATTGAGTGATGGATGGTTTGGAATTTTTCTCTCCTTGAGATAGATTTCATAAATGAGGAGGTTCACGATGAGCTCATCGAACTTGAGTGTTTCGAGATTTTATGCTTCCGTAATAGCCGTCACCTTTTTGGACCATGAGCCCTTGGGAGTGCATTAAATACCTTAGTCATCTTGTCTTCTTCGTAGATGACTTTACCGAGGGCCACAAGAGGATTGACAATGTTGTCAAGCCTTTCCACCATTTTTGATATGCTTTCACCATCATGCATATTGAAGTTTTCAAAGTCTTTAACAAGCATGGTTTTTCTTGCTTGTTTGACCTTCTTTGTTCCTTCATATATTGTCTCTAATTTTTCCCAAACTTCATGTGCCGGCCTTATGTCTTTTATGCGATTATACTCGGTGGCGGTAAGAGAGCAATGTAAAATATTTAAGGCCTTACCGTTTTAGAAAGAAAGCCTTCTTGTCATTTTCATCGAACTCCATGAAGGTTTTGAGAGCCGAGGTGTCGTCCTCCAATTTCTTGGTTGGTTGATCAACTCCTTCAATAACCATATTCTAAATATCAAATCCGCACCCTTTGCGAAAAGCACTCCGTCACGGTCTTTCCAAAATGTGTAGTTGTTGGCGTCGAATAGCGGTGGCTTGTTGGTGGAGCGCGGTGGTGAGATAAGCTTCGTTCATAGCCATAGATCTTTCCTCTTTACTCGGAATGAGCTATCCAAAGAGTTTGGCTCGATACCACTAGTTAGTACAAGTGGCTACGATAAACTAGAGGGGAGGTGAATAGATTATGCCGATTTTTCAAATTTTGCACTCTTTTTCGAGTGAACAAGCAAAGATGAAGACTAAAATGCGGAAAATAAACAACACACAATGATTTAAAGAGCTTCACCCCACCTAGGGACTACGTGCTCTACCACCCCAAGATATTCGGGATGGGTTTCGAAAAGAAAAACAAATTTTATTAATTACCACAATTAATACAACACCACCTTTTGAGGATTACCACAATCCTCTTACAACACCTTCAAAGGAGATTACCACAATCTTCCTTCAACACCTATGAAGAGTAGCACACTCTTCAACACCTAAGATCACCCAAGTGTGCTCTTACCACAAGAACAACAAGGATATCTTGTTTCGGATAATGGACAAAATTCAAGATTATAACTCGATAATGATAATACAAATATTAAATGCAAGTGTAATCAAGAATGGAAAGCCTAGACCTCAAGAATGTGCAAGTGAAAGTACTTAGGCTAATACAACAAGAGTTTTTGACAAAGTGTTTGCTTGTATGCTTTTGCTTGTATGTTGCGTTGTGTCTTGTTGCTTGAATGGTTCCTCTATTTATAAGAGATGTCTTGGTTTGATTTCCCGACATTGGCTCCTTCTTGGAGAATGATTTCTCAAAAATAATGCAATTAAAATCAAGATATAGTCATTAGAAATCAACCCCTTAAAATTGGGGAAAAGTCATGTCAAAACCCAATGAGATAGTTTCTTTTCAAAAACATATAGCGGCCGGTCGCACGGATGGAAGAATTTGAAAATGTTTCACTAAAAATACACAGGGGATCGGTCGACATAGGTCCGACCGGTCGATGCCCTATTAGACAGGTTGAGGTCCCTTAAATTTCAATACAGAGAGTTACGCATTTCGGGGTTTGATTCGACCGGTCGTCTAAGGTCGATTGGTTGCCCACACCGGTCAACCTTCGGGTCGACCGGTTGCCCTCCCATATTTTCTTCCGTCCCATTTTCTGTTTTGAAAATTGATTCAGATACAGGATGCCCTATAGGGCGACCGGTCCAACACAAGACAAAAGTGTTGTCCAATATTTGTCGAAAATAAACTTCCCGGAAATACTCCGAAAAAAATAGTAAAAATATTCTATATCGATCGGGAGTATTTGGACAACATTTAGAAATATTGTTTTGGTGTAAAAACTCATTTAAATAAAATTATCAAAATTATGATAAAAATATTTATCTAACAATCGTATGCTTGCTATCGTGGTCACGAGGAGGTCACGTTAAAAGAAATTATCCTCGGATAAAGAAGAATGATGCGATAGCGGTGGCGGTGACGGTGGAGGTAGTGATGTGGTGATAGGCTGCAGAAGATGGAGATATCTCACAATCTCCACAAGGATTGATACTTCTTCTTGAGATGAATGGATTTTAGATTTATGATGCGTAATGTATATGTACTCGAGAAGAAATTATTTTTGATTTACTTTAATTACGGAGGGCATGAACTTTATCCTCGGTGATGATTCTACTTATAGAATCATGGGGTTTGAAGTGGTGAAAATTAAAATGGGTGATAGAGTGGGCTATACTTTGGGTGATGTGTGCTATGTCCCAAAGATACGGAGGAATCTAATTTCCTTGAGTCAAGTGGACTCCAATAGGCGAGTATTCAATTTGGAGGTGGAGTCTTGAAAGTCATACGTTGCGGAAAAGTCCTAAGGGTGGGAGAAAAATATCGAATTTGTATCGTCTGGTGACCTCAATGATAATCGAAGTGGAGCACACCTAAAGGCTTCCAAAGAGCGAGGCGAGTGTGAGAAAAATCTTGTTGGGCGAGAGGATGGATTGAAGTCGTCCTCGGTAGAGACAACTAGTGATGTTTTGGGTTTGCATGTGTGCATTGACCAATTGAATAATGTGGAGTTAGGACCTAACCGATTCGGCATGTGCAAAGAATTGAAGATCAGTGGTGTTTTTTGAATGTCCTGGTTTGCATAAAAAGTGTCTTGTAGTGGAGGTGGAGATTATTAGGCGGCCCCACAAAAGTCCTTGAGAGGCGGGCACCAACTCCTAATCGCAAATTTGACAAATTTGTAGCATAAATTGGTTAAGGATGTCACCGCTATTAAATGCTTGCGGTGAGATTTCTCCTATAAATTGAAGATTTGAGAACGGGGAAAATATAGCAAGCAAGAGAGGTGTTTGGCATTCAACCGGGTTAGAGTCGCAAAAGTTTGGGTCGAGCCAACCCGTTTGAGCCAATCGGGCCAATGCACAAAATCGAGTCGTCGATCCGCCTGAAAATCTCTCGACCGCTATTTTTCTCGGCCAATTCAACCAAAATACTCTTTTACACATAAAATGTATCGGGCCACTCGGGCTTGGGCCATCGAGCCAGGCTAAAGTAGTCCCGATCTATTTTGGGCCTATAAAAACATAACCCACCCAACCATTCTCGAGTTGGTCGGGCCGCCACGGTTGTCAGTAGCCGGGCCAAAACCTACTAGCTCTAAACTGGGTATGGAAAGAAAATATAGTGTACACATTTGGAGAGATCAATTTGTGTAAGTCAAATTGTGATAGATACGGGGAAGCACTCAGGGTTAGAGCTGTCAAAATGGGCTGGCGGGGCGGGTCAACCCGTGGCCCGCCAAAACCCGCCAATAGGTGGTGCGGTGAGGGCCGGTCGCCATTTTAGCGGGCGTATAAACTCTGGTCCAGCCCAACCCGCCATGGGTTGCGGGCTAGGTTGGCCGCCCACTAGTTTTTTTTTCTTTTTCTTTTTTTAGTTTTGACATTGGGCTTTGAAAGAAGAAGATTAGCACACTTGCTCATTAACTCACCAATTCGGAGGAAGAGGTTTACGTAATATGCGCATATCCCTAGGAGGAATTGGTTTTTAGGGTAAAATAAAGGTGGGGTTTGCAAGTTTGGAACAACGTTCAAGAAAAAAAGGTTCATTTATCAATATTTCGAAAATGTTTTATATTTATAACCCCAACCAAAGACGGCAAAATTTGAAATTGGCTGCTGAAACAGGTATATTTTTCTTGAATCTTGAATGACATTACATTTTAAAACTTTTTTAGGAATTCAACAGCCAGGCTCATTTTAACAATAATTAAAGAAATATTTTATGTTACAACTAATATAGAAGCTGCCAGCTGTTGTTAAGAGAACCAGTAATATTAAATGTTGTTTAAATATTTGTGTTGTTTCAAATTTACGGTTGTGGTTAATAGTCATTAATACAGTTGCTTTAGAGTTAGTTAAAAATTAATATTAAAATTACTCTTATTTACACAGCTAGTTCAGAGTTAATTAAAAAATTAAATTTAAAATACTCATCAAACAAACGATTTGGCCCGTTGAGGCCCGTTTCTAAGCTGCGCCAAGATTTTTCCCAACCCAACCCAACCCAACCCATTTATTAGGTGGGGCGGGCTGGCCGACGGACCAAACTCATTTTGACAATTTCTGCTCGGATATTTTTCTCTTGGGCAATACAAAGAGGTTGAGGAGAGTATTCTTTGATAACTAATAAAGTTGTTGTCACGAGTTTTTATTTTCTTGGGTTTAGTCGATAAAACTCAAGGGGTGTATTTCTTGTCTTTGGAAAATTCTTTATTAGTAAGGAAACGGAAACTCTCCTGGACATAAGCGTATTTTTGAACCACATATGTGTGTTATTTTATTTTCTATCTTTTTTTGTCATCATTTTATTGGTGTGATTTGTCGGTTATTTCGGATAAATCAAATCTCAAATTACGAGACGTTTATCATTTGTGCCCAACAATATTTTATATAAATTAGACTTCTATATTTATAAATTCTAACTACTCTTTTAATTATTTTAAAAGGGATAAAAACAGATTAACACCCCAAACTATTTAGGTTTTTACACTTAGGCATACGAACTTTGAAACGTTACACTTTGCCACCTAAACTTTACAAAATTTTACACTTTGCTTAAAATTTCGTTTACCCCTAGTTTCATGAAAGTTTGTTTTCGCTTACCCTCTAAACTTTAAAGTTGTTGCACTTTACCACCTAAGCGATAAATTTTATTGTATTTTCTACATTTACTCCTCAAGGTCTTGCGATCCTCGAAAATGGTATCGAGCTAGGTTTATTAAAAACTTTTAGTTATATTTATTATATTTATGTAATTAATAATTGGTGAGGAGAATCTCTCCCAAAAAATATGGATCTCAACAATTGTCCAAGATGTACACCTTACAGACATATCACAAATTTTGGCGATATATGCACAAGATCACCAGGATAAGATAGTATATTGGAACAACCAATATGTTGAAAAGGAACTTGCAGGAGCTAATTGAGAAACCTTGAGACATTGCATGAGAGATAAGCGGCATATTATATGAGTTTCTTCACAAAGAAACCGGATATTATATGTCGATCCGATGAATCGTAAGGAAGGCGATTCATGAAGATACCCATCAAAATCATGATTCCCGATGGTGTACGAGAATGGAACGAGATACTTCCCGGATACATCTAAGATCTCAAAAGATCTTAGAGAGATCCGGAAGACGGTGCGAGAATTATGGCAACCACCATATTCATCTACCAACATAAGTTCATCGGATCCAAAACCGGATGGAGACGATGGTGAAATATCGAAGAAACTCTTGAAATTCTTCATGATATTCGAAACGAGTCAAGAACCTAGAGGATGGACCAAGTTCATCCGGGGGAAAAAACGTATTGATTTGAAAGAGCCTATTTACACCAAAAAGGGAAACCAACCGGTTATACGAAAAATGACGGATGATGAGAGGATTATCGCTATCCTCGAGGAAAATCATCAAAACTAAAAGTGATGGATATGGAAAAGATAAATCTTAAAGATATACATGACCTTGCGTAATCCTTCGCAGGATTAGGAATTGTAGATTTAAAGATGAACGCATGAGATGGATCGGCTTTGGTTACACTTGACCAACATGGAAGACCACCTCCACCACCACCAAGAAATCCCAATGTTGCGAAAGTTCGTTATTCAAATCATGGAGACCATGATGAAAGAATGCCTCATGTTGGAGATTTCACCACAAGGAGTGAACCTCTTACAGAACTCAACAACCTTCTAGAAGGCCAAATTTATATAATACACCTTATGAAAGATTGCGGCTCGATCGATACATCCATATGGATTGATGCTAAATCTGGATATCCCATTTTAAAAATCGAGAAGTCCTTATTGATGAATGGGCATCAACTATGAGGATTGCAGCAGGTACCCTCGATCGTACGAATGAAGGATTCATCTTACTTCTTGAGATGAGTCTTGAAGGATCTGTAAAGATTGCATGGGATATGACCGAAGCAGTTATGAAGAGCACGGTCACAGCTCGAAAATCATTGAAAGGAATTGTTGTTAATATGGCCAAATTATTCAAAATTCATTTTATTGGCATAGGCTACTTTGAGGGATTAGAAGAAAAAAAGAAAAAGATATAAATAGGCCCTCTACTAACTCGAGTTACATGATATTTGTCATATCGATGAATATATCAAGTTGTTCACTGAGTACCGATGGAAGTCTAAGGTGGGAGACAAAGAAGCTTCACAGCTATTCTTTGCAAAGATTCCGAGTCCCTGGAGAGAAATTCTTATCAGGGAATATAAGAGTGCAACAGATTTGGATACGGTGGCCAGAAGAATGTCATTCCTGAAGGCCAAGTTATCTGAATGGTGCCACCATGCAGCACTATACATGAATTACAAGAGATTACAAAGATTTAACAAAGCAGTTCCTCTATGTTGCGTAGACGATGATATCCCAATAGTTGTGGGAGGTCAACCACGGCGGCATAAGAAGAATAAGGAGAGAAGCCATCCATACCGCCGAGAAAGCAGCAGCAAAAGAAGTAGGTCTTCATGGAGACCTAGAAGGTTTTGGTCAAAACAAAAGGCCTGTAGTTACAAATCAGGGCAAAGACCAGCACCAAGCAGGAGTAGAGCCTTTTCATCAGGTTCTAATCAAAGGAGTACCAGTAGATCTTCAGGACGAAGAACTGTCAGGCGAGCTCACACTAGGGCTAATGAAAGTTTTAAAGATAGTAATTGTTGGACATGTGGAGCAAGAGGGCATATTTCAACAGATTGCCCAGAGAACCAAAAACGAGGAGTCAGACAGTTCGAAGCTACACCAAAATTCAAAGAAGCTGTCTATTATCAAGATTTGATCCAGGTGTATCAATTTGAGGATCTACCCTCAGACGAAAACATCTACGAAGAAGAGATCTATTCTAACGATGGAAATGAATCCAGTTCAGAATCAGAGCGAAGAAGAAATTCTTCAGCAAACGGTTAGGGAGGATATGTCAGGATTCCTCTCCCATACTACGATTTCTCATAAGACTCTTATGAGAATCATGAAGGAAGATCCAAAGCTTGGATATACGATGGATTTACAATTGGAGCTATGGAAAATGCCTTGGATAAAATTGGGTTTCGTAATAGAAAGTACCAAATTATCCACGAGTAACTACCGGAGAATTTGCCATCCCGATGGAATTCACTGGTAACCTGATTGAGATGCGATTGGTCCCATACGAGAAATCCAGGAGATCAAAAGCACGATCAAAAGAGACGTTGCCAACACACTTTTATGGATTCATATTGGAGCCATAAGAGTTATTATAAAGCAACATTCAAGGAATGAATAGATGCGCCACTAAATATGGCTATATTTGACAAGCGAATCTCACATCTCAAAGATTCATGCCTTGGAGCGGTTATAGGAAATTTGTATGCAAGAAAATTGACATTTAATGGCTACCCTAGAATTGCATACAATTTGAGAGATCGAGATTTCAACAGAGTCCTAACCCTTCATCAAGATTTCAAAAGAGTCGATTTGATGAAAGAAGGGAATAGACCTTACTCGATCACATACAAGGTTTCATATGCTCTCTCGAATACACATCATTCAGAAGTATTCTTGAGAAAGGAATTTATTGAAGTCCCAAGAATCTTTGAGGATTTTGCCAGGGTGGTTCTACCAGAAATCATTGAGTCTTCAACTATAAAGGAGATTGATATGATAAATCAAGATCAACCAGTCTTCAACAAAAGTCGAAGTCTCAGAGTTGAGCCAAGGAGGATATCTTTCCAACAAGATGATAAGCAGTAGCCATTGGCAAGAGAAAAGACCGAGTACAGTTCAGTGCATCCCAGATGTTTTCAAAACACAAGGAGAGTTGAAATGCCCAGAAGGATGGAAAGAAGTTGAAGTAATATTTGACATCACTCAAAAGGATAATATTTTTCCTTGTGATGTTCTATATTATCTCCAACAACCTATAGTTGGAAGGTATCAAGGAAACCTGAAGATAGGTGAAATTGAGTTGACTATCACAGGGAGTAGCGAGGATCCCGGAGCGATTAATCATGGGGATTGAATTTCTTGAGAATCATAAACCTTGGGAAAGATTACAAGAAGGAATGGAGTTCACATGGGCGATAAAAGATACATAATCGAGATGACCACTAGCCCATTCTCAATATACATTTCTATCGGAATGTTATATTCTCGAATACAAGGTGAGTATTTTGCCGCCTATATTGATTCCAGTGCGGAATATGTACGCAAAGCCGGATGTTTTCCCTAAAGAAATTGGACAAGATTTACTAGCAATTGTAGGAAGACATTTCTCCAAAAGGATTCTTATCCTTAATCGGGAATTAAACAAGCGAAAATCATGATCGGAGGCACGGGCGGTACCCATGGTACAAAGTAAAGATGCCACCAATCTATTTCCATACGGAGTAGATGTTTTGCTAGGAAATGATTTCATACAAACATTCAAGCGATTTACACAGAGAATGAGACAAGAAGACTTATTTTCATAACATTATGTGATCATAAGATTATTGTCCAAAGATCTGCAGAAGCATTTTATCACAAAACGCCCATTAATTTCGCGTAGAAGCGTGGTGATGAAGCCAAACTTGAAACCCAAAGATGGCGGTCGAAGGAAATTTGGCAAAGCATTATTATCCTTTAGACATGATTTGGTTCGATCCGTAAGAATAAGAAAATATGGGATAATAGCTTGTATTCATCAATAGTACAAGGAGAAGAACGAGTACCTCCAAAGGCTACTACTGAGAATTAATGATGAGCCTAATGGATAATCCACAGAGTGACGTTACCATAGAAGAACAAATATCACTCGAGGATATCAAGATGAAGATGAACTCGGTGCTATATACGATGCCAATGACTATTGGTGGCGATGAGTTCTTACAAAAGCTACACCAAATGTAAATGGTGCCATGCAGATATTGCGGTCTTTTTACGGATAGTGAAGCAAATCAATGGCATATAAACAAGAAGAAGAATTATTTGCGGTGAGAAAGGCTTTCAAAAAATGGCCTCTATTTTTATGGCTAAAAGTTTACTTTAAAAATTGATAATTCAAGTGTCAAAGCTTTTCTCAAAAACAAAATTGAGTCAAAACCGAGAAAATGCTAGATTACTTAGATGGCAAGTGAATGTCAATATTATGATTATGATATTGTCATTATAAAAATCTCATGAAAATGTTCTTGCAAAGTTTTTGACACGAGATGGAATGACGCATTCTTGACAAGGTCCTTAAATGATCAAGACATCTCGGAAAACCTGGAGAGTCTAGAACGAGATTTTGGGGCGTTATGTCTCAATGAAGAAGTTGTTGGGCGACTTCAACAAAGGTTGACCGAAATCCGTTTCTAGTCAAATACGAGCATGCCAGTTGCTCAAGGACAATTATTCTTAGCGCCGCAATGGCCTCTTCTCCGGACCGCATCTCCTATGATGCAAAAAGGGGCAAATAGAGAACGACTCTAACTCGGAGGTTATGGATTCAAGTACCATAATCTTGCAGGGTGATGCATCCCCGAGGGTGTACAAACCGTAACGAATGTTGAAGCTCCGGTGTCACAACCCAAGTCTTCAAGTCAACCCGTCACCTCTGGGGTTAAAGAGGGAGAGTTGAATCTTAGGCCACATCGAGGCAAAGAGAAGAATTCTCCTGGGAGAACAAGATTCCAAAGCAAAGAAACTTACCAAAAATTACGAACATGGTGCATGTTGGCCGTTGGATCGACCGGATCACAAGCATGCCCCAAACATAAAGAACTCAAGTTTGGGAAAGTATTCACCCAAACCCGGCAGACAAGACCATGCAAACTAGAAAGGACAAAGGCCCGACTCACAAGACGTGTTATCCTCGGGGACCACGTAAACCAAATTTTTAAAAGATTCCCGATAAACATCACATGGATCGAGTCACGCGAAAAGAAAAAGAAAACAGTTGGCGAGGTAATAATTAAGGATATGACGTAGCGGTGATGTCATATATATCAACAAGATTTGGAGTTCGCCTTTCAAGTCCTGGATTCAAGTCTATAAAAGGCGAGAGTTGAAGGAAGTCGAGGACATCAAACATTTGCCTTAGTTTTCTTATAATAAATTCTGAGTGAAAATTTGTATTAGCTGAGTGTTTAATTTTAAGTTTATGTATTTTCGAGTGCAAGCCTCATATATGAGAGGATGAACAAGTATTCTCCTCCCAAAAGGAGATTACTGATGTAAAAATATTTCTAAGTTCTTAATAAATAAAGGCTTTTGTTCAACATGTGTTCATAATGTTCTATTAATTCATCCCTTTGAAGAAATATTGTATACGCCTGGAGTAGGAAATGAACCAAGGTTGTGCTGAGCAGTTGCTGAAGGAGTCGGATAACTTGTAGATCACCTTCCCTGTTTGTTGAAGTTGAACAGTGTGAACTGTTTGTCAAACGGTCTAGGGGCGATGATTTTCCGATCGGTGGTGTTGTGAACCGACTCACTTCGGTATTGTTTCGGTCAAAGAAGGTATGAATTTTAAGGGATTTAATCATTTTATAGAAGCATGTTGGGCCGATATGGTCGTAATGGACTATATTCATTTTCGATCTAAAGACCCAATTTGTATACGGATAAATACTTGAAATGAGATCTTGATAGAAGTGTGTCTTGTTAAGTTTATAGGTCGAAACCTGGCATGATCCATTTAAAACCTCTCGAATAGAGACTGGGTCTAAGTAGGTGTAACAATGCCATGAACAAAACAAGTAATGAAAAATAAGGGTTCTCATTTATCGAAAAATCCGAAAAAACAAATTGATTATGGAGTAAAAATTTTATGTTTATTGAATAATGCAATAAATTTATTATTATGTAGTAGTTTGCCACAAATTGGAGTTTAGAGGGATAGCTAGAACTATTGTTATCAAAGAATAAAATCCTAGGGACAAAATTATCCATAGTGGGTAAAGTGTAAAAAATTTCATAGTTCAAAGTTGCAAATTATCACGAATCAAAGTTTGGTGGGTAAAGTGTAAATAAGGGTAAAGTTGGGGTGGTTAAATGTATTTATCTCTTTTAAAAATCCCGTCTCAATATGTAGTACAATGTTCATTTCCCCATGCAATAGATTATACCAGGAGAGGTAATCGATGACATTTTCTTTAAAAAAGGGGTCGCTAAGAAAAATAGGATGAGGTTCTTTGTTAGGTAGCAGCCACCCCCACCAAAACATGGTCAATCTTGGGGTTATATTCAAAGTGGTTTATGGCGGAAAAATACAAATTGGTTTGCATTTTGTTTCAATGAATTTGCTCCCTCATTTGCTCATAAAAGGACTTACGGGGTGGTTGAAGGAAATCATGGCAAGTAAGTGAAATGCTTGGCCATCCAACCGGTGGAGAGGAAAATAAGTGTACACACTGAAAGATCAATTTGGGTGAGTCAAATTGTGATAGGTCGGGGAAACACTCGGATATATTTCTCTCGGGTAACACAAAGGAGTTGGGGAGAGTGTTCTTTGATAACTAGTAAAGTGGTTGTACGAAACTATTTTATTCTTGGGTTTGGCCATAAAACAAAAGGGTGTATATTTCTTGTACCGAGAAATTCTTTATTAGTAAAAATGGAAATTCTCATGGACATAGGAAGGTTTTGCCGAACCACATAAAACTCTATGTATTTTATTTTATGTCGGTGTCATTTTATTTTTGCCATTATTTTATTGGTGTGATTTGTCGGATATTCCGGATAAATCAACTCTCTGATCACGACACGTCTCCACGTGCCCAACAAGTGGTATCGAGCTAGTTGGTAATTCGGGCAAGGTAGAAAATTGAGATTTGATTTTTCCGGATGGACACCGTGACAGTGATAAATCCATTCAAGGTGCAACAATTTGACGGCAAAGGGAATTTCACTCTTTGGCAATGAAGGGTGAAAGATCTCCTAGTTCAACGGGGCCCGACAATGGCGTTGAAGGGAAAGGAGGAAAAATTGACGATATGAAAGACGACAAAGGGCAAATATGAATCAATTGCGAGAAGTTGATGAATCGGTAATTGGAAAATCACGTGGTGGATTTGTGATCGCAGTCGGTTCAAGGACCAGGCAAATGGTATTGTATGTTATCGTTATCACAAGGAAGGCCACGTTAAAAGGAATTGTCCTCGGAGAAAAGAAGGATGTTGTGGGTGATGGTGGCGGTGGTGATAGTCATGCGGAAGATGGAGATATCTCACGTCTCCATAAGGATTGATACTTCTCAATATTGATGGATTTTATATTTGGGATGCATAATGCATGTGTGCTCCTAAACCGATTGTTTTGATTTACTTCAACTCGGAGAGGCGGAACTTTGTCCTCGGGTAATGGTTATACTTCGGAATCATGAGATTGGAGTGGAGAATATCAAAATATGTGATGGAATGGACCTTATTTTAGGTGGTGTGGCCTATGTCCCAAAAATGCGGAGAAATCTAATTTCCTTGAGCCAAGCCCAGATTCCAACAACAAGCGATATTTAGTTGGAGGTGGAGTCCGAAAGTCACACATGGCGGAAGGGTCCTAAGGGTGTGAGAGAAGTATCGGAATTTGTATTGTCTGGTGAACTCAAGGATTGCTGGAAGTGGAGTGCGCCGGAAGGCTTCCGAGGAGCGGACGGGGTGTGAGGAAAATCTGGCTTTGGGCGAGAGGATGGATTGAGGTCGTCCTCTCGCAAGCAGCAATCTGTTGCCATGACGACCGCATATGTGCATTGGTCGATTGAATCGGGTGAAGTTAGGACCTTACTAATTCGGCATGTGCGGTGTATTGAAGGCCAATGATATTTGATATTTTTGGTTTTGCGGGAAATAGTGTTTGGGGGTGGATGTGGAGATTGTTAGGTAGCGGCCACCCCCACCAAACATGGTCAATCTTAGGGCTATATTCAAAGTGGTTTTTGGTGGAAAAATGTAAATTGGTTTGCATTTTGTTTCAATTATTTTGCTCCATCATTTGCCTATAAAAGGGCTTACGGGGTGGTTGAAGGAAATCATGGCAATCAAGTTAAGTGCTTGGCCATCCAACCGGGTGAAGAGGAAAAATGAGTGTACACACCTGGAGAGAATAATTTGGGTAAGTCAAATTGTGATAGGTGTGGGGAAACACTCGGGTATATTTCTCTCGGGTAACACAAAGGGGTTGTGGAGAGTGTTCTTTGATAACTAGTAAAATGGTTGTACGAAAGTATTTTATTCTTGGGTTTGGCCCACAAAACTCAAGGGATGTATATTTCTTGTACCGGGAAATTCTTTAATAGTAAAGAACAGAAACTCTCGTGGACGTAGGCAGGTTTTGCCGAACCACGTAATACTCTGTGTATTTTATTTTCCGTCTTGTCATTTTATTTTTACCATTATTTTGTTGGTGTGATTTGTCGGATATTCTGGATAAATCAACTCTCGGATCACGACACGCCTCCGCTGTGCCCAACAGTTGCTCCCATTAGCTGGATCCAATTTTGGAGGGGGGATGAGTTAATTTACCTGTTCTGTTTATGGGATGAATGGTAAGTATACAATTATGACACCATCTTATACACGTGACATTTATTTAATACAATGAAATAGAAAATGGAATAGGAATATAAAATAGGAAATCTCAATCCATTTTAAATTTTTTTGGTCCATTGGCAAGGTAAATGCTAAGTAAGCATTCCCTCCAAAATTAGATTTTACCACAAATTTCATTTTACATAACAACATTACGACAAACATCTTGTCATTTCAGTTTTTCCGGCTGCTAGAATGCAATTACAATTTTTCAAAAAAAGAACAGTAAACTAGAAAAATAGGTACAAATCAGACTAAAACGCAAAGTAGTCAACAAAAGGTCTAATTTTACAGTTATGCTGTTAGAAAACTTCATGGAAGTTATTACATCCGCACACAGTTGCTATCTTGTCTTAAAATATTGAACAAACTTTAAAGATCAAACAAACTCTTGACTTTTGTATAACTAGCAAGTTGGAGAAAGACTTGCCTAACACGGAAAATCCAAACAATTCAGTTGGAATTCATTATTATAACTTATCTTACATAGACTTTTATTTCATTCCCGACTATAAATTTAAGAAGCACAAAGAATTCTTAACACAAAATCAAGGGGAATATCTTGGATGCAGAGCATCATGATGACGAACAAGGGATTGGTTTCATAAAACGTGACTCTATCAGTCATTATTCCACTAACAAAAAATTAATCCTAACATGTGAAAATTCTAAAGACTACACAATACAAACTAATTCCTAATATAAAAATATATCTAAACATGGTAGATGGATAAATCATTTCCTATAAAATATGAAGCATTGAAACCAAAAACTGATTTTCACATGTGATAATAAGAATGTGTGCAATAATTTCAACAGATAAGGCAAAGCAAAAATAGAGTTGAATTGACAAAACATTGAGTGATTGACATATAAAACTCCACCACTTTCGTAAAACATTATATACATTTTTTAAAAAAAATCCAAACTATTACAAAGGGATTGTAGGGAGAGGGATGGGGTTTGAACCCTTGACCTCACATTTAATTAGACCTCGTCTTTTTTGCCCAAATTCTTTAGCTCGAAGCTCGTTAGGAGCCCACGGGTTAACCGGTTAGCCCGTTAACCCATCATTTTTAAAAAGAAATATATAAATGAAAATATAATATTCTATATCTATTGTTTATTATCTCTTACTAGTAAGATTTTTTCAAATTCACCCGATGACTTTAATTTGTATGACGTGAGTATTTATATTTTAAAGAACTTTTAATTCTTTATTTATTCATTTTAATTACACAACTTATTTATAATACTTTTATATTTTTAACAATTATATTTCAATAATATGTACATAAAAATAAACTTCTTACTAATAACTAGTTTTTGTTGTTTTATATATTTTA
Organism: Rehmannia glutinosa; assembly: GCA_016081115.2. Taxonomy (NCBI): domain Eukaryota; kingdom Viridiplantae; phylum Streptophyta; class Magnoliopsida; order Lamiales; family Orobanchaceae; genus Rehmannia; species Rehmannia glutinosa. The sequence goes on along the minus strand of JABTTQ020000434.1, from coordinate 139,951 downwards.
AATGAAAAATAATTGGACGATAATACTTATTCACGATCAAATATGATTGAGGATGGTGTTTGATTAGTAGTTACTTAGTTGTATACCTTTTTTTTGGAGGGGAATTAAACACTTTATTAACATAAGTCATTAAACAATGAACTTAGCTAGAAAGGGACAAAATCCACACCAGAAGTACAAGAAAAATGAGAGAAAACTGAACAAGCTAACTTATGTGCTACGCCATTATATTCACATGGTATGAACGAACAAGAACTCCTAGTTGTACTAGAAGATATTAGCCTTCGAATATCGCCAGAGGACCCGAAAGTACTCGTCTCAAGGTACATAGCAAGGGCATCACGCGTCCGCGAAAATTTTGAATCGGACTCGACCACGAAATATCCATCCCCATTGATTTTGCAAACTCTAACCCTTCCCGAGTGCTTTAGAGCTTCGCAACCGAGATGTCTAGTTGGCCATTTATTCTCTTGGCAAGACATGCACAAACAACACCTCACGAGTCCCAAATCGCAGCTCCGATTCCAGTGAATAACTGGTCAGACCGAGCAGAAGCATCTACATTAAGTTTTAGAGCCCATTCCGGTGGCCTATTCCACACCACATTCCTATAAAAAGGTTCAGTTGGGGTTGGCCATGACATACTTTTCCCACATTTTTGATATGCATCTAATGTACGACTTGCCAAGTCAATAGTTTCTGTTGGACTAGCCCATTTATTATTAAACATGTCATTGTTACGTAAGAACCAAATAGCCCATAAGATCATAACAAAAATCTCCAAATCACTAACATTCAAAGATATAGAAACATTACTGAAGAAATCCACAAAAGACCCCAACTTCAAAGAACCCACAAGATCTTTAAAAACACTCATTTTCCAAACAGACATAGAATCTCTACAATCTCTGAGTGCAAGTCAATTGATTCAAGTTCCATGCTACAACGATAACAATTAAGAGAAATGGCAATACCTCTTTTAGCGAGTTCCGTAGCACAGGGGAGGATATATTGGGTGGCCCTCCATACAAAAATCGTAATCTTACCGGGAATTCTTAGACACCAATTTTTCTGTCTACATGAACCGGATACTCCAGGAAGAGGATGCCCCATTCTTTATAGTGCCTGTAATGCCATTGTATAGCCCGATATGATGAATAAACCCTCGAATTTTCGAAATGCCAAATGAGTTTATAAGGATAATAGTTTTTCCGAGCAAAGCATTTTCAAAATACACTCCTGTCGCCACCGCCATAAAATACTATCAAGCACGTTAAAGTTCCATTGCCGATTATAGATTAAATCGCAACCCGGATCGAAGCATTATTCGTGGAGGGGAAAAAGGCTTGAAAGTCTTCGGTCTAGGAATCTAAGGATCGTTATAGATGGACACATTCTTGCCATTTCCAATACGCCAACGGAGCCCGTGTTGAAGAAGCTCCCTTCCACACAAAATACTTCTCCAACTATAGGAAGGATTTCTCCCAACATCAACCTCAAGAAAAGAAGAAAAAGAAAAATATTTTGCCTTTAGGACTCGACCAACCAAGGATACACCATTCTCAACAAGTCACCGTGCTTGTTTAGCTAGGAGAGCCTGGTTGAATAATTCTATATCTCGGAACCCCATACCTCCAAGTCCTTTGGGGCGCCTCAGCAGTTCCCAACGTATCCAATATATACGTCTCTTATTCTCCCATTCCCACCACCAAAACCTCGCCACCGACTCGCAGTTTCTTGCAAATGGATGAAGAAAATTTAAAAATACTCATAGCATAGTTCGCGGACGCCCGAGCCACAACCTTAATAAGAACTTCCCTACCTCCCATAGAGAAATTATCGCCTTCCACGATTGTAATTTGCGCATCACCCGCTCTTGCACCCCATAAAATGTCCAGGGTTTATTTTTTTCCAATGAAAGCCGAGTCCCATATATTTATCCTCCTCACCATAGCTCCGAGAGATACCAAGGAAATCACAAATTTCTTGCTTAATATTATCTGCCACTTTATGGTGAATATAATGGTCGATTTCAAGATCGACAAGTTGCCATGATGCTTTTGAATATATATCCGAGAATGGCCCTATTTTGATTACAATCCTCGAGCCGAGCATGCCCACAAATAATCAAAACATTCACAAATAGCAAATGGTTGGTGATGGGGGCATTACGAGTGACTGAAATGGCTCGATAAAATTCACCCATTCATATTTATGAATTAAGGCACGAAACCTTCGACACATAATAAGAAAAAGGTATGGTGACAACGGGCAACCTTGACGTGAGACCTCTTGGGGTATAATTTTATTCGTAGTTGTACCATTAACCGAATGGACAACTTAGCCATAGAGATGCAACCAAGATCGTTTGTCCATCTAGGTCTAAACCCCATTCATTTCATTATCTCGATAAGGAAAGGCCATTCAATTCGATCATAGGCTTTACTAAGATCGAGCTTTAAGCCCATAAGTCTCTTTTTCCCATTAGCTTTGCAACGTAAGAGTGAATTGTTTCAAATGCGATTAATATATTATCCATAATCAATTACTCGACAAAATCGCTATGTTCCTCTCGAAATAATAGATGGCGAAATGTCTTGAGTCCTCGTGAGGACCTTAGTAACCACTTTGTAAATGATGTTACACAAACTAATTGGCCAAAAATCGAAAACTTGAGTTGGTCTAGCCACTTTGAGAATCGGACAATGGTTGTATCATTGTACTCATTGATTGAATGGCCCGAGTTTAAAATGCCCAGTAGTGACCTTCACAAGATCTGCACCAATAGTATCCCGATTCTTTTGAAAGAAAATAGGATGAAAACCATCCGGCTCGGGAGCTTTCAAAGGACCCATCCCAAGAGAGCCACTCGAATATCATCTTCAAAAAGGGAGCATCAAAACTATCAAGATCCTCATGAGATATGCTTGTATCCACTGTCTCAATCACATGTTCCATATATGTCCAAGAAGGATTTGTGGATGTGAAGATATTACTCAAATAAAATTCGATTTCGCGAGCGATACCATTCTCCTCCTCCATCCATTCCACATTACTCATTTTAAGCTTTCAAATCCAGTTTGTTTGCCTCCGTTGTGTGGTTTTTCGATGAAAGAATTTTGTATTACGATGCGGTGTAGTTTATAGAATAGGGTAAGCAAGGTCGTATCCACGGAGACTAATAAATTAATATGCTAAGTATTGATCCAAGATAGTCTTATTTTTATTTAGACGATCGAAATTTGATGATTGTTGTATTGAGATTAAGACAATTTAAATCACTAAAACACAAGATTAAGATAATACAAATGATAGAAGTATCAAGATAATGAAATGGATTTCCGAGTTAAGGTTTCGATTAATAATCCTCTTGTTGTCCGATTTAATCAAGCCATGTTATTATCAATATTCCTATAAGACCATCACCAAGCTATTTTATCCTCCCTCTCGAGATGCATATAAAACGTAGATTGAAATACTCATGCTAGCATCTCTACTCAACATGAAGCATTCAACTCCCAAAAGTTTAAAATATCAAATGTCCTCACAAATATTTACAAACCTCTCGATTCATGCAAATATTTGTGTCGAGTATTCAAGATCTAATATTGAAACTCATCTCTCGAATTATGAATCAATATATCAAACAAGTTAAATCATTGATCAAGTGATAAAACAAGAATAAGCTCAAAATACTCAAATAGGCTTCAAGATAATAACTTCAACTAAGATTAAAACATCCAACAAGAGTTCATTAATCTACTTCCAAAACCCGAAAATCTCAAGAGTTTAGCTACACATGATTTCTAAACAACTTATAAACAAAGTGTTCAAAGCCATTACAAATGAAAATGAAAGATTGAAACTAAAAGAGAAGCAAGAAAAACTTAGGAACGTCGACAATCTCTCGATATATCTCCGTTCTTCAAGCTCCGATGCAACCCGATTGTCTCCTTGATATCTCCTTCCAAGAGTTGACCCTTGTCTTGTGTTGTAGATCCCAAAAATGCCGAGAATATCCTTGTGTGCGCCCCAAAAAGCCTTTTATACCCACCTTCAAGTTTAGGGCATAATATCGCAAATTATGGGATTCCAAAGCACGGGTGGTGCGTCGAGCACGGGTTACCCGTGCGCCACCCTATTGAAATAATCCAAGTCTCAGTAGAGCGCACGGGTGGTGCGTCGAGCACGGGCTACCCTTGCGCCATCCCTGAATTCATCCCTTCTCTTTCAGAGCGCACGGGTGGTGCGCAGGAGCGCGGCCTACCCGTGCGCCATGTAGAGGCTCAAAGTTTCTTTATTCAGGGGCACGGGTGGTGCCCGAGGCACGCCAACCCGTGTGCCCCTGTCTTTTCCTTAGTCGCTCAACTTTTGCTCTTTTTGGCTTCACTTTTCGTATACTCACTCAATTCTCCGTGTTTCCACTTTGCTATCCTCGTATTCGTATTCAATTTGCTTCAAATATCATGAAATTCCTACAAAATAAGCAAAATGTAATATCTTTTCCACAAGGAGTGAATATGTAACATTTAACGCGAGTATGTGCATGTTTACCCATCATTATAGCCGAAATACGCCTCAAAATACATGTAAAACTCACACCTATCAAAATCCCCCAAACTTAAACTCGTTGACCGTCCCGATCAACAATGTTTAGAACACGATAAGGCACAACAGGAGATATGAAAACAACAAGCGCACACAGAGAGAGCACAAGAAGATCCATATTGTTCGTCATGAATGTTGAGCACAACCCAATCAAGCCTCAAATATCTGATCAAAGAACACGCCTCAAGTAAAACAAAGTGAAATGCTCAATTCCAACTCTCAAAGTTAAGTGTATACTCTCATCTCACGAGGATATAGGATGTGTTTACGCTCAAATCAATTCGATGTCGCAAAATTACCATAAGCTTGCAATTCGTCTCATATCTCCGCCACTAGAGTGTATGCAATTTGTGAATCAAAAAGGACTTTCTCATTTGGTTGTAATGAAGGCTCTTTGGTTTGGGTAGGAAATTTTGGATAAAGTGACTCAAACTCGAGTATATAGATCGATGAGCATATCAATCATTTTCATTACAATCCCATATGCTACTCCAATCATCCTCATTTTTATCAACTTTATTTATCTCCATTTCCTTTCTTTCTTTTTTGAGAATCGCCTTAAATCACAATCCTTCGCCCCCGAGTTTATCAACTTTTCAATTTTTCATTTGTGCATTTTCAACACTTCTTTTTCAACTCCTTTCCTTCCTCTTTTTGTTCCATTTAACCAAGTATGCCCACTCGTCCTACTTTTCAATTCCCACCCATTCACCTCATTCATTCCCTTTACTCAACGCTATACATTCGAGTTTAAGGTGATGGATATATTAAGATCAAGGGTTAAATTTTGTGGCTATCAAAGAAATAGGCTATAGGCTCAATCTTGGCTAACTATGAATTTCAACATCTTTAGGTAGGTAAAAGGCTTGAAAGGCTAGCAAAGATGGCCTTTAATCACATTCACAATTCGTCGCATACAACATGTGGCCTTGACAGAGATACCCAAGCAAGTTCTAGAATTCTGACAACACGAATGATACCCTCAATCACAACAACACTACACAAGATATAGGCAGTAAAGGCTCAAAGCTCACAGGCTTGTCAAAATGTAATTCAAAGCATCACACCAAGTTTTCATATTAACATGCTCAATGTTATCTATTCAAGGCTCAATCAACTCATAACCAACATCCAATCCCAACAATATGAATTCTCAATCAACACACAAACAACAAGTTGCAACATGCCCGGTCAACTCACTCTCTAACCACTACGAAAGCAATAGACGTGCTAACGCTATAAACGTGCTCTAATGCAAATGCAACCTAGAATGCTCTAATGCAACTATATGAAAACACAAAATGCATGATTTTTTTTTGTATCCACACTTTTCATATATTAAAATACTATCTCTCCCCCCAAACTTGAATGAAATTATAGTGTCCTAAGGGGAAAAATAGAATTTCAATAACGAAAAGTGGGGATATACTCAATCATCTGCGGTGGCGGCGGTGGGAAGTGGCCTTGGGAAATATGCCACATTTGTAATCTGTTGGAGCACTTGCCACGCGTCTCCTCGGACGCCGATATTAGCGTTCGCTGAACGCGAAAAATCAGCCCTATGTTGCCTCAAATCCTCCCCTGTTGCCTCAACTCCTCTCCTTGCCGACGCAAGTCCTCCCCAAACGCATATAACATGTCTTGAAAATCGGTGCCGCGTTGGGGTCCTCCACTATGAGAATTACCGGGACGATCCCCGCTTTGAGAACGTCGGGGGTAATCGCCCGTGTGAGGACTCGGGTATATCATATCTAATTTGGGGGTGATGAGGTTCCACCCCATTTCTCGTCCATGTATCTCATCCTCCTCCGCCACCATATCATCTTCATCCTAGAAACCTTCAACTCTACGCTTCTTTCTTGCATCTATAGCCTCTGTAAATTCGGTTATGTGCGTCGATTTCATTAGGAAGTTGGTGGTGTCCGTCAATGTATCGACCGTGGTGTATGGCGGGTTAGGCAACGGAAATGCAAAGACCTTTCTTCAGTAGAAGTACCAATGTGTTGTCTTCGTTTGCTATGAACTTCATGTGGTGCAACGATGCCAAATTAACCCGAGTGCCGCCGGAATAGGCTCTAAGCCTCGGAAATCGATGTTGAAATGCCGGGCAATAGGGGTAATGAGGTCCCCTATAGAAATCGTACCCCTTCCCGCCTAGCTAATCGTTTCTATTTGCTCGCAAAATTGACGGCTGTGTTGTAGGGGGTATTTGTGACCATACACCATAGTAGTCATCCCTCCAATATTTTCTCGTGCGAACACGGAGGAGGAAGCGATCCACGCGTTGTATGTACCTAAGACTGGATTCCGATCCAAGAGGCTTTGGCAATCCGTGCGGCATACAACATAGGCCCCGTTTGTGGTGTTTCCACAAGCATTCTCCAAGAGTCATATTGATCATAATGTGGCATCGGGCGGGTACGAGCGTTCGTTGGAACCTCAAAAATGGTGTTCAATTGGGTCATAGACAGTTGTCTACGAACGTTCCCCAACTGAAAGCGTATCATATATGGTTCAAAAGTCCCGCCTTGTTTGAGTACTTCCACGGTACTCAAAAACTCCAATGTGAATCGTTTAAAGGTCGGCCACCTTCGGCTCATGAAATTTGTCCATCCAACCTTTGCGAAGAGACGCCAAATGTCCTCATGTATCCCCAAAGTTTGGGTACAATCATCGTCGGCATAGCGGGATGGAGCTATTTGGCGACCAACCAAGCGATTCCATCGCTCAAGATCATCTGCGTTTGTCAATTCAACCCCATATGCCGCGGGACTGTTTTGGTCTACCTCTGGCGGTGCCACGTCTCGTTGTGCCGCCCGCTGCGTGCACGCCTCCTTCCACCCAGGGGATTTTTTCGCTCGCCATGAAGGATTTGTACCTGAAATACATTCCATTAGCATCCCAATATCATCAATGGCAACAACAAAGTAGGGGATTAAAGCTAACATATTAGGTGATGCAAATTCACTTCCCTACTTTACTTTGATCGATCAACTACCCCAAGCAAGCAAGAATTATGGCCATTCTAGAAACGTATTAGCTCAAACAATCATTGGTCATGCCTTATTCATCAATATATCATCCAAAATGTCCTCAATTACACATGCCCACAAAGTGTTTGATAAATTGCCTTAAAGAAGATTTCATTCAAAACATAGCAAAAGTATCAAAGCTAGCACCAATCATGATTCCCATTACATAATTGACAAGAAATTCGCAAGAAAAAACGATGCTCTTCTTCGAATTTTCGAATTTCGACTCAAATTGAACAACTTGAACCCTAGGTGCTTTATCTTCAATTTTCTTCAATCACACTTGAATACAATGCAAATTGTGGTTCTAATGTGATGGGGAGTGATTAAATGGGAGAATTTAGGTGGAAATTGCAAGAAATTTTGCAGGCAAGGAAGTTTGAGAGATGGGGCGCGATTTTGGGAGTTTGAGAATAAGAGCGTTTTAAATCTGCTCTTATTTATGCCCTTCTACGCAAGGCGCACGGGTGGTGCGTCGAAGCACGGGCTACCCGTGCGCCACCCTGGTAGAATTCCTCAACTCTCTCAGTAGGGCGCACGGGTGGTGCGTCGAGCACGGCTACCCGTGCGCACTTTCTTCGCAATTCGGGTAATTTTTTTTTTTTTGAATAAAAACACAAAATGAAACAAAAACACACAAATCACACTCATTAATAGAAACACGCATATCAAATCACTCAAATCACACAAAATTGAAACCAAACACACACAAAAATGAAAGTCACACGAAAAACCGTTGGGTTGCCTCCCAACAAGCGCTATATTTAACGTCTTTAGCTTGGCGCTGTTTTGTTAAATTACGGGTCGCGCAAGGTGGTGGATGTCACCTCCTCTTGATTTCCTCGGTGGAAGTAGTGCTTAATCCGTTGGCCGTTTACCATGAAAGTCTCACCTTCTTTTGTCAACAATTCTACAATCCCGGTGGATTCAATACTTTCTTTATCACGAATGGCCCGACCACTTAGACTTGAGTTTTCCCGGAAAACTTTAAGGCGTGAATTGTATAGAGCACCGGTTCTCCCGGTAAAAACTCTCTTTTCTTGATCATCTTATCATGCCACCTCTTGGTTCTTTTCTTATAAATTCGGGAGTTTTCGTAAGCTTCATCCCGAAACTCTTCCATCCGATTCAAATGGAGCAACATTTCCTCACCGCTTTCAAAATCCATATTTAGCTTTTTTGACCGCCTGCAATGCCTTCTGTTCTAACTCCACCCAGGTAAGTGGCACGATTTCCCGAAAACAAGTTGATAGGGGATGTGCCCAACGGTGTCTTATATGTTGTCCGATATGCCGACAAAGCGTCATCCAATTTTAACGCCCAATCTTTTCGGTTGATGTTCACCGCCTTTTCAAGGATTTGTTTGATCTCTCTGTTAGCCACTACGCTTGTCCATTGGCTTGTGGATGATATGCCAATGCAACTTTATGTTTGACCCCATATTTTGCCAACAAGTTGCTCATCAATTTGTTTACAAAATGCGACCCTCCATCACTAATCAAAGCTCTTGGAGTGCCAATCTAGTAAAGATGTTTTTCTTAAGGAATCGCATTACAACCGAGCATCATTTGTTTTGGAAGGAATCGCCTCTACCTAACGGGATACATATTCCACAGCAAGTAGAATATATTGATAACCCGAATACGATGGAAATGGGCCCATAAAATCAATCCCCACACATCGAACAACTCCACTTCGATTATATTGGTCATTGGCATCTCGTGTTTCCTTGAAATGTTTCCCATTCGCGACACTGTCACGTTGTTGCACAAACAAATAACGATCATTAAATAAAGTGGGCCAATATAGCCCACTTTGCAATACCTTTGCGGTGCGAGTGGGGCCAAAATGTCCGCCAGGGGAGCGGAGTGACACTTGTTGTAGGACTCCCTCCCATTCTTCTTGAGGCACGCATCTTCTTATGATTTTGTGCGCGCACCTCTTAAAGAGTAGGGGTCATCCCACATGTAGAACTTTACATCATGTAAGAATTTCTTCTTTTGATATGGTGATAGATCCCAGGAGGTAGAACTCCGGCAACCAAGTAGTTGACAAAGTCCGCATACCACGGAAACTTTGCCTCCAAAGATGAGTAATCGTTCATCGGGAAACTCCTCTTTTATTAATCCCGTATTTCCTTTTGCTCCTCTTGATTTTCTAATCGAGACAAATGGTCCTGCTACCACGTTCGCATCCTTTCCGGTCCTTGATTTCCACATCAAACTCTTGCAATAATAAGATCCATCGAATCAACCTTGGTTTCGCATCCTTCTTGAGCACCGTCCAACGTTCGACTTGCATAGTAGATGGATCTCGAACAATTTTTCTCTTTTGACCGAGAACAGCCCCAACCGCAAAGTCGCTTGCATCACACATCGCTCAAATGGTTGACTCAATGCTGGGGCGGCGAGTATAGGTGCGATCACCAATGTTGTCTTCAACGCGTTTGAACGCCTACAAACATTCATTGGAAAAAATGAAAGCGAAGATCTTTTTCTAGCAATTGGCTCAAGGGCTTAGAAATTTTAGAAAAGTCACGGATAAACCTTCAGTAAAAATCCGGCATGGCCCAAGAAGCTCAAATGGCTTTCGTTTGTAGGAGGTGGTAACTTCTCAATTGCTACAATCTTTGCCCGATCAACTTCCAAACTGCGGAAGAGACTTGATGACCTAGCACAATACCATCGCGTACCATAAAATGACACTTTTCCCAATTTAGTACTAGATTGGTCTCTTCACATCGCCGCAAGACTAGGAAAGATTGTGAAGACAATTATCAAAAGAATTACCAAACACAGAGAAATCGTCCATAAACACCTCCATAACTTTTTCAATAAGATCATGAAATATAGCCATCATACAACGTTGGAAAGTGGCGGACGCATTACATAAACCAAATGGCATGCGACGAAATGCAAATATGCCATACAGACATGTAAATGTTGTTTTCTCTTGGTATTCCTACGCAATCATGATTTGATTGTACCGGAATAACCATCTAGAAAGCAATAATAATCATAACTCGCAAGACGATCCAACATCATATCGATAAAGGGGAGGGAAAAGTGATCTTTTCGAGTGGCATCATTAAGTTTTCTATAATCAATACATATTCGCCACCCGGTAACAATTCTAGTAGCAATTTGTTCCTCATTTTCATTTTTCACCACTGTTACCCCCCCTTTTTCGGCACCACTTGTACCGGACTCACCCATGAACTATCAGATATAGCATAAATGATCCCAGCATCCAACCATTTCAACACTTCCTTCCTAACCACATCTTGCATGATAGGGTTTAGTCGTCTTTGGTTTTGCACTGATGGTTTATAAACATCTTCCATCCGAATTTTATGCATCACAACGGATGGACTTATGCCTTTTAAATCAGTTATAGACCATCCTAGTGCCGACTTATGTTTTCGTAAAACCCTTAACAGTTTATCAAGTTGAGTAGGAGTGAGAAGAGATGAAACGATTACCGGATTTGCATTATTTGCCCCAAGGAATGCATATTTGAGGTGTTCAGGTAATTGCTTGAGTTCCGAGTCGATGTTACTCTTTTCAGGGTCATGCACGGGTTGCACGTGATCCAACAAGACGCCCGTGTGCTCTTCAGAGACTTCAATTCTTCCCTCAGCATCACGCACGGGTTGCCCGTGCGTGGACGCATGGGTGGTGCGTTCCTGCAAGTTTGGCTCCCTTATTTCTGGCTTTGCGTTCTCGCCTCTTGCGCTCTTAGGTAGTTCCTGCATATGATCTAAGGCACAAACATAGTCGTACAAATCTTGGTTATCAAAATCAAGTACAACACTCGACATTGAACACGAGTGGGTTAGACCAAATTCCAAATCATCTGTAGACAATGTATGATCAACATAATCCTCAATGCATGAACTAACTATATCCAAAAAATTACAATTCTCCACCGAATCATGAAATTTCATTGCCTTATATATAGAAAATAAAACATGCTCATCATTAACACGTAATGTGAGCTCCCCTTTTGCACATCTATTAAGGCTTTACCCGTGGCTAGGAAAGGACGTCCAAGTATCGGTGGAACGCGTCTCGATCTTCTTCCATATCCGAACCAAGAAATCCACGGGAATATAAATTTATCAACTTTTACCAATACGTCTTCAATAATTCCCTTGGATACGTAAGTGATCGGTCTGCAAGTTGCAATGTCACCGTAGTTGGCTTCATGTCGCCTAATCCAAGATTCTGAAAATGGACAAAGGCATCAAATTAATATTTGCCCCCAAATCACATAACGCTTTATTAAAGAAATTACCACCAATAGCACAAGGATAGTGAAACTCCCCGGATCTTTCGATTTTGTGGTAGCTTCCTTTGATAATTGCACTACATTCTTCCGTCAAATTCACCGTTTCAAAGCTTGTCATCCTCCGCTTTTTTGACATAACATCCTTAAGAAATTTCGCATAGTTCGGCATCCGTTCTAGTGAGTCCGCAAAGGAATGTTAATGTGCAATTTCTTAAATATATCAAGGAATTTGGCAAATTGATCATCGAGCTTTTTCTTTTGAAATCTTTGAGGAAAGGGAAGAGATATAGGTAACTTAGATATATTCGAGTTAGATGATGATTTTAGCTTCTCACCCTGTTTGTTCCTCCTCTTTGTTCTCTTCTTTCCTATTTTCTTCAATATCATCCTTCATCACGGATTCTCCCGCTTAGGCCTCGATGCTTCATCCGAAAGTTTCATTCCCGATTTTCTTTAGGCCCCTCATATTCCGTGCACTCGCAGTAAACGAATCGCCTTGCATTGTTCCTTAGGATTCATTTCCGTATTACTTGGAAATTGACCCTTGTGATGTTGACCACCCACAATTGTAGCCAATTGACCCATTTGAGTCTCCATTCTTTATCGAGCTTGTCACTTGTTGTTCTATCTTATCCATCCGAGAGTCTTGCTTAGCGAGGCGGCTCCTCGTATCATTCATGAATGCATTCGATTGATTTATGAAGGAGGTGAGTGCATCTTCCAACGACGATTTGCCTTCCCCATTTCCGCCTCCACTTGAAGCATTAAATCCGACGGAGGTTGTAACACATTCTTTGTATTTGCGTAGGAAAAATTTTCATGATTTCTCAACCCTGGATGGTAGTGCGTTGGGTTTGAATTATTCCTAAATTGTTGAAATTCCGGTTATTCACATAATTTACCTCTTCCATCGGATATAGAAGAGCTTCACGCCCATGCTCGTGCCGCTTCTCGCCCCCTTCGTAAATACACTCAATTGAGTTGTCAAAGCCGCTACTTGTGCCGTCAATGTTTTAATTGGGATCGAATCCGAGATTTCGCTACTCGTTGTACATTAGATCTTTCGGATGGCCACCGGGAACTGTTCATGGCCATTTCTTCAAGAAGGCTCAAGGCATCTTGTGGAAACCTTGCCAACAATGCTCCTCCCGCCGTGGCATCCACAAAGGCCCTCGTTTGTCCCATTATACGTCTCTTATTCTCCCATTCCCACCACCAAAACCTCGCCAATTACAAAGGTTCTTGCAAATGGATGAAGAAAATTTAAAAATACTCATAGCATAGTTCGCGGACGCCCGAGCCACAACCTTAATAAGAACTTCCCTACCTCCCATAGAGAAATTATCACCTTCCACGATTGTAATTTGCGCATCACCCGCTCTTGCACCCCATAAAATGTCCAGGGTTTATTTTTTTCCAATGAAAGCTGGAGTCCCATATATTTATCCTCCTCACCATAGCTCCGAGAGATACCAAGGAAATTGCAAATTTCTTGCTTAATATTATCTCGCCACATTATGGCTGAATATAATGGTCGATTTCTCAAGACGACAAGTTGCCATGATGCTTTTGAATATATATCCGAGAATAGCCTAATATGATTACAATCCTCGAGCCGAGCATGCCCACAAATAATCAAAACATTCACAATTAGCAAATGGCTGATCGATGGGGGCATTACGAGTGATCGAAATGGCTCGGATAAAATTCACCCATACATATTTATGAATTAAGGCAGAGAAACCTTCGACACATAATAAGAAAAGGTATGGCGACAATGGGCAACCTTGACGTAGACCTCTTAGGGGTATAATTTGATTCGTAGTCTGTACCATTAAACCGAATGGACAACTTAGCCGTAGAGATGCGACCCAAGATCGATTTGTCCATCTAGGTCTAAACCCCATTCATATCATTATCTAGATAAGGAAAGGCCATTCAATTCGATCATAGGCTTTACTAAGATCGAGCTTTAAGCCCATAAGTCTCTTTTTCCCATTAGCTTTGCAACGTAAGAGTGAATTGTTTCAAATGCGATTAATATATTATCCATAATCAATTACTCGGGACAAAATCGCTATGTTCCTCCTCGAAATAATAGATGGCGTATGTGTCTTGAGTCCATTCTGAGGACCTTAGTAACCACTTTGTAAATGATGTTACACAAACTAATTGGCCAAAAATCGAAACTTGAGTTGGTCTAGCCACTTTGAGAATCGGACAATGGTTGTATCATTGTACTCATTGATTGAATGGCCCGAGTTTAAAATGCCCAGCGTGACCTTCACAAGATATGCACCAATAGTATCCCGGTTCTTTTGAAAAAAATAGGATGAAAACCATCCGGCTCGGGAGCTTTCAAAGGACCCATCCCCAAGAGAGCCACTCGAATATCATCTTCGAAAAAGGAGCATCAAAACTATCAAGATCCTCATGAGATATGCTTGTATCCACTGCCTCAATCACATGTTCCATATATGTCCAAGAAGGATTTGTGGATGTGAAGATATTATTGAAATAAAATTCGATTTATGAGCGATACCATTCTCCTCCTCCGTCCATTTCACATTACTCATTTTAAGCTTTCAAATCCAGTTTGTTTGCCTCCGTTGTGTGGTTTTTCGATGAAAGAATTTTGTATTACGGTGCGGTGTAGTTTATAGAATTGGGTAAGCAAGGTCGTATCCACGGAGACTAATAAATTAATATGCTAAGTATTGATCCAAGATAGTCTTATTTTTATTTAGACGATCGAAATTTGATGATTATTGTATTGAGATTAAGACAATTTAAATCACTAAAACACAAGATTAAGATAATACAAATGATAGAAGTATCAAGATAATGAAATGGATTTCCGAGTTAAGGTTTCGATTAATAATCCTCTTGTTGTCCTGGTTTAATCAAGCCACGTTATTATCAATATTCCTATAAGACGATCACCAAGCTATTTTATCCTCCTCTCGAGATGCATATAAAACGTAGTTTGAAATACTCATGCTAGCATCTCTACTCAACATGAAGCATTCAACTCCCAAAAGTTTGAAAGATCAAATGTCCTCACAAATATTTACAAACTTCTCGATTCATGCAAATATTTGTGTCGAGTATTCAAGATCTAATATTGAAACTCATATCTCGAATTATGAATCAATATATCAAACAAGTTAAATCATTGATCAAGTGATAAAACAAGAATAAGCTCAAAATACTCAAATAGGCTTCAAGATAATAACTTCAACTAAGATTAAAACATCCAACAAGAGTTCATTAATCTACTTCCAAAACCCGGAAATCTCAAGAGTTTAGTTACACATGATTTCTAAACAACTTATAAACAAAGTGTTCAAAGCCATTACAAATGAAAATGAAAGATTGAAACTAAAAGAGAAGCAAGAAAAAACTTAGGAACGCCGACAATCTCTTAATATATCTCCGTTCTTCAAGCTCCGATGCAACCCGATTGTCTCCTTGATATCTCCTTCCAAGAGTTGACCCTTGTCTTGTGTTGTAGATCCCAAAAATGCCGGAATATCCTTGTGTGCGCCCCCAAAAGCCTTTTATACCCACCTTCAAGTTTAGGGCATAATCTTTGCAGACATGGGATTCCAGGCAGACGCACGGGTGGTGCGTCGAGCACGGGTTACCCGTGCGCCACCCTGTTGAAATAATCCAAGTCTCTATAGAGCGCGCACGGGTGGTGCGTCGAGCACGGCTACCCGTGCGCCATCCCGATGAATTCATCCCTTCTCTCAGTAGAGCGCACGGGTGGTGCGTAGGAGCGCGGCCTTCCCGGCGCCATGTAGAGGCTCAAAGTTTCTTTATTCGGGGTGCACGGGTGGTGCACGAGGCACGCCCAACCCGTGTGCCCCCTTCTGTCTTTCCTTAGACGCTCAACTTTCGCTCTTTTTGGCTTCACTTTTCGTATACTCACTCAATTCTCCGTGTTTCCACTTTTCTATCCTCGTATTCATATTCAATTTGCTTCAAATATCATGAAATTCCTACAAAATAAGCGAGTGTAATATCTTTTCCACAAGGAGTGAATATGTAACATTTAACGCGAGTATGTGCATGTTTACCCATCATTATAGCCAAAAATACGCCTCAAAATACATGTAAAACTCACACCTATCAGGTCACCACCCCTTAGCCAATCTGCCCATGACATTTGTTTCAATAATACTCTTCATGCGCCAAAAGCACGCTCTAAGTCCCTCCCTACTACCTTAATCCGATCAAAATCCATCACAGACGGGTGGGCTTTGTAAAAATGAGTAAGCTCCTACTGAAAATTATTAATATGCACGTCGATATTCCCAAACTCCTTGGTGCTCCATGATTTCAACGCGAGCGACAAAAAGCCAATTGATTCTTGAAGGATTCACTTTTAAATTTTCATTCAAACTAACTATTTTGGAGAGTTTCCGAAAAAGTCGGCCGTTAACCACATAGGTTCAAATCTAAAAGATGTCCTTTTGAGGATGCCCTTCCGGGATTTGAAGGGACTTCCTTGGAACTCTTATCCGGCTTCGC
Source organism: Rehmannia glutinosa (assembly GCA_016081115.2). Classification (NCBI taxonomy): domain Eukaryota; kingdom Viridiplantae; phylum Streptophyta; class Magnoliopsida; order Lamiales; family Orobanchaceae; genus Rehmannia; species Rehmannia glutinosa. The sequence goes on along the minus strand of JABTTQ020000434.1, from coordinate 123,485 downwards.
TTTTGATGTCTTCCCCGGTGTTAGAGTTTTTCTCTCTTCTTCCGCCGAGGAGTAGTATTTCGAAGGATATCCTTCCCGGGGCCCAGTGGGCGCCTTTTGGAGTTCACGGGCGCTTTCCCTAAGCTTGAAAGGGGATCCTTCGGATCTTCCACCATAACTTTTGCTTCATGCTTTTGATCTCTCCTCCACATGTGCTAGCATTTTTCACCTTCTTTTCCTTGCACATTTTCATCATGGAGAAGAATTCACCGGGACTCTTGTGAGAAGGCCCCCTCTTTCGGGGTCTTAGCCGGAGGGAAAAGGATTTTTATTAGGACCTCCTTGTGAGAAGGTCCCTCCTATCGGGTTTTAGCCGAAGGGGTGATCCCACCCGGGGTTTTAGCCCGGCGAGGCCATCCCCTCTGGGGTCTTAGCCAGATGAGGTTAATATGTTGGGGCCCCTGGAGAGCACGATGCTACTTCACTTGGGGCATTCCCCGAGAACCCTTGATAGCATTAAGCTACCTTACTATGGGTTTTAACGAGGGGCCCTGGATAGCTTGAAGCTATCTCACTAAGGGCAGTCTCTGTAGCCCTGGATAGCACTAAGCTACCTCGTTGTGGGCAACCCCCGGGAACCATGGATAGCGTGAAGTTACCTCACTATGGGTTTTAATGAGGAGCCCTGGACAGTGCGAAACTACCTCACTATGGGCTACCTTCGAACCCCCACGAATAGCGGGCTACCTTACTATGGGTATCCCCTGGGAACCTTGGATAGTGTGAAGCTACCTCACTATCGGCATCCCCTAGAGTCATTCTGACTTGAACACCTGCTACTTAGCTTCAGGGAAATCCGTGTTCATAAGTTATTAGTTACCATCCATGTAAGTGTGTTGCACATATTTGGATAGAAAACAAGAACTTTATTCATAATTCAACTGTCTTGGCGAGAAATAGATACATATATACTCGGCTCATAGGTCGAAAAACAAAATAAGGCACAAACATCTTAGGAAACATTAAATAAAGATAAAATAAATGAAATATTGAAGCATCCCTGGATGGTTCTAGGCTTGTTGAAGGCTTGGAGAACGGGGAGTTCAAACTCCCTCATTCCCGGCCTTGGTTGTCGACTCCTTCTTCGTCTTGCTTTAGATCACGGTGAAACTTGCTCGATCCTCATAATCCTTCGGTGGTCCTTCGGATGAGTCGCTTAATCTCTTTTTTTCGGATGGAAACGCATATCCGTAGTATGCCATTTATCTTGATGGAAGTGGCAATATTCATTGGGTGAGCTCGTTTAGGGTTGTCCATCGTCCCCTGGGAGGCTCTATGATTCCTTGTCGTTGGGCTACGGACGTGACTTCGACCCGAGGATGTATTCAATAGGGAATATTTGCGTTGGACTTCCTTATACTTGGATCCCTCTTGTTGTTTCTCTTGCGGTTTGGTTTTTCTTCTTTTTCCCGAGACTTGCGCTTGATTCTGGGTTCAGGCTTGGTGGACTCCTCTACTCGGATATTCTTCTCCGCTCGGCTCAATAGCTCCTCTATGTTGGATGGAGGCTTCCCAGCAAGAGACTTCTTTAGGCGCCCATGCCGTAGATTTTGTTGTAGTATCCCACCAATGTCTCATGTTGGATGTTGGCCACTTCACTAACGGCTTCCATGAACCGCTTCATGAACTCCCCGCAGTGTCTGTCCTTCCATCTGCTTCACCTTGAAGAGGTGAGCGATAGTCTTGGGATACTTTCTGTTGATGATGAACTGTTGTATAAATGCCTCCGTGAGCTTGTCCATCCCAGAGATTGATCCCACCGGGAGCTGATTGAACCACATTAGCACCCGCTTGGTCAGAGTAGTACGGAACACCTTGCAGTAAGAGGCATCCGACATGTTGTAGAGATCCGCCTTGGCATAGAATTTGTCCAAGGGCTCCTGCGGGTCTACAGTTCTATCATACTCCTGGAGGTTGGAGGTCTTGATCCTTGTTGGCAAAAGCTCAGATAAGATCACCAGAGCTAACAGGCTCCCCTTCATTAATGTTGTAGCTCACGAGTTAGCTAGGCTAGGCTAGGCTGCACTGCTTGAGATTCTTCAGCTGGTGGCGGCTCTTCACGATTCTGATTTTCACCGCAACTTTCCTATCTCTCACCCCAATCGTTTCGATCAGGGTCTTCAGCGGTGGGTGGAGCCCGCAGTGGTCTTCCTACAGCATCTGCTGCGACTACTTGTTCCCTTACATTATGTCGAGATGCTCTCCAGGCAATCTCTTCCAACAAAGATTGTAATGGTTCTTGAGCTAGGCGAGTTTCTTCACGGAGCCCTCCCGGAGGAGGAGGGGCGGTGCCCTCTCGCAAATAAAGGGGACGACACTCATCTAGGAGGAGGAGGGGGCTGGCTCCCCATCTTTCGTAGTCGTTCTTTTTGTTGGTCTCCTGGCGCCTTGGCTCGCGACTTGAGACTGCGTCACGTGCTCGCGATCGAGTCGCATCATCGTGTGCTTTTGTTGTTCCCACGACGCCGCCAAAATGATCTTTGCTTTTCTAGCAGATCACCTAAGTCAACCGAGTTGACCAAAATCGCCTTCGAGCTTGTCGTCTTCCCAAGGGGGAAGTTTTCTCGTCTTCTGCTCCTAGAAAGTTAACTCATTTGATTAGGAACTTGCTTGCACATACGCACAACGAGAGAATTAAGACAATAAACGAATATTGAATGCGTAGGAGAATTAATTATGAGTCAATTGCTTACAGATTAATAGGAGGATCTTTTTACACTGGGAGATGGGCCCCATGGGCTGTAGGAGAAATTAGCCTGGGCGACCCGGAGGTAGGAGAAAACGACCGCTTGGGCCAAACACGGACTCCTTTGGGCGATTTAATCATCAAGAGCCCATTAGGTAATTAATATTAAATAAACAAAATATAAAATGAATCATATTAAATTATAAAATACCATTTTTGTCCCCAACACATGTGTGATCTTATATCACTAGGAAAGGGCTTTGGAATAACGTATAGAACTTTTATTTTTTATTTTTTATTGTAAATTTTACTCTTTGTGAATTATTCTTGGTTCTAAATTTATTAATTTCAAATGCCCCATAAAACATTACAAATGTCTCATTCAGCTTTCTTTTTATTTTTTCATAAATACTCTATCTCAATAGATGTGAATGTGCAAAATAAAAATAGATATCGAGTATATCTGTAATTTGTAAACTAAAAAAAGGTAATTTCTACAAATGAACCAAAACTCGTGTGATTTTCATTTTAGATTTTAGGTATAAGGTGTTGGGTAAAATAAAGGTTTCTTTTTTTTGAGGAAAAATGGTGAGTGTTTGGATATTTTTGGCTTAGTTGAGGCTGTATTGGATACGATCTCCGCAAGATGAAAACGCCAAGATTCGAAGTGCGTATGATTCCTAGCGTTCATCCCTAAGATACAAAGACTTGAACGAGTTCGATTTAGCAAGACACTTGCAAAACCTAACTACCAATGAATTTTTCATTGAAATATTTTGTCGAACACTTGGCGTCGTCGTCGAATAAAACAAAGAGAAATATAACGCCTTTGTGATTCGTTTAAGCCAAAAATTTCATCACCAATTTCAATACAACAATATTCATTCATCATCAATCATCATAAACAACATATTAATACAAGAATTTCAACAAGATATCAAGATACAAGCACATTCTCAAGGGTTCAACCCAATTGAGATTAAAAGGAGAAATTCTTACCATTTAATCGGTAAATATGAACAATGATGATGATAATCGAGCCTCATGAAGTCCAAAATATAAAATGTATGCAATAAAACAAATTTGAAGTGAAATTTGTGTGCAAAGTGCGAAGGGACGAAAAAATGAACACAAAAGACCAAAATGACAAATCTTTGAGAACAAAACGATTTTAAGCAAATTTTAGCAATGGTCGACCGGTTGGGGGTGGGCGACCGGTCGACATCATGGGTGACCGTCGGCCTTCCCCAATTAGCCCAATGGTTCTTTTTTTTGTGAAAATTCGAGTTTTGAACCAAAAATCCGATTTTTCGCCCATAAGTTTTAAAAATGTGCAAAATGCAAACGTAGATATCATTCAATATACATTATGTCATAATCACGCTCGAAATGGATTAAAATACTCGGCGGTGTACGATTAAAAGTCCGCGAGTTATCCTTGAGACGAAATTAAACACATTTCAAGTTTTTGTTAAAACATGCAATCCCAAAAAAAATATCGAATCTCAATATGTTTAGTTCGATTATGACGAACCATATTTTGAAAGAAAATTATTATCACCGGACTTGTTATCCCGAAAATAAGAACATTTTAAGATATTGGATACAACAAGTCATACGAAGAAGTGCCTTACAAATATTTGAAAATTTCTTTTAACGGCACTTTAATGAGATTCGTTGGGATAGTTTTTGAAGTCGAGCATATAGACGTAAGGCATATAGAATATCGAGTCTAAGGAGTAATAAACGAATGAACATACCTCGAATTCGTTTGTCAATGCCTACTTCAACCATTTTGTCAATTTTCGCATTTGTAGCCATATAGGTTGAAATAGTTCTTTCTTCTTCAATGCCTCACTTCTTCTTTTGAGTGTGGAATATAATCACTTTCTTGGCATTGTTGAACTTGAATTCCGGATGATCAAATTTGAACTCCTCTCATCATCTTAAGTTCACCTTGCATCAACATAGAAAATAACTTGCACAATAATTCATTAGTAGCACCATAAATGATATCATAAATTTGTACAAGTAAACAATCTTGCCTTTTTCAAAAACAAATAGAGTAGTATAAACTTTACCTTTTGTAAAACCATTTAGCAAAAATAGCTAAGTATATCATACCATACACGGGTACTTGATTTAAACCATACAAGGCCTTTTATAAAAATCATTTAGCCTAAAAAAATTTTAAACTCCGATAGACTTCTATTTGAATAAAACCATTTAGAAAATTGGATTTAACATCCATTTGGTAAAGCTTGAAATTTTCTCAAAACAAGAATGGGCAAGTAAAGTATAAATAACTTCTAAATGTGCTATGAGTGCAAATATTACATCAAAATCATTACCTTCTTCTTGACAATACCCTTAGGCTACTAACCTTGCCTTGTTTATCAAACTTGTTCCGAAATATCAAAAATTTCTGCAAAATCTTAACAAGATATTTTGCACACGAGCATAGTAATGTCGAAAAATAGAGACATAATAACAAGTAACACATACTATGCTTTCAAACAAATCATCAAGAGTTTCATAAAACATGTAAGTTCAAATAAACATAGGAAGCTATATAAGATCTCTTTTGAGATTTGAAAAATTCAAGAGCATATAGTTGAGACCTCATTTACAAGAAGCATATGAACAAGAGCTTTGACAAAACAACCAAGAATAATTTTATATGTGCAATACAATGCATAACTTAAAAATCAAATGTTTTATCAAAACAAAATATAATCCTTTACAAATCTTGGATAAAACAAGCTATGTCAAATAATGCCTTTTAAAAAAAATCCTCTTAATAGCACTTGTATAAAATACTTTGAAAGACAAGCACGGATGACAAAAATATATCGAGTCTATAGGATGAATACCAATGATGAGCGTACCTCGATAGTTTATGGTCCTCTCTTGAAAATAACCATTGATGAAAATAGATATGTCCTACACAATTCTTAAACACGTTTTGCACAAACATAATGATACAAGTGTAGGCTAAGCAATAAGAGATATCATAAATGTGCTTATGATATATAACTACATAGGAAATAATAAACCACATAAGTCTAATTAAATGCACAAGAGTTTTAGAAACATCATGCAAGGTCTTCTTTTCAAAAATATTTTGAAACTCACAAATATATTGAAGACCTAAATTTTAAAAATATGAAAACTCATATTGCAATAAAGACACAAATAAAAACATGCAAAGAACAAAATGCATATTTAAATAGGGATATACGGTTTACCAATTTTGCCATTTCCATGGGTTGTGTCGTTCCCATTGTTGATGATATCTTCCCATTTGAAAATCTTCATGTTGATGGTGGTTTCTCCAATTGCTCCATTTCCAAGCATTGTGGCCTTCCCATTGTTGATAGTGTCTTTCTCTTGGAAAATCATCTTGTTGATGATGTCTTTGCCATTTCAAGGATTGTGTTATTCCCATTTTTGATTATATCCTCTTCTTGGAAATTGACTTTGTTGAAAATGTTTTCTCCTTCTTTGATCAAATGAGATGTTCATTTGATGTTTCCTTAGCGTATGAATTTTCTTCGATTATTATTCCGTCGTACCTAATATAACATTGTTTTGTGGTACCCTCAAGTGTTTGGTCCTTTGGAATTAGCTTTGAGACTTTTAGGTCTCCAATAATAATTAGAGCTATTTCTAGCCCGACAAGTATTAACCGCGTGACCCGTTTTACCACAATAAAAGCAAGTAGTAATTTTGGGAGCATAATGACCAACATGCATAGGGACTTGATTTATTTTCACATAATTAACAACACTAGGCTTATGATCAAGTCCTTGTTTCAATTTATCACAACTATGAACATCAATAATATCGGTCATTTTATCGGTACTCAAGTTGGATTTTGATAAATCATTTTTCATGCAATTAATATCCTCAACAAGAGTACTACCTTTTTTTTCAAGGTTTCTAACCTTGTCAAGTGTGGTGGTGTGATCACATGAAAGTGATTCATAAGAGGAAAATAAATTATCCTTATCAATTTTCAAAATATTGAATTCCTTTTTCAAATTTTTGTATTTAACAAGTAAGCTTTGGAATTCATTTTGAAGTTCATCAAAATCATTTTGCAAATCACTATAATCATTTTGTAATTCATTATCATAAGAAGTGGAGGGTTTTGAACTTACCTCGTTTTCTTCTTCGAAGCCCATAAGACATCGTTCGTTTTCATCGACGTCGGAAGTTGTAGGAAGCTCATCCCATGTTGGGTTTGTATCCATTTGAGAAGTAAATACTTTTGAGTGGCTCCTTTCATTTGCATGATGCCAGGAAAATTGTTGTATTTTTCGACACTCCCCTTTTGCACTGGAGGTAGCTTACTTTTCTTTGCGACAAATCAATGCTAACAGAATGCATCAAGACCCACTCCATACTGGGTATGCTGGTCGTCGGCGAGTAGCCACTACTCCCGTTATAACCATTAAGCATAAAGAATTGCAACTTGTCCCTGGTGATGAAACCGTACGCAGAGCATTGTCGGTGGGGCGACCTCGTGATCGTCTGTGAGATAAAATTCTCATTCAGACCACATCTTTCGGTGGTTCCAAAGAATCGCACATGGTTCTCGTCGTGTTTGGGATCGTAAACTCCGATAAAGCCAAAGTGCAAGGCTCAATACCAATGGAAAATGCCATTAGCTACCACCGGAGGCTCGCACAATTTGAGCAAACCAAGATCAGTAGGCTCGGCCCGGTCCGGGTCGTGGGTTGTGAGCTTGGGCTTGGGCTTCAAGGCCCTTATTCTTTTTGGACCAAAAACCTTTAAAATAATTAAATAATTATTTTTTGTAATTAATTAAATCGAGTTCAACCTGGGAAAAGCGATTCGGCCCAGCGCACGACGGACGGCACGCCCGCGCGGCCGGGTCGTGCTACTGCCGAATTTTCGAGCCAGGGCATGGCTCGTGCGTCCTGGGTCATGTGCCATGCCGAACGTTGGAGCACCGCGCGACGGCCCGTGCGTCCTGGTCGTGCTCCTCTGCAGCAAAGGCGTCTGTTCAAATAAAATGTGCCTTTTCGAGCCTACAAACGCGATTTTCCGTGCGGGCACTTCATTGTCTATATTATTGAAGCCCCTGCAGATGAATATGGACATGAAAAACTCGATAATAACCTGTCATTTGCATCATACGAGCATATTGACTTCCTACCTTCAAAAGCTTGAAAGTCAAGAACAACTTGTTGTTCGATGTTGTTCCGATTTTGTTGTCTTTCGCTAACCGGGATCACAAAGTCGTTGTATCTTAGAGGCGAGCGCCAGAACCGTAAAGCACTCGGTATATGGGGCATTTTCGTCTTACGGAAATCGATTCTAAATCAGGCCTTGACTTAGCCTAATCCTCGAACACTTAGCCATAGCCATTTTCTTTCAAACGAAACCTTCTTCCGAAATTTTTACCAAACAATCGCAAGACGGGAAATCCTTGTTTCGTTGAAGACGATGGCATCGATTCGATATCTTTCACACCTATGGCTGTCGCTCCGCTCACGGCGAAAAGTCGCCCAAGTTTTCCGGTGCCGACTTCAAACGTTGGCAACAGAAGATCTTTTTCTACCTCACCACTTTGGGGTTGGCTCGTTTTAAAAGACGACCCCCTACTGCGCCGTTGGAGATGACGAAGTTGACAACAACCGGAGAATCATTGTGGATGCTTGGCATAACAACAATTTTCTATGTCGCAATCGTTAGTCCAAGTGGCTACGATAATCTAGAGGGGGGGTGAATAGATTATGCCGATTTTTTGCAAATCGCCCTCTTTTTCGAATGAACAAGTAAATGACAAGAATGTAAATGCGGAAATTAAACAACACTCGTTGATTTAAAGAGGTTCAACCCACTAGGGCCTAATCCTCTACCACCCCAAAGTATCTTCGGGATGGATTTCAAAAAAAAAAAGATTTTATTAATTACCACAATTAATACAACACCTTGAGGATCACCACAATCCTCTTACAACACCTTCAAGGAGATAACCACAATCTTCCTTCACCACCTTTGAAGAGTACCACACTCTTCAAACACCTATCACCTAGATCACCCAAGTGTATTCTTACCACAGAATACTCACAATGATGTCTTGTGTTGAATGATGGACAAAATTCAAGATTACAACTCTATGAAACCAATACAAAGATTGAGTGCAAGTGTAATCAAGAATCAAAAAGCCTAGACCTCAAAGATGTGCAAGTGAAAGTACTTAGGCTATTACAACAAGAATGTAAAAATGAAAGCTTGAACAATTTGCAGATTTCTTGTTGTGTATTTTGCTTGTTTGTGTTGTATCTTGTGTCTTCAATTCATCCTCTATTTATAGGGAAGTCTTCACCAACATAGGCTCCCAACATAGCTCCTTCCTCTTCACTTTTGTCTACAAAAAGAGGATCACAAGATATAGAAATATTGTACAAAAATGAAAAGTAAATCTTGGTGATAAGGATTGCAACGGTTGAAATTTTTCTTTGTCAAAAATATCATAGGCGATCCAGGTAGGGGTTGCGAGGGGTGCGACCGGTCAAGGTGGGGTGCGACCGGTCGGCCTCACCCTTGACCGGTCACCCTCCCCCTTTTTTTCACAGAATTGGTTTCTGTTTCATTTTGTGCGTTCTTCAGGTACCGTTCGACCTTCTGTTCGACCGGTCGACCTCCAAATTGAAATGTTGTCCGATTTTTATCAAAAATAAACTTCAAGAAATACTCCAAAAAATTAGTAAAAACATTTTAAATCACTTGGGAGTATTTGGACAACATTTATAAACATAGTAAACTCATTTAAACAAAACCATCAAAAGTGTTGTCCATTTTTATCGAATAATAAACTCTAAGAAATACTCCATGAAATTAGTAAAAACATTTTAAATCTTTTAGGAGTATTTGGACAACATTGTTTTGGTGTAAAAACCAATTAACATAAAATCATCAAAAGTGTTGTCCAATTTTATCGAGTAATAAACTCTAAGAAATACTCCAAAAATTAGTAAAAATATTTTAAATCATTTAGGAGTATTTGGACAACATTTATAAACATTGTTTTGGTATAAAAACTCATTTAAACATAATCATCAAAATCTTGATAAAAATATTTATCTAACAAACTCCCCCTTTTTTATGATTACAAACCAAAACAATTTTAGGAAGTTGATTTTAAAACAAAACAAATTTTCCGGTCTAAAACATCAATCCATTATAAGCAAGATTCATCATAAGTACAAACACACAAGGATAGGAGCAAAGATTTTTCAAAATCATTTTTGCACAAGCTCCCCCTATCAATATGCATATCAAGAACAAGTATACAAGCAACAACTAAAAGCTTAAAGCTTAGCTTTTACAACTTAAGCTTGAATATCATGAGCTTATAAGCTCCCCTGTCACAAAAGCATCATTAGTCAAGTATAAAAGTCCATAATACATCACATGGACCAAGTATAATCCATAGCTTTTGGCTTTTAAGAGCTTTAGCTTATAGCTTTTCTTGCGAGCTTATTTACGCTTCTTTGAGCTTATGAGCGTTTTTCTTGTTTCTCCCCCTTTGGAATCATCAAAAATAATATTAGCACGATAAAAACATCATACAATTATATCAAAGTGCGCAATTTTATAGATTTATCGAGCATATTGAGCATTTAAGCTTAAATTCGAATAAAAGGCAAACAATTGCTCATTTGATTTGTAAAAGCTCATTTGATTGATAAAACATGATATCTCAGTAAACTTATAAGACTTTTCAAATCAAGAGAATCATGTAGGTGATGAACAAAAATGTTTAAGGTTTCAAGCTTTGAACCGGAAGGAAATCAATATGTTGATGCAAATAACTCGATTTTAGGCTTGTAATTTCGTGTTTTTTCCATCTGCGGGGTTCTTATTTATAGGCATCAAGTGCACGTATGGAAAGATCATGTCTTTTTAGCTCAAAAAGACATGTTTATAGCCAAAAGATGCACTTTGGTTTCTTGAATAGGTGCATTTGTCCGGATGTTCGCATCGACAAAGACGACACGCGCGCACGGCCCGTGCGTGTTGTTCGACCGCTAAACACCTAAAATAAATCTAGCAATCCTCACAAGAGAACGAGATCAATTGTAGGGTAGCAAGTTAACCACAAGTCGTCTCTCGAAGGAAGACTTAGCCGCAAATAATTATTATGTTTAACAAATAACATAAATTAAATCCTAAACACCCTAACAAGATTTGTGATTTTTAATTAAATAGAGAAAAACAAGTAAAAAGACAATAATCAAACTAAACACGGATAAATTTTGAGAAAAATATATGAATGAAAGTCTAGGATTTCTAATCATCTCATCAAACTTGCAAGCAAAATATCAATTAATTGATCATGCGCAGTTAACAAATATAACAAACATGTAAAAACTAGGCCTAGATATGATAACTCATGTATTCATAGATTAAGTCTATCTCAACATAATTTGCTATTTTCATTAAGCAAATGGTTAGATAATACATCTCGATTCATATCTAACCCCCTGAATAAATTTCGTCCGAAATAATATTTTGATCGATCTCAATTATTCCCCCAAAACAATCAAAAATTGATCGACAATCAATTATCAAATAAAACAAATTATTCAGAAAGCAAATCAATTAATCAATACTCATGCTTGTTTGTTTGAATCAAATCATCTTAATCCTAGAACAAGGAAATTAGTTCATGCTTGGGGATGGAATCATAATCTCAATTGAAGGAAAGAAAACAATGATAAACAAAATCATGCAATAATAATAATCACCCCAACAATTGAAATCGGACAAAAGAGATTAAGAAATCTCACTCTTTGATTAAGAAGCAAAATAACTTCAAGGAGAAGAACCCAAGCAATCCCAATGTTGAATCGAAGAGAAAAATACCAAAACTAAAGTCTAAAAGTACTAATAATGAGAGTGTGTTGAAAATAAGGGCTCCCCAAGTCCTATTTATAAGCCTAGAGTCCTAAACAAGGTGGAAGAGCCAAAAAATGCAAAAATATCGAAAATTTTGTGTTCTCAAGCAAGTCACGGCGCGCGACCGCACACCTCTTATGCGCGACCTCTAAACTTTGGAATTTCATCTTGATGTCTTTTATGAATTGTAGCTCTATCTCTTAGCTTTCCATAGCCACTTGAATCACTTCAATATCAATTTTCTAGAGAGAGTTATGGCCAAAATACCAAGACATGTTATTTCCGAGATTTCGACATATTATTTTGACTTGTACATAATTTTTACTCATCTAAACATCTTCATTTGCATTTAGTAGCATCATATACATTTTAGAACTTTGTCATAGCTTTTCAATGGTGTATGAAGCATGTCAATCGGGCTTTGGATGCGAGCGTTACGTCCAAAATACGGAATCATCACGATTGCGCGAGATGACTTTTTAACGTTTGTTGCTCCAAAACTTATTTTTTCCACCAAAACCTAAAAATCAATAAAATAACACAAAACACGCAAATGCAAATAAAACACGCCAAAAATATGTATAAATCATCACACAAAACTTGGGTGCCCCCAAGGCCCAAACCCATAAGTCCAACTTGGGATTTATAAAGTGAGAAAACTTTGCCTTCTCTTTCTATGTGGGATGGAGCATTTCCCCTTCCCCATATTTTTATTTTCCATACTATTTTCTAGTTTTAAGTGGTTAACTTCTAGCATTAATTTCTCATTCACCCGGAATTGGTTTTGATAATTTCAAATGTTATTCTCATCTACTCTCTTAGTAGCATTTTTATAAATAATATAATTCCATTTTTCACTAATGGAAACCACTTAAATATTTGGTCAAAATCGGGTCAACACCCATTTTACCAAACAAATTCCAACAATCCCCATATGAATGAAATTAATTTATGTATGTATGCATATTCGTTTGAAAGTATCGGCGTGAACTATTATTGCATTTGGATAGGTAGCTTGTGGCTTTGAACCTTCCTTAGTAAAAATACTATGGGATTAACTAGCCGCTAGTAGTGACGCGATGTCTTGAACTACTCGGCCGTTTGTGTAAACCGAGACAACAAGATACTTACACAATAATAATTCTAACACTTGTTGTTCTCACGTTGTGTCCATTTCGGCCCTGGACCATATCTTAGATTCATAAGTGTTTCTTTGAAGCGGCCATTACTTCTCACTTATATAGGTGATCTCCTATTGAAGAGTATCTGCCATACTCCACCTTTCGGTATAGGAATCATTAAAAGTCTTAAACTTAACCTCACCACATTCAGCAGGTTTCTTTCACTTGAAAGTTTCGGGAATGAGCTGACACATTTTCCAAGTGTTCAGCTGAACATTCGTAACTTAGTTATCCCATTGAACCAAGGTCTTGGGATCTCAATTCACAAGGTTGGGTTCTTTGCTATGAACATGAATTCTCAGTAAGTCCAAGCGGCTACAATAATCTAGAGGGGGTGAATAGATTATCTCCATCTTTTCGATTACGCCCTCTTTTTTGAACCGAATGCTCAAATATAATAACAAAGGTGCGGAATGTAAACAACACACGTCGATTTATAGAGGTTCAACCCACCTAGGGCCTAATCCTCTACCACCCCAAAGATATCCGGGATGGATTTCAAAAAGAAAAAGAATTTTATTAATTACCAAAATTAATACAAACTCAACTTACAACACCTTGAAGAGCACCACACTCTTCTTCAACACCACCTTTGGAGATTACCACAATCTCCTTTGAAGATTACCACAATCTTCCTTCAACGGCACCTTTGAAGATCACCACAATCTTCAATCTTGAAGAATACCAAATTCTTCAACACCTCAAGAGCACCACACTCTTGACACACCTATCACCTAGATCACCCAAGTGAATTCTTACCACAAGAATACTCACAAGGATGTCTTATGTTGAATGATGACCAAAAATCAAGATTACAACTTAATAATGAATATTACAATATGAGTGCAAAGTGTAATCAAGAATAGCCCTAGACCTCAAGGATGTGAAAGTGATAAGCTAGACAAAATTACAACAAGAGTAATAACAATAAAGAACAAGTGTTTGCTTGAAGTGTATCTTGTTGTGTTGTATCTCAATGGTTCTATTGGTTGCTCCAAAACTTCCTCTATTTATAGGAGATGATTGATCAAGCATAGGCTCCTCTTGGGGATTGAAAATCTACTGAAAAATACAATTAAAATCAAGAATATAGCTGTTAGAAATCAATCCCACATTTTAAGGAAAAGATGTCTGTTTGTCAAACGGTCGAAATTTGTCATCAAAACATAGGGCGACCGTCGCACGAGAAATAGAGTTTGAATTAAACATTTCACGTTTTAACATGGGGGCGATCGTCGACGTACCGTCGACCGGTCGACGCCCCCTACAATCGGTCCACCATGACCAAAAATGAGACAGGAGATCGATTCAATGCCAAGCTTCAGTGTCGTCGATCGCACCCAGGCGGCCGTCGACCGCCGACGGCCGACGCACAGTGCGAATCGACTGTCTATTTTCGTGTTCGTCTCATTTTTAGTCCCAAAATCATCTTGATACGGGTTGCCCTAGGGCGACCAGTTGACCTCGAGATAGGAATGTTGTCCGATTTTTGTCGAAAATAAAACTCAAGAAATACTCCAAAAATTTAGTAAAAACATTTTAAACCAATCAGAGTATTTGGACGACATTTAGGAACCTTGTTTTGAAGTAAAAACTTATAAACATAAAAACATTAAAATTGTTGTCCAATTTTATTTAAAATAAAACTTGAAGAAATACTTGGAAAAATATTAAAACCATTTTAAATCATTTAGGAGTATTTGGACAACAATTAAAAACATTGTTTTTGTGCAAGAATAAAATCATCAAAATTAAGATAAAAACATGTATCAAACAATCTCCCCCTTTTTGATGATTACAAACCAAAACAATTTTTTTGAAAAATTAGAAGGATAATTTTAAAAATGATTTTCCGGTAAAACATCTAACCGTTTGGAAGAAACCAAAATTTCCAAAATACATAAGCAACCAAGTAAGGAATGGAATAATTTCAATAATAAGCATAAGCTCCCCTATCAACAAGCACATCAAGAATTATGAGAAAGCAATTATCCATAAGCTAAAAGCTTAGCTTTTACAAATTGTTCAAGAGCTTATAAGCTCCTCCCCCAACAAAACATCATTAGACAAGTATATAAGTCCATCAAGCAACAATTGGACTAGAAATAATTCACAACTTATGGCTTTTAAGAGCCATAGCTTATAGTTTTTATAACAAGCTTTTATTAGCTTCTTTGAGCTAATGAGCCAATTTCCTGTTTCTCCCCTTTGGAATCATCAAAAGAATGTTAGGATGATAAAAGCATCATACAAATACTTCAAAGTGCGCTAAAAAGACAGGTTTATCAACCATTGAGCAATTTAAGCTTAAAAACCAAAGAAGAAAGGGAGAAATGTATCATGAAGAGTTCATACGCTCGGTTTATTTGCCAAAACATGATCTCAATAAGTATTGAAGACTTTTGGAAGCAAGAGACTCATGTAGAAGTTGAAATTTTCATTGTGACATTTCATCGAACACTTTGTGGGCGTGAAAATTAAAAGAAGTTGTATATAGCCCGTGTAAATGATTCAAGCCAAACAATTTTCATTACCAAAACACATCAAACAATTGAGACTCATACAATACAACAATATATCTAAGCCCATCAAGATCATATGCAAAATATAGCAAGAGATAAGAAAGTCATAAACTCAAAGGTTCAACCCAATTGAGATAATATAGGCCAAAAAGATCAAGGCATTACGAATGCCATCAAGCAAAAATTAAAGAGCCATCAAGTAATACATGTCAAGCATCAAACAATGCATTTTAGACATTACAAATGTCCCAAATAATCCGTCTAAATAACATGATCAAGACATGTCAAATGCATTTAAGCAAAAATTAAAAGAAGCACTTTTACCATCAAATACTTCATACCAACAACAAACTATGCCAAACTAGAGTATTTTTACCATCATATACTCCATCAAAATCATGATCATCCACAAGTCATTATCAACTTGCTATTTTAACCATTTCAAGAAAACAAGCAAATCTCATTAGTATGAAAGTGTTTTACAAGAAAGTCAAAAGAAATACAAGACAACATGGACAAGAAAGAAAATGCTAGAGTAGTAAAGGGGTGGGGACATCAATCCTCGTCCGAAGAGAAGCAAGTTCCGGGAATAAAATCTTTGATGAATTTCTTCAACTTGCCGATTGATTTTTGCATTTTCGAGGTCTTTTGCTCCAAAGCCTCATACCTAGCTTCATGAAAAGATCTTAAATCATCAAATTCGGCTTGGGTGTACCTCCTAGAAGGTTGAGCACCGGTATTACCCTCCGGATTGCTCTGTTCGCCTTCCTCTGCCAATCTCGCGGCCTCGGCATCATCAAAGAAGTCATTTGGATCTGGGGAATCTTGGCCTCTTCCTCTAGCCATCTTAGTTGGTCGGATGTCCATATTTTTGCGCATAGTGACCATTTGGGAGATATTATCAATGTCAAAGTCATTTTGAAATACCTCCGAATTACATTCCGACGAAGGTAGTCCCGATTGTATAAGAAGTTTACAAATCCAATTGCCCATAACAAACTTCTTATTTCCTTGAGTGATAGACTCAATTAGACATTGAATAAGAATGGCGCCAAAGTTAAGCGGTTCCTTCTAACAATCTTATAAGTCAAAAATAGTCCATGTTTCTAGGCATTTTACCCGCTTTTCCACAAATACAAGGCGACAATAACAGAGATAAAATTCGGTGCTCAAGTGTCATCGCCAACAATGAATACTTTGGCCATACGCCCAAATAGGTCTTAACTTCTCTCATAGACACCCCCAACATATATCATCATTCCAAATAGCACAAGAGAAAAGTCCCAACCACCTTCTCTAATATGTAGAAGCCGACAAATTTCATTAGGTGTCCACCTAAAGTGACGACCTTTTACAAACGTATTTACCGCAAATAGGCTTTCTATCATCAACATCATATTTGCATGCTCCCATAAAAACATCCAACCTTGCTCCTCAAAGAATCCTCTAATAGTAGGATATTCATTAGAAAATGAATTAAAACGACAAATTTTAGTCCGAGCAATCGATCGTCCACCCATTCCCAAATCTTCATAGTACCACTCCACATATTTATTGATGAAATTAAGAACATTATTAGAATGGGGAGCTTGAGTAATAAAAGATTTCTTACTTTTTGCCCAACGACAATTTTTGAGCGAAATTGTTCACGCGGAGCTCGGCAATTTGGACCCGAGAGAGTATGGGATTTTGAATGTCATCACGTTCTTGAGCCACGTTCCTTTGTGCGGCTCGAATATCCCTTTGTTAGGCCGTCTCGCCGATTTCTCGAAGAACCCTCTCCGTCCTTTCTTCTCTTGGAAGTGGGATTTTGTTCGGTGGAATTTCTTGGAGGTGCCATATATGTAAGATTCTTGCAAAAATAGGTGGATTAGCAACAAGAATCGTAAAGATTGATGAAGAATTGAAGATTTAGAGAAAATGGGGTGATTTGCGATAAGGGTTTGAGAGAGTTTTGAGTTACTGTTTCAAAAATGAGAGCGGAACCCGTTTATGTCTTGAAAAATTACCCTGGGCGACCCGAGGTCGGTAGGGTGTGGCCGACGACGTGCGGAAGCGATCGGTCGCCCCTGACCGGGCCCCAAAGGCAATTTTTCATTCTCCAGGTTTTTCAAAAATTCGATTTTTCACCCCAAAAGTTTTTAAAACTTTGCAAAAGATAATTTTGGACCAAGTCCATCAAATACGGGTTTTGGGAAAACATAAATTCGAGAAAATCGAGACTTAACGAGTAGTGCCCTTTTAAGAAAAATTTGCAAAATCATTTAGGGGCACTTAAGGGGTTGAAATGAAATATCTTGAAAGATATGTGCATAAGCATAATATCGAGTTCTAAGAGAAATACGAGTGAACATACCTCGATAGTTTAAGAAACTTGATGACGAAATAGCCAATGAATATGAGATATATATCCTACACAATTCTTAAACAAAATTTGCACAATAGCACAAGTGTAGGCAAGTAATAGGAGATATCAAGAAAAGAGCTTATGCTATAAAAATACATAAGAGATAATAAACCACATAAGTCTAATTAAATGCACAAGAGTTTTAGAAACATCATGCAAAGTCTTCTTTTTAAAAAAAAAAAAAAATTTGAAACTCACAAATATATTGAAGACTTAAATTTTAAAAATAATGAAAAGTCATTTGCAATAAAAACATGCATACTAACAAAATAAAATGCATATTTAAATGGGAGATACGGTTTACCAATTTTGCCATTTCCATGGGTTGTATCGTTCCCATTGTTGATGGTATCTTCCCTTTTGAAAATCTTCTTGTTGATGATGGTTTCTCCAATTGCTCCATTTCCAAGCATTGTGGCCTTCCCATTTTTGAAAGTGTCTTTCTCTTGGAAAATCATCTTGTTGATGATGTCTTTGCCACTTCCAAGGATTTTGTTCATCCCATTTTTGATTATTTCCTCTTCTTGGAAAATAACTTTGTTGAAAGTGTTTTCTCCTTTGATCAAATGAAATGGTCATTTGATGTTTTCTTGGTGGTATTAATTTTCTTCGATTATTATTTCACGGTACCTAATATAACATTGTTTTGTGGTACCCTCAAGTGCTTGGGTCCTTTGGGATTAGTCTTGAGACTTTTAGGTCTCCAAAGATAATTTGAGCTATTTCTAGCCCGACAAGTATTTACCGTATGACCCTTTTTACCGCAATAAAAGCAAGTAATATTATTAACATGCATAGGAACTCGATTCTTTTTCATATGCTTGACAATATTAGGCTCATGATCAAGTTTAGTTTTCAAACTATCACAACCATTAACATTCACAACATTGGGCAATTTATTGGTACTCAAGTTGGATTTTGATAAATCATTTTTCATGCAATTAATATCCTCAACAAGAGTACTATTTTGTTTTTCAAGGTTTCTAACCTTGTCAAGTGTGGTGGTGTGAGCACATGATAGTGATTCATAGGAAGTAAATAAACTATCCTTTTCATTTTTCAAAACATTGAATTCCTTTTTCAAATTTTTGTACTTAACTAGTAAATTTTGGAATTCATTTTGAAGATCATCAAAATCATTTTGCAAATCACTATAATCATTTTGAATGACAATATCTTAGGAAGTAGAGGGTTTAAGACATACCTCGTTTTCTTCTTCGATGCCCATAAAACAATATTCAACTCCTTCATAGTTGGGAGTTGTAAGAGCTTGTTCCTTAGATTTGAGCTTGTATCCCTTTGAGAAGTAGATGCTTTTGTTTGACTCCTTTCATTTGCAAATACTCCATAGATGGCTTCTAATTTTTGCCATACTTCATGTGCCGATCGAATTCCTATAATATGCCCATATTCCAAATTAGTAAATGAACAATACAAAATATTGAGAGCTTTACCGTTTAAGGAGATGATTTTCTTCTCTTCATCATTGAGCTCTTTGAAGCCTTTGGAGGTGTGTGGTGTGTTTATCATTGGAATGATTTCTCCATTTATGACGACGTTCCAAATATCGAACCCGCAACCTTGTAAATAACATTCCATTCTTTCTTTCCAAAATATATAATTTTTGGAATCAAATAGAAGTGGCTTGGTGGTGGAGGTGCTTGATAGATGAGCTTCGTTCGAGCCGGCGATCGTTTCTCTTCACTCGCGATGTGGGAACGAGCTTGCCAAAGAGTTTGGCTCGATACCACTTGTAAGTCCAAGCGGCTACGATAATCTAGAGGGGGTGAATAGATTATCTCCATCTTTTTGATTACGCCTCTTTTTCGAACCGAATGCTCAAATATAATAACAAAGGTGCGGAATGTAAACAACACACGCCGATTTATAGAGGTTAAACCCACCCAGGGCCTAATCCTCTACCACCCCAAAGATATCCGGATGGATTTCAAAAAAAAAGAATTTTATTAATTACCAAAATTAATACAAACTCAACTTACAACACCTTGAAGAGCACCACACTCTTCTTCAACACCACCTTTGGAGATTACCACAATCTCCTTTGAAGATTACCACAATCTTCCTTCAACGGCACCTTTGAAGATCACCACAATCTTCAATCTTGAAGAATACCAAATTCTTCAACACCTCAAGAGCACCACACTCTTGACACACCTATCACCTAGATCACCCAAGTGTATTCTTACCACAAGAATACTCACAAGGATGTCTTATGTTGAATGATGACCAAAAATCAAGATTACAACTCAATAATGAATATTACAATATGAGTGCAAAGTGTAATCAAGAATAGCCTAGACCTCAAGGATGTGAAAGTGATAAGCTAGGCAAAATTACAACAAGAGTAATAACAATAAAGAACAATTGTTTGCTTGAAGTGTATCTTGTTGTGTTGTATCTCAATGGTTCTGTTGGTTGCTCCAAAACTTCCTCTATTTATAGGAGATGATTGATCAAGCATAGGCTCCTCTTGGGGATTGAAAATCTACAGAAAAATACAATTAAAATCAAGAATACAACTGTTAGAAATCAATCCCACATTTTAAGGAAAAGATGTCCGTTGTCAAACGGTCGAAATTTCTCATTAAAACATAGAGCGACCGGTCGCATGACAAATAGAGTTTAAATTAAACATTTCACGTTTTAACACGGGCGATCGGTCGACGTACACTCGACCGGTCGACGCCCCCTACAACCGGTCCACCATGACCAAAAAATGAGACAGGAGGTCGATTTAATGCCAAGCTTCAGTGCCGGTCGTACCCTGATGCACCGGTCGACCCGACCGGCGACTTGTCTATTTTCGGTTCGTCTCATTTTTAGTCCCAAAATCATCTTCGATGTGGGTTGCCCTATAGGGCGACCTGTTGACCTCGAGACAGAAATGTTGTCCGATTTTTGTCGAAAATAAAACTCAAGAAATACTCAGAAAATTTAGTAAAAACATTTTAAACCAATCGGGAGTATTTAGACAACATTTAGGAACCTTGTTTTGAAGTAAAACCTTATAAACATAAAAACATTAAAATTGTTGTCCAATTTTATCTAAAATAAAACTTGAAGAAATACTTGGAAAATATTAAAACCATTTTAAATCATTTAGGAGTATTTGGACAACAATTAAAAACATTGTTTTGGTGCAAGAATAAAATCATCAAAATTAAGATAAAAACATGTATCAAACACATTCTTTAGTTTGTGGATTTTAAACCAATTCCCTTAACAATTTATACAATTGATCTCGATATTTATGCCTTTTGTAAGTGGATTCGCAAGGTTTTCCTTTGACTTCACGTAGTAAACCGAAATAACCCCATTCAAAATCAATTGTTTTATGGTATCATGTATTTGACAAAAATGTCTAGACTTACCTCTTTCCTTTGCAAGAAAAGACACATTTAATAAAATATACAACATTTCTTGATTTAATAATCATACCTTCATTTATATCGGAATAGGTGACTTGTGCACTAAAAAACGATATGCACTACTATTGTTAGCATATCCAATGAAAGCGCAATCGATCGTTTTCGGACCGATTCTAACTTGTTTTGGCTTAGGTACTTGACTTTAGCCAAGCACTCCCACACTTTGAGGTATTTATATGACGATTTACGTCCCTTCCATATCTTATATGGAGTTTCGCTTTTACTTTTGTGTGAGATCTTATTAAGAATGTAGTTTGCGAAAAGTATGACTTCCTCCACAAGTTTTGGGGTAAGCCATAACTTATCAATATCGCATTCATCATCTACTTAAGAGTACGATTTTTGCGTTACGCAACTCCATTTGATTGAGGCAAGTATGGAGCGATCGTTTGATGAATTATACCCACTTCGAGCAAACTTCTTCAAACGGAGCAACATACTCTCCGCCTCTATCACTTGAATCATCTTAATTTTCAAATTAAGCTGATTTCAACTTCATTCTTATAAGTTTTAAAAGCCACTAAAGCTTCATCTTTGCTTTTCAAAAGATTGTTAGATAAATGTTTTTATCATGATTTTGATGATTATGTTCGAATTTGTTCAAATGAGTTTTAAACCAAAACAATGTCCCTAAATGTTGTCTAAATACTTCCGATCAACTTAAAATGTTTTTACTATTTTTCGGAGTATTTTTTGGAGTTTATTTTCGATAAAAATTGGACAACACATTTGTTTCGTGCTCGACCGGTGCCCTATAGGAAACCCGTGACTGAGTTGGTGAGAAACAGAAAATGGGGCATAAGAAAAATAGGGCGGGCGGCCGGTCGACCAGGTGGTCGACCGGTCTGCGGTCGACCGTGGCGGCGACTTTATGCACTGGGAGTTGGATTTTGTTCCGGACTTCTCTTTTCGTAAAATCTTCAAGGGCGGCAACCGGTCATACGACTAAGGCGACCGTCGCACCCCCCTTCGACCGGTCCCCCGTGTAAAAATTCGCAGAATTCAATTTCAATCTTATCTCTGCGCGACCGGTCGAACCCTTTGTTTATCAAAAACTATCCGCTGCGTTTTTTGCATGACTTTTCCCTATTTTGTGGGATTGATTTCTAACAGCTATATTGATCATTTTAAATGGTTTCTTTTGCAGCAAATCACTCCCCAAGGAGGAGCCAATGTCGGAAATGAAAGCCAAGTCCTCTCCTATAAATAGAGGCTTCATTCAAGCAACAAGATACAACACTCAATACAAGTAAAAAGAGCAAACAAAGCAAACACTTCTATATCTTGTTGTATTAGCCTAAGCACTTTCACTTGCACAAATTTGAGGTTTAGGCTTTCAATTCTTGATTACACTTGTACTCATATTGTTTCAATCTTTATTGAGTTGTAATCTTGATTTTGGTCATCATTCAACACAAGACATCCTTGTGAGTATTCTTGTGGTAAGAATACACTTGGGTGATCTAGGTGATAGGTGTTTGAAGGTTGTGGTAATCTTCAAAGGTGTTGTAAGAGGGTTGTGGTAATCCTCAAGGTGGTGAAAGAGGGTTGTGGGAATCCTCAAGGTGTTGTATTAATTTTGGTTAAATTAATAAAACCTTTTTTTTTTTTGAAATCCATCCCGAGATATCTTGGGGTGGTAGAGGATTAGGCCCTAGGTGGGTTGAACCTATTTAAATCAACGAGTGTTGTTTAATTTCCGCATTTACATTCTTGTCATTTACTTGTTGTTTCGAAAAAGAGGGTGATTTGCGAAAAATCGGCATAATCTATTCACCCCCTCTAGATTATCGTAGCCACTTGGACTTACAAAGATATACATAGCAATATCTTGTGCAATCGTCTATAAATATTATTAAAGTACATTTTCCCATCTCTAGTTTGCATAAGTTTTAAATCACACACATCCGTATGAATTAACTTGAGAGGTTTGGTACTTCTCGTTACCAAATGAAATGGTGTTTTGACCAATGCTGCTTGGACATATTTCACAATTGTCTTGTGAATCGGTTTTAAATGTAGGTATTAATTCCGGATTCACTAACCTTTTAATAGTGTTGAAGTTTATGTGCCCCAATCTATCATGCCATAAATTAGAACAATCCAACAAGTAAACAAGTAATAGTTTATTCTTCGCCTCTTGGCGGAAAATAGACATTACGGACATCTTAAAGAGCCCTTTATCAAGGTAGCCCTTACAACGAAACCCGACCATTCTTGGTCATTACAAGCTTGTCGGACTCAAACACTAGTCTAACCCGGCCTTACTAAGCAAAGGATCGGAAACTAAATTCTTGCGGATGTCCGGGACATGCAAAGACAAATACCTACAAGCGTAAGCTCCTTTCGAAGTCATCTTGAGCACAACCTTGCAAAGCCCCACGATGTTGGAAGTCGAAGAGTTTCCCATGAAAAGTTTCCTTCCATTTATCGGAGTGTAGGAGGAGATCATCTCCTTGTCGGCATAAAAGTGATGAGTAGCCCCGATATCTATCCACCACTCCCTCGAGTTATCCACCATATTGTCTTCAAACACAACGATGGTGAGATCGAGCTCCAACGTGTCTATTGGGACAGACTTGTCCTCCGTCACATTGGCTTGTTGGTTGCCACCTTGATTGCCCTTTTTCGGTGTCGGCAATCATTGGCCATGTGGTTCGGTTTGCCATAGTTGTAGCAATTCCCCTTGAATTTCTTGGCCTTTTCCTTGTCTTTTCCTAATACTTGCATTTCTTGCTAGTGCTCGATTGAAAGAAGATTGACCTTGGACTCCATTCCGACTTACTGGATTTCACTTGATTTTTGGTTGTCTTTCTCAATCCGAAGTCAAACAATCGAGATCCTCAAAATCCATCTCTTTGCGCTTGTGCTTAAGGTAATTCTTGAAATCCTTCCACAATAGCAATAATTTTTCGATTATTGCAACCACTTGAAAGGACTCGTTTATCATCCCTTCGGACACTAAGTCGTGAAGTATGATCTCGAATCTATTGGACTTGGTGATCATCGTCTTGGTGTAAACCATCTTGTACTCAAGAATTTTACCGACAACAAATTTTTTTGTGCCATCTTCCGTTTTGTACTTTTTCTCCAAAGAGTCCCATAACTCTTTGGATATTTTGAACGAACTATAGATGTTGTAGAGGGTGTCGTCTAGCCCGTTCAAAACATAATTCCGACCGTAAAATTGATGTTATGCCAAGCATCCACAAAGTGATTCTCCGTTGGTTGGCGGTTCTTCATCGCCAACGATAGGGGTCCTCCTTCAAAAAATGGGACGACCCAAAGTCATGAGGTAGAACAACATCTTTTGTTGCCGCGTTTGAAGTCAACACCGGAGAACTTGGGCGGATTTTTGTCTTGAGCGGTGCAGGCAGACCATTGGAGTGAACGAAATCAAGCCATCGTCTTGAAATAGAAATGTGATTTTCGTCTTGTGATTGTTAGGTAAAATGAAAGTTTCTTTTCAAAAAAATGGTGAGTGTTTGGATATTTTTGGCTTAGTCGAGGCCTGTATTGGATACGATCTCTGCAAGAAAAAAATGCCCGTATTCGAAGTGCTTACTATTCCAAATTTCGTCCCTAAGATTCAATGACGTGAACAAGTTCGATTTAAGAAGACTTAAAAACATAACTACCAAAACCGAAAGTGTTTAAGGCTTTGAAGCTTTGAACGGGAAGAAAATCAATATCTTTGATGCAAATGACTCGATTTTAGGCTTGTAATTTCGTGTTTTTTCCATCTGCGGGGGTTTTTATTTATAGGCATCGGTGCCCGTATGGAAAGATCATGTCTTTTGGCTCGAAAAGACATGTTTATAGCCAAAAATGCACTTTTTTCTTGAGCAGTGTGCATCTGTCCCGAATGTTCACATCGACACGACTGGCGCATGGCCCGTGCGTGGTTGCGAACGAAAGTGCAAAGTTTCGACTTGACGCACGGCTCGTGCGTGTTTGTGAACACTTCATTAGAAATTCTTTAATTAATTAATTAATTAATTAATTAATTTTAAAGATTTTTGGTCCAAAAAGAATAAGGGCCTTGAAGCCCAAGTCCAAGCCCAAGCCACGACCCACGACGACTCGGACCGATCGGCGGCGGCGTGTGTGTGGTTTGAACCAAACCCACAAGCATGTAGGTCCTCACCCTTTAAAAACTTGGGTGCCCCCAATGGCCCAAACCCATAAGTCCAACTTATGATTTATAAAGTAAGCAAACTTTGTCTTCTTTCCTATGTGGGATTGAGCATTTCTCCTTCCTCACAATTTTTATTTTTCATATCATTTTCTAGTTTTAATCGGCTAACTTCTAGCATTAATTTCTCATTCACCCTAATTGATTTTGGGAAATTTCAAATGATATTCTCATCTACTCTCTTAGTAGAATTTTTACAAATAATTTAATTCCATTTTTCACTAATAAAAACCACTTAAATATTTGGTCAAAATCGGGTCAACACCCAATTTACCAAACAAATTCCAACATAAGGTTCCAAAAATTTTGCCAAGGAAAATAAATCAATGCCACATGACTAATTCCAATATCACCAAACAAAAAGGGGTTAGGATTTAGTTTTATTTTATTTTTTAATTTTTTATCAATATTATGGTTCTGGTCCTTCGGACACCAAGTTGACAACTTATCTTTAGAGGTATATATATATATATATATGTATATATTTATGGCAATCTACACATAGTAATATCAAAACAACGATATTTTGCCTCATGGAGTGACCTAGTGAAATAGGGTGGATTCTTGAGACCGATGTCTCAACTTAAATTCCACACCATTTGGTCGAACTTGTTGCACATGGTTTGTCCAAAGATGTGATTTACCTGATGATGTGGTTTGCGGACTCATGCATTAAGGCGATGTTTTACTCGATTGCACAACCAAGAGAGTAATGGTTACGGTTCCACGTTATTCCAAAAACAATGATATTTCAACCAGAGACGGATCCACATACCCACTTATGGGGCACGTGCCCCATAGCCATTTTCCCCTTTTTTTTGATCTTTATAAATTCTATATTCCTTTTCTACTATTTATTATTCCTCTTTTTCTTTTTCTTTTTATTATTTATTATTTATTTCTTTTTTACATTTATAATTATTTTTTACCAATTATTATATTTTTTTACTATTTATTATTTATTTTGAACGACTACATATTCTTTAGGTTAAAAATAACAAAGTGTGCCTAGGGGTGTAAACGAGTTGAGTCGAACATGATATTATTTGAGCTTGTTGAATTTTTATTGAGCTTCAAAAATTGTGTTTGAGTTTGTTTGATTATTAATCGAATCGACCTCGAGCGAGCTTTGGTCGAGCCGAACACGAATCGAGCTCGAGTAGCTTGATATTTTTGTACATGTTTTATTCTTTTTTTTGCACGAATTGAGTCGAGCATTACATCTTATCGAACAAAAAAATATGTTCAAATCGTTCATTACATTAATGAATCGAACTTAAACGAGCTTTTAACGATCGATCTTGAATCGAGTATCGAGTAGCTTTGTTCATTTTTCGAGTCTAAGTGTGTCCCTATAGTGGAAAATTTACGGATCCGTCCACGATTTCAACTATGTGGTATTTTGATGTGTGGTAGCAACAAACAACAATGCTAAGATATTTATATAACTCTTTTGAACAATTTTCCCCTTTTTGTTTTTTACAAGGTGGCTACTCAACGAACATATTATGCAAGACGTCCAACGAATTAGTTCTTTGAAAATAATTTCTCGGTAGAATCATTGCACAAACTTTTATGATATTATACATTAAGGACAAAATTTAATTTCCTAAATCTTAGATCATCAATAACAAGCTGAAGTTAATCTGTATGCATCTAATAATATGGCACCACTAATTCATTCTTACTTTTAGTTTTTAATCTTACACAAATTACATATTTGTTTTTCTATTTTTTGCGTTGGACTCGTCCTTATTAAAATTTGGGAAAATGACATGAATACCCCATTTTCCATACTCAATCCCCGCATAATACCCATTTTCCGCTGATTTTGGACAAAAATACCATTTTCCGCTGAATTTGGACAAAAATACCCTTTTCCGCTGATTTTTGACAAAAATACCCATTTTCCGCTGATTTTTTTGCGTTGGTTTCTTTGTTGTTTCAAACATTTTTGTTGTTTCTTTGTTGTTTCATACCTGTTTCATTTATGTTTCTTATATGTTTCACTTAGCCAACTTTTCATTGAATTCCACATTGCATAGAAAATCTCGGTTGTGGTATGCCACAATGGACAATGGGAAGAAAATAAAGTATACCAACTTTGAAATAACAAGAATACGATTCCAATGGTGCACATTCAAAGACCCTAAATGAAATCTTGGAACAACAAATTCAATTCGAGAAAATTTGAGCTTACTTGTCCATCGTCGACTTACGAGAAATGGACACGACTCATTGTCCCGGACCAAAAAGTACTTTGTATTGACTTCCAACATCGTAGAATTATTGAATGCATCAACTTTGCGGGGAAAGACCTACTAGTAACAACTTTGCTAGAGTACGTGAGATCTTTAGTTCAAGATTAGACATGCGGACATCGAAATGAAAACAAAGATCAACATTTACAAGGATGACAAAAAAAAAAAAAAAAAATGAAGAGTATATGGGGAAAAACTACACTATTTCTCTAAATTTAAAAGCAATTTACTACAAACTTTTATCACATAATCCCCTGTTTCACAATTGTTTCTTACATGTTTCATTTATGTTTATTACATGTTTCAACCGATTACATCATCATTAAGATTTACATAACAACAATTCTCTAAAATCATTAGGAAGTGGAGATAGAAACTCAATGTCGTTGTCATCGTCATCACCATTTTGCGGCTTCAACTTAGCATGATTGTGAAGCGGATGACCGAGCACTTGCTTGTTCATTCTCTATCTCAAATGCTTCGACGTCCATAGCCTTCCCACCAATAAAGTGCTCGACATAACAAGCAACAAAAATCCCATATTCACCGAGAAAAGAAATAAAAAAAGATATACGGATACATATAACACAACAAATCAAAAACAATAAAAAGAACAAATAAATGGAAATACGAAACATAAAAAAACAACTTGAAACAACATCGAAACAAACGAAAAACTTCAAATCACAAAATAATAAAAGAACACGAGAAAATTGGGTTTAACATCCGAGTCTTCGCCGACATTTCATCAAACAGTTGTTGTAGAGCCTCACCCCCGTCGGATGAAAACTCGAAATCAACCACAAAATCTTCACCCCAATCCTCGTCGCCCGTTCAAAATATTCATCATCTTCTTCGACACGACCGCGATTCCTAATCCGTGCTCGATATTTTGATTATTTTTAACATCACAAAAATTACATTCTCCAAAGAACACAACTATCGAATTTTCTATTGATGAACTTGTTGCAAGAGATCACAACTATTACCTAATCCAAAATTTGCTCGAACAGAACATCAAAAATCAAGAAAAGGCATACAACGACACTCGTTTCTAAAACTAAAGAAACTTTACAAAAATCTAAAATCAATTCATCAGTCAAATCCTAAAATCAAATTTCTATCATCTTCCCTAAATCGGCGGATACCGATGCTTTTTCCCAATTTTCGCTCAAATCAAACGCAAAATCATCTCCGGAAGAGGCGGCGCCGCCACTAACCACGACGCCAGCCACCGATAATAAAGAACAAGTCGTCAAAATCGCGATAGAATTGAGAGAGATGAGAAGGATGGTCGGAGCACTAAAATAGTATTCGCCCGAGCGCTTAGGCGTCGACGGCACGGTGACGTGGTGCGGCGAAGACATGGCGCTCGAAATCAAAATCTAAATTGTGGGAACGTGGAAACATAAGAAAACGGAGGAGGGTAAAAATCGATAAGAAAAGTAATGCTTGAGTGGGTATATTTGGGAAGCTTAGGATCGGATGGAGTAGATTAGTAATAAAGTGGTATTTTTGTTTTTTTTTTTTAAAAATCGGGATATTTTATGTAATTTCCTCTTAAGATTTCGCTCTGCGTTGTGAAAATTATTTACGCAACGGGCTGAGTATTTGCTCCTATCAGGACCGAAAGTGTCTAAAGGCCCAAAACACCCCTGGCCCGATATAGAGCCGCATTGTGGAGTTGTTGGGCCACCGATGTTTTTCTACTACTGGGTTGGTCCCTGCGATTAGCATATGCTAAACGGCCCTAAACCAAACAAAATAATCTCCTGTCACCGCGCGCAACTTGTTCTCTCATGCGCACCGTAGGATCGAATCACAATCAAGGCTCATAAGCTCGAGTTCTAATGTTCTACAACTCCACTTAAACCCTCGGAACAAAAATTCCAGAAAAGATTTTATTTTTCTGTAAAGAAAGGGAACCATCTCATATTTATCTGCTCTCCTCTATATCCCCTCCTACAAGGTATTCATCTGTTTGTGTATATGTATGTATATGCGGGTATATTCTCTGATTTTTGGTTAATAGATAATTATATTATTCCGTGAAGGGTTTATGGAGCTATCAAATCAACCACAATCAGCTTTTTAGGAATAAATTAGTTTATAATCTCTCAGACCGTGTTCTCTCTTTGATTCACTTACTGCAGTAGTATTCCTGAATGGCGGGAGGTGCTTCAGCTTCTGGTGCAGCGGGGAATGCTGTGAGAATCGTGGTCGCCGGCGACGCAAAGACGGGGAAGTCGAGTCTAATAGTTACTGCCGCCGCGGAGAACTTTCCGAGCAGTGTCCCTCCGGTTCTGCAACCGACCAGGCTGCCCGAGGACTTGTACCCGGACCGTGTACCTGTCACCATCATTGATACTCCTTCGAGGTCCTTGAACAGTTCCTTTATGTCTGTACATGGGTTTTTTGATTGGAACTCAATTAAATAGGCAAACTTGGGTTGTTTTTAGTTCGTAGGATTTTGAATGTGGCATTCCAATTTTGGGCCACTAGTCGAGTATGTGTCTGGTGTGCCTAGTTTGTACCTGTTATGACTCCTTTCTGTTCCGCCAATCTTTGAGCTCTGCATCTGTTCACGGTCTATACATTTGTATACGTATTCGGATGTTTCTGTGTGTAGTGGGGTGAAAAACTAAATTATGAACAGATGTGACTGCGTGGTGGAAAAACGAGAATTGCGGAAGTATGTAATTGAAATAGTTTTTGATATCAGCCTTATGAACACACCCACTGAAGTAATGTGTATAGTTTTATGTGGTTATGGATCTAGTTTCGCATGAGTGTTTTCTTTCCTGTAGTGTACCTGATACATTGAGTCCTATTAAGAAAATGTGATTCACATGTTCGCAAACTGCATGGTTTTTACTGTTTATACAGCTTTGGCTTTTCTTGTGGTTACCACATATTAATTACATTATTATCTTTTTAAGTTGAAATTTGATAAAATGTCGTCGATCTTTTTATTGCAGTCCTGAGAATGGAAGCAGGCTTATTGAAGAACTGAGGAGAGCTGATGCCGTTGTTCTTACTTATGCATGTGATAGACCTGAAACCCTTGATAGATTAAGTACTTATTGGCTTCCTGAACTTCGACGATTAGAGGTGTTTACTGAAAACCTTGAACTGTTGATTGGACAGAAGTTCTGTCACTGTTTTCTTCAGCTTGGATGATTTACGACTCTAGTTCTTGTTTAGTGTTTCATATTGCCTTTTAAATGCTGGATTGAATAAGCTCCTTGCTAGTTGTCTTAAAAAAATTATTATATTTTATCCTTTTGTAATTTGGCTTATACGTGTTGGCAGGTTAGAGTCCCTGTTATTGTGGTGGGTTGCATGCTAGATAAGAGAGGTGATCAACAACCTGTTAGTCTGGAGCAAGTTATGTCACCAATAATGCAACAATTCCGGGAGATTGAAACTTGTATTGAATGTTCTGCAGTAAATCATATTCAGGTTAAGTCTACTTCATTTTCTAATATCTTTTTTTTTTTTTTTTTTTTTTTTTTTGAGGAAAATGAATTATCATTCATCAAACTTAGGAGGAAGCCTCCAATTCAGCGGTCCTGATCACTTGTTCAGGTACAATACCAATAGAAAGTTCAGAAGTAGAAAAGGAAAAAGCATGACGCGCTAACAAGTGCGCTACAACGTTACCCGACCGTCTAACAAAGCTAGGTTCGAAACCATCAAACAGAGAAGTAAATTCTAAGATATCAGCAACAATGTTTCCCGAATATGAGAAATCAGTCGAGGACGAACGCATTTTGTTGTATATGGTCAGGCTATCTACCTCCAGTATCAAGTTTTTTATTCCCAGGTTGTAAGCATGGCGCACGCCCTCCCTGCAGGCTATAGCTTCAGCGACCTCGATAGTCATTTCATCCGGGAAAAATGGGACAAAGTTGTAATAATCTGTCCATTTGAATCTCGAAAAACCGCTCCAATTCCGTCCCGAACCTGGCATAATCGAAGCATCCGTATTCAGTTTTAAAAAATCAGCTTTGGGTTTAGTCCATACAGCCACAAACTCTGTTTTTCGATCCCACATCTGCGCATTTTTCCCCACGTTGTGTTCAAACAGCATCTTTCGGCAAGTGACAAACACCAATGATGATTCGCTCCTTGTGATTGTATGTTGATTTGTTCCTCGCGTACCATGCCGTCCAAAGAAGAGTTGCAAATAATCCTTGTGAGCCCAAGTCCCCCTGTTTTTCGACATAGAAACAATCCATCCGCTATCATGCCATTTTGCTCTTGTGGTGGAAATCGCATCCGAACGGTCCTACCGCCCAAAAGAAGGAGGCCCATGGGCATTCTCTCAACGCATGTTCCGCCGTTTCATTCTCACCCCACACCGACGCAGACCGAGGTCAATATTGATTCCTCTTTTTATTAATGCTTGCTTTGTGGGTAGAATTCCCTTATGCATTTCCACATGAATATTATAATCTTTGGGGTATGTCAAGTTTCCATAGCCATTCCAAATTTCCTATCATAGCTAGAAGTGGAAGGGAATTTTGTTTACCATTATTGATGGTCTTCGCAATGTGATACCCTGAACGCGATGTAAACTCCATTTTTGAAAAATTCCACACTAGTCGGCCTGGTTTTCGGTGCATGCGTAAGGGTATCGCTGAATACTCTTGATATCATTTTGACAAAAAATTCATGAAGCACATCGTTATTCCATAGCGGGGTGTCCGGTCTCATTAATTGAAAGAACACGCATGTCGTTCAAAGAGTCCGGTAGGTGGATAGAATTCTAAATCCAGGTTGGTCCGGAGCCACGTCTCGCCATATACGAACACTTTCCCCATCTCGATATTCCAACGAAGTCCTTTAACAAGTATATTCACCGCCCGAAGAATGCTTCTCCAAGTATGAGATGGATTATACCCGATTGTTGCTTGAGAAATGACTTTTAGGAAATACCTTGCTTTGAGAGTTTTTGCTAGTAGAGTATTTTCGCTGTTCACCGATCGCCACCACTTGTTTAGCAAGCATTGCTTCGTTGAAACACTTGTAGGTCTCGGAGTCCCAATCCTCCCTCTTTTTTGAGTTGCACAAACGGTCCCACGCGCACCAATGAGTACGTCTTTCTTCTTGAATTTGGCCCCACCAAA
Source organism: Rehmannia glutinosa (assembly GCA_016081115.2). Taxonomy (NCBI): domain Eukaryota; kingdom Viridiplantae; phylum Streptophyta; class Magnoliopsida; order Lamiales; family Orobanchaceae; genus Rehmannia; species Rehmannia glutinosa. Next base: position 90,676 of record JABTTQ020000434.1, on the reverse strand, counting down.
AATTGCTTATAATTGACTTAATTTGTTGGCAAATATTATGAGGAAGGAGAAAGCAACTCATAATATATGAAGGAATCGCTTGAGCTCTGATTTAATGAGGGCGAGCTTGCTGCTTTGTTGACGACGTATTGGATTTCCAATTTTTCGACTTCTTTCTCACTCTGTCAACAATTGCACGAAAGATTTCTTTTTTTCGATTTGCCAATCATCAGCTTCGGTAACCCAAGGTAAATTGCATGTTTTTCCACCACCACACCCCCAATTTTTCAAATGTAGAGACTCTGCGTTCGTTGTTAACCCCTTTGCTAAAAGAAATGGCCGATTTATCAAGGTTGATACGTTGTCCCGAAGCCTTTTCGTAAGTTTTGATAATATCGGCGATGCATTCGGCTCTGTCGTTTGCTCTCCCAAAAATAATGCTATCATCCGCAAAAAATAGGTGTGTTATCATAGGAGCTTGCTTGCACACCCTCACCCCATGGAAAATCCCGTTCATTTCGATTTTACGATCATCGCCGAAAATGCTTTCCGCACGAAAAAAAAAAGATACGGCGATAATGGGTCTCCTTGTCGGAGCCCTCGGGTTGGGTGAAACACACGATGCAGGATGACCATTAAGAAGTATGGAGAAAGAAACAGTTGAAATGCATTTCATAATTAGTTCAACAAAGGAGCGATCGATACCCATTTTCAACATAACTCTTTGCAAAAACTTCCATTCAACTCTGTCGTATGCTTTGCTCATGTCTAATTTAAGGGCGAAAGATCCACGTTTTTTAGCACGATTCCTTTTCATAGAATGGAAGGTTTCAAAAGCTAAAAGGGCGTTGTCAGTGATAAGACGGCCCGGGACAAAAGCAGATTGGGTGGGAGAAATCAAATCGGGTAATAAGGATTTAAGCCTATTAGCAATAGTTTTTGAAATTAGTTTGAAAACGACGTTGCATAAACTAATAGGCCTAAAATCCATAATCTGTTTCTGGTTCTTTTTTGGTATCAACACAATATATGTATGATTGATAGAAGCGGGGAAAGTGAACCATTTAAAACATTAAGAGTGACAGATAAAATATCGATTGAACAATATGCCAGAATTTTTGAAAAAGATAACGGCATACCGTCGAGGGCCGGAGATTTAGTAGGGTGCATTTGGGTGAGAGCGGCCGTGATTTCCTCTTTTTGTGAAAGGCCTTGTTAGCTTGTCGTTCATCTCTCCCGTCATTTTTTCCTCAAGTGCGTCGATGGCTCTGTCCATAATCAACCCGGTTCGATCGAGAATAAATCTATGAAGTATTTGGAGAAAAGCTTCTCCACCTCCTCGATGTCATCCACCCACATTCCATTATTATCTTTAATTTTTTCAACCGTGTTTCTTGTTTTCCCTACCGACGCCGTTCTGTGGAAAAAGCGTATTCTTGTCCCCATTTTTCATCCAATCGGCTCTTGATCGTTGGTGCCACATTTTGTCTTCTCTTTGGTAAAGTCTCCTAATGTATCCTCCAGGGTTTTCCTCTCATTAATATTTGACAAAAAGTTGTCGTCTTGCGCTTCTTCTCAATCTCTTGAATGTTTGTGAGAATGTGGCCAAAATGAGTTTGCTCCCACCGCTTAAGGCTAATCCCACATTGCTTGAGTTTTACATTGTAAATTTTACGGGTTGTTTGGATTCCCACATTCCTTCAATCCCCAAGAGTCTTCACGATTGCTTTGCACGATTCATCTAACAACCACATAGTTTGAACCGAAAGATCTTTCTTCTTTTGTTATGTCTCCCTTTTAAATGTTTTTGTTTTTATCCAATAATAAAAATAGAGGCAATGGTCCGATCCCACTCTCGGCAAATGTTGCACTTTGTAATTGGGAAAAAGATTAATCCATCCGTTTGTTCCCAGCGGTCAGCGTTCTGAATATTTGTATCGCCCTCTTGGCGTTCGTCACGTGAACGAATAGCCTTCATAGCCCAAATCTTCTAATCGTGCTTGAGCGGAGCGTTATGAAAGGCTTCAAGTTTTGAGTTTTCTTTTGAGTGCGCTTTATTTTCTCAAAATTGTAAAGTATCTCGTTAAAGTCGCCGAGACAGAGCCATTCACGATCCCCTGCCCGTTGCGAGATTTTTGATTAAGTCCCGGTGAGTGGTTTATTTCGTTCTTCCGGCCACCCATAAACTCAGCTAATTCGCCACTCCTTGCCATTTTACGTGATTATGCCATCAATGTGATTAGGAGTATCTGAAAGTAAGTCGAATCTAACCGGATCTTTCCAAAGTAGGCTCAATCCGCCCCGTCTTTCCCCCGTGCTAGTATTACACTCAACAATATGGTTATGGTCAAAACCCAACGTCTGGGTTAGTTTCGAAACTTCATCACGACATAGTTTTGTTTCCATAAGAAACAAGATTTTGGGATCTTTGGATTTAATCAGTCGTTTAAGCACATTAATCGCGTAAGGCTGGTTCCCAAGCCCCCGACAGTTCCAACTGAGGCAACTCATTGGTCCCGGCGGGGTTGCTCTTTGGCAACCTCCGCCGTTAATGTAAAATGGCACGGTACTCCGAACAAACCAAATTCTTTTGTCTTTTTCGCTTGATCGCTGAGCTTTGACGTATCAGAGGTGATGGTCTCATCAATGGGTCGTTTAGCGGGGAGAATTTGGGTTAAAGGTTGGGTTAAGGTCTGATGTTTCGGTTTAATGCGAGTGGTTCGTTTTGGATTATCAGGTTTTTTAGGGTTAGTTTTTGGTTTGAGTGTCTGTGTGGGATTAAAAGCTGAGGTAGGTTCGATGTTTGTGGAAGGGGTTGTGGGTTGATGGTTGAGGCTGAGGCTTGGAATGGATGGATGTTAGACATGGAGGTGTAATTATCTGTGTAAGAGGTAGTGTGGATTGGAACTATGGGAGATGTGGGATTAGGCTTGTCGGTATTCGAAATATTATGGTGGAGCAAGTTTGTTTTTATGTCGGTGGTGGACGGTGAGGGGTCATTGCTGTGGTAGGTGGGTTCAGGTTGTTGGGATGTGGTTATATCAAAATTCTGAGGTTGGTTATGAGTTAGATTTGTTGGAGATATGAGAGTTAGGGATTGGAGGGACTTGTTTAAGATGGTGTTTAGTGGAGAGTTTACTTCAGATTGTTGTAACACGTCACCACACCCATGATTTGGATTAATGGGTTCAAATGGACCAGATGTAGTGTTTAGAGTTTTGGGTGTTGTGTTATGGTGAGGGCTGGGCTGGTTAGAATATAGGGATTGAGATGGTGAGATTTTGTGAAACAGTGTTCTAGATATAGAGCTGTGAGCTGTCACATTCGGTTCTCTTTGTGGGGCGCTTCGTTTGAGGGGAGATGCTTTGATCCAGGGTCCGTATTTCATGCTCGATGTATCTTGGCATTCGTTTCTGTCATAGCTTTCACAATTTCGAAAAAAGTGGCCTATAATACCGCAACAGAAGCAGTATGTGGGGAGACTTTCATATTTCAGTGGCAAAATTAACTGCTGCCCTTTAATCCGGATAGTAAGAGCTCGCATGATAGGCTTGGTAATATCGATGCTGATTTTGAACCTTAGGAATTTACCGAACATTCCTTCTGTGGATAGATCAAGGCTTTCGAGTTTTCCGATTTGCCCTGCTATGGTGCTCGCTACATTTCGATTCATATACGCAACGGGGACGTCGTGCGCTCTAATCCAAAAAGATGCCTGATTTATTTGAATAGTTGAAGGTTGTTCATTCTCTTCCAAATTTCTGATAGCAAAAAGACCCCCTTCATAATGCCATGGTTGATTGGCCAATACCCAATTCATATTTTCCTTGTTCGAAAACTTGAAAAGGATTAGGCCTCCACCCCATTCTCTTGCTGTTATTTCATCTTTGGATTTCCATGCTTTTTTCATCACTTCAATGAGGTAGAAAGACTTCCAAGATTTGTCTGTGTAAAGTTTTCCTACCAGGCAAAAAGATTTCTGGCTACCTCCAATCTCTCATTCAGGTCTGGGTTCATCCAAATCTATGATTTCACCTTCTTTTTCCGTCAGATCCTCCATAGATGTAGGAAGGGCTCGACTGACCGGGCTGAATATGGGAGTAGTCACCAACGAACCTGAAAAAACAAGACAGGAAAAACAGACGAGACAGCCACACAAAGAACCAAACAAAGTGGAGAAAAACGAGGCCGAAAGAAAAGGACAAGACTGAAGAAGAAAAGGTTCAAAAACACACAATAAAACCACCTGGGGAAGAAAACTGAAAATAAGTACTACCTGGATAATAAATCAGAAAACAAGATTAATAAGGTTGGATAGGATAGACAACATGAGATTGAGCAATTTAACCAGCTGACATTCCTCTGCTAGGACAGATGGGGCGGCGTAGGTAAAAACCCAACTGGAACCCTAAGGGTAACATGCTCCTGACAAGAGGAGAACTTTCATTTTCTAATATCTGAAAATCAGTACAAAGGTCATTTTTTTTTTGGTTACATTTTATTTTGGCATCTTTGAGACTGTCAAAAGCATTAAATTTTCCATGTGTAATGAAGATAGTAGACTTATGCTTTTTCTCAAGCAACCGCAACTTTACTACATATATGGCTGCATTTTAATATATTTCTGTTACTTCCACTTTTTCCTTATTGATACAAGAAATGTTACTAACTTGAAATGTATTGAATAAATGTTTTCATGTCATGTCATAAGTTTTATGGCTCTATATGCTGGTTATAAATGGTTAACATTTGGCTGATCTAAAACACTTATTTATTTTTGTAATTATTTGTTTGCATCCTTTAAAATTAAGACTAGTTTTTAATGTGTTTTGTTTTTTGTTTTTTTGGCAGATTCCTGAGGTTTTCTACTATGCACAAAAAGCTGTGCTTCATCCGACTGCTCCATTATTCGATCAGGAGCAACAAGTTCTCAAACCTCGGTGTGTGAGGGCTTTAAAAGGATATTTATTCTCTGCGATCATGACAGGGATGGTGCCCTCAGCGACGCAGAGTTAAATGACTTTCAGGTCAGTTTCTTCTGATCCCGTTTAAAAAAATTTGCTAATCTCTAAATGTAATCTAATGATATGGGATTAGTAACTTTACATATGTCCTGTATTAGCTTATTTTGATGACCGTCAATCTGACATGATTTAGTAATAAATATGCAGGTCAAGTGTTTCAATGCCCCACTACAACCATCTGAAATAGTGGGTGTTAAAAGGGTTGTGCAAGAGAAATTGCGGGAAGGTGTTGATGATCGTGGTCTTACATTGACAGGCTTTCTGTTTCTCCATGCACTTTTTATTGAGAAGGGGCGTTTGGAGACAACATGGACTGTGCTTAGGAAATTTGGATATAACAATGAAATTAGACTTCGTGATGATCAGTTGCCACCTCCAGTAAAGAAATTTCCTGACCAGGTAACTTTTCCTTTGGATAGAGAACTAGTATGTACAATCTGAAAAAGGTTTTTGTTTGGAAAATCCTTTCTTGATTAGCTTAACCTATTTCAGCTGTTCCTTTGAATGCTGCTTTAGCTTGCTATTTTTTAACATCAGAATGTCTAAACTTTCGTCATATTCCTGTTGTGTGGGCTTCACTTAAGGACTGATATCTATGTTGGTTTCTTATAGAGGATATGCAATTATCACCATTTGGGTTTTCTTCTTTCCTTTATACACCTGTTATGTGCTAGTATTTCTTGGACTTCAATTTTAGGTTTAGGTTGTGTTTTCTGTACTGTTAAAGCCTGTTCTGCTGCAAGAGGAAGCTTTAAGGTGCTGCTTAGTATATATAATATGTGGTGTAAATGTTTATAGGGCCTCATGGAGACTGAGTAGTTCGGTTTTGTATTGTACTATTATCTTAAACTGAAATGAGCTGCCTGTATAAAATGATAATGATCTATCTTTTAGAAGTAGTTAACTCCATTTACCACAAGTACAGCAAGTCCCAGGCACCTCCTTTGAGTTTTAGAGAAATTTCAATCACCCCCTTGGCTTTGTTAGTTGTCTTATTTTTTATGAATGAAAATTTGTGCCGTTCTTTCAAAGACATGTTTTTTTTCCTCCTTGATTTCTTTTCCTTTGACCTCAACACTTCTTTCTAAAGATGAATATAATGAATAAAATAACACAAAGTTCCGAAAAATAAATAAAATCTTTGAAAGACGTGGACATGTAAGATATGCGACACTTGCAAGAAAAAAACAGGCAAGTCTAAGATTTGAAAGTTTATCAAAGTGTTTCAGATTTGAAAGTTTATCATTCAGTGATGAGAAGATTGTTAAGAGTTTATGATTTATCAAAGTGTTTCAGATCAGTCAAAGAGGCCATTAATGCTTTTGAGGGAGTGAGGTTTTTGAATCATTAGGGGTGTGTCTGAGACAAAGACAAAACTTTGTGTAGATCCCATTTACTAAGCTTGTTATACATAAGAATTATCCATTTGCGTTGAGATACAAAATTACCTTTGAGGACTAACTTACAAATTAAGTACCTAGAACTTCTTAGTTATGCAAAATAAAACAAATAAGAACCTGCTATGTTCTTCGCATAAATTTTCAGAATTTTGCTGCACTACTACCCTGTCTTGTCTTGCCATACTCTTCCTATACATTTTTATTATATACTGTGCTTTGTCACGTCATACGTTTAATAATCTTGCAAATATCCACTCACTAATTGATAAAATTATGAACAAGTGGCTGTTCGTGAATAGTTATCTGGTTTACATGAACCCATGAAATGTATACGACTAGACCAGGAGAGTGCTTGTTGAAGTTCATTTCACGATTTCTTCTGATGACTGTTGATTTCCTTCTGATTCCTAGTTTTAGACCCAGCTAACAGCCTTTTGATGTTGTATATCCGAGTTATTTTGTTTCTTAATCAATAATTTTTCCGTTCTTGTGGAGACACTATCTTTTATTTAACTCTTAATTCTCATTTGTGTAGAGTGTGGAGCTAACTAATGAAGCTGTGGAGTTTCTCAAAAAATCTTCATCACCTATGACGTTGATTGTGTACGTAAAGTCTCTTCCTTTAGATTTTGTTAGATGTATCTGCATATGTCATCTACTTAAAATTTGATACGCTGTTCTTATATCAGTAGATTCACTCAGGTATTCGCTCATGTGAGCCTCCTTTGTTGATTAATAATTTGAAAATTTCTTGTTGAACACTCTTTGTTATTGTATCATCCGTCAATTAGCTATTCCTATCATTATGGAGATTTCATAAGGCAGGAGATCAAATTTCAATGTTGCTAGACTCCTAAGGGGGGAAATGACCATGGATTGATTAATACTATGAATGGGTAGGGCCTGTAATTGGTTTCTTTGGTAATATTTTCAGCTACTTTAACTCTGCATGATACACTTTTGGTTTTATGTTTTCTGGTGCTTGTTTTCTTATTGAATTTTTGTCCTGTGAAGTCTCAAAATGTTGATTAATGGTTTTAATAATCTTTAGGATGGAGCTCTTCGATCGGCTGAGCTTGAAGATTTGTTTTCGACAGCACCTGAAAAGTAATATGTTGCACTGTTTTTTTTTTTTTTTTTTTTCAACCAATAAAATCCCTTCTTAATATCAACAGGTGTTTCGGCACATATTATAAATTCAGTTTGTTAATTCTGGTGGGCATAATGAGCTTCAAGAAGGCCATTTTAGATCTATTTGCACTATGAGACTTTGTGGTTTCCGACTTAGGAGGTGGGCTTGTAGAAGTATGTGTAGTATGTATCTCTTGGCTGTTGCAACAGACTAGACGGAATTCCAATTACTGTTGGAACATTGTCCTTCGAAATTGAACTCGTGCATACTTTTCTCCATACTGTGCCAATCTTGAATCATGTTTATCATTTTTTTCATTTTTTTATACCAAATAGAATACAATTTTCATTGGTAATGGATCTTCTGTTGGAAATATAATTCAGACGCTCTAAAGAAGTTGGACACAGCTCGTTTGCCCTTGGCAAATCATTTTGAAATTCTAGGTCATGGAATGTCACTTTGATGCCTCCATTTCTTGAATTAGATATGTCTTTCCTTGTGGTTTAGACTTTAGAAAGCAGATTCTGGTTTACAATTGAAGTATTTTCTCCTTGTGTTCTCAATAGTTTTGCATCTAACAGAATAATGCATCTTCTTAAGTAAATTGTTCTGTATGTTGGATATAGTGAGCATGCTCTAAGCAATTATTGAAGCTTATAAACAAATAAAAGTAGCTCTAGTATGATTCACTGGCCCAACTGATACACACTCAGTTTAAGTTTAAAGCTATTGAAAGTTTCTTTGATTTTCGCCTGTAAATTTTCACTTTGTTATTTTAAGAAGTCATCTTTATGGCTTTTCACTGATGTTGCATGACTTTTGGAATTTAGCCCTTTTAATGAAGCTCCATACGTGGAAGCTGCGGAAAAGACTGCTCTTGGAGGGCTATCACTTGATGGGTTTTTATCACTGGTATGTTCTGTTGTGTTTGTTCTACCATTGCAGATGAAGTTAATAATAACTCGTGATTCATTAAGTCTGAAAAATTGTGAACTGCTTGTTGCTGTTATAAGCGTTCTTTCCGTTTTAATCTTGTCAGTGAAGTACAAACTTAGATGACTTTCTTAAACTATATTCTGTATGTTCCTCATTCTTCCTCTCTGTTATTGTCTCTCAAACCCCACTGAACCTTAACTGCATCTTTATATGTGCACATGAATAAATAATGAAAACAACACATCCTCTCCCCCACCCCCTCCACCCCAAAAGGTGTGAAAGAAAAAAAAAAGAAAACCTACAGACTGAAAATAAATGTGAAAAAAGAAATATAATTCTGGATTCTTCTAAGGCAATAATAAATGGCACCAAGTCCCTTGAAGCTTTCCAATTTTGGCACTTTATCATTGGGTTTACAAAATATCCACGACTCACCCAGATTTATGTGCTGCTTATTCAGCCTATTTGCTCAATTGTTTTACCTAATATCACTGATTTGCATGGATCTGCAAAGGAAACAAGTAGATTTTTCTGGCTAGTTGCAAGGGTAGAGAATCTGTGTTTCCCTCTACAGTCTTTACTTTTTATGGAGTCTCTTTACAGGAGTGAGGTGTTATTAGGGGTCAACCATTAATAGTTTAATTAATACCAGAAAATTGAAAAATGCAATCAAATCAACCTTCTAAACAATTGACTAGTGATCTGCTCAGGAGCCTCCCCCCGGATGTATGGATAAAAATATGGCCTATTTTTCCTGTTCCTTTCTGATCTTGATGTGATCTACAAAAATTGTTATCGGCAGATGTTGGGATGCTGATATTTCCTTTCATTGATATTTTTACCCGTGGTCGGTTGACAAATTTAATGAATCACAAACTTGTATATGGCTGGGGTAACCTGCATATGAGGTTGGCATTGAAGTTGTCCACTGCTATATGCAGTTTAATAATCACACTATATTTTTACTATCTGACATCCTTTGTATTATACCTACTGTAGTCCACACTTTGCTTTTGGCATATAATCCTAATTGAACATAAGCATTTTAAGCCTAAGACCATTTTGCCAACTAAAATATCTTCTTATGCCCATAATTTTCCTTGACAATTAATATATTGCAGTGGGCCCTTATGACGCTTCTGGATCCAATTCGTAGTGTGGAGACCCTTATATACATAGGTTATGGTGGTGATCCTTCATCTGCTACACGTGTAACTCGGAGAAGACGTTTAGATCGTAAGAAGCAGCAATCAGAAAGAACCGTCTATCAGTGTTTTGTTTTTGGACCAAAAGAATCTGGGAAATCTGCTTTATTAAATTCTTATATTGGAAGGTATCTTTTGATTCTACACAAGAAAATGCTTTCAAGTGGGATTTGATTTCCTATAGTTAGTCAGATGTTTTCGTTTCTTATGCAACTCTTCTCATGCATTTCATAGGCCTTTCCCTGAAGAATATATTCCCACAATTGGTGACCGATATGCTGTTAATGTCGTTGATCAACCCTCAGTAAGTGCCCTCTGATGATTGTTTACCATGTCAAAAAATAAACTGGCTAGCTTGCAGGAACATGTGTTCTGCATGAGTTGACTGACGTGTATATCCAAACAAATGTTTATGGAATTTTGAAGAAACTAGCTCACATAACTGTGTTGGATGAATCTTTTTCTGAATTGTTTCATGTATATTTGTATCTGTGGATCTGAGAATTTCCAATCCACGTCACAAGGAACAGATTTCCAGGGGTGGGGCAGTTTGTGGGGAGGAGGGGAGAAGACGTGGTGCCTATGAACTAATAATGTGTTTTGTATAATTGATAGCGATAGGATAGCCATCATCTGGTGCTATCATCCTACATGAGTTTTTCAGATGAGATTTGAATATGAGCAAATGCAGAGAAACAATAGTTGCTGGAGGACAGATCCAAGTTTTCATTAAACAGGAAATGACAGAAGGAAAAGGATTAACTGATCGTTAAAAGATTGAGACTGTTGAAGAAAAGCATTAAAGTTTACTAAAAATATTATGCTATATTCCTGATAGTTTCAGGATCCTTAGTTGCCTTGTGGGATATTGTGTTCTCAGATCCTCTGATATCATAAGAAAAAGTTTGCTCTACGCATCTCTTTCGTTGAATAAATACAGATTTTTATCCTGAATTAATGTCTTGGGTGTTGCTTTTGTCTGAGTCTTATTTGTTTATGGAAACATGCTTTGAACAATGTATTATACTTTACGTTGACAGGGAACTAAAAGACTCTTGTATTGAAGCTGATGCTAACAAACAAAAACTTTTAGTATGTGCTCCTAAATGCACGTTGCTTTTGATCCCAAATGATGCCCTGAATGATGCTTAGGGCTATGAGTCCTATCTGTTGGTAGAAATACATGGATATTTGAAAAAGTATTGTGTGGCATCTTCACAGGGACTTAGGAAGACTCTTGTGTTGCGAGAAATTCCTGAGGAAGGAGTGAAAGAGTTACTATCTAAGAAGGATGCTTTGGCTGCATGTGATGTGGCAGTGTTTGTTCATGACAGGTAGATGATACACTTCTCTTTAATTATTATCTCAATTGCCTCGAACAGAATGCTATCAATGACTGTTCTTTTGTGTCACAGTAAATCCTTAAATTAAGCTATTATTAATAATAAAGGATTGTTGTAGAGTAGAAAATGCGGATTTAGGACTTGATATGATAAGAAGACTACAAGTGAGGTGTTTTTTCCCTCTCTCTCTCTCTCTCTCTCTCTCTCTCTTCAGTTGACCCAGTTATGTTGGAATGCAGTGTGACACAATCCACCCAATTATATTGAAATGCTTAATGACAAGTAGCAATTATGTTGAAACACTTGTTAACAATTAAGGATTTGGGTTATTGCTAGACTTCACAATGGAGTTTGCTGGTATCCAATTATGCTGTAAAAGAATTTTCCAATTTTATCTTGGCTGTGGTTCCAGAATACATTGACCTCTAACTTCTCACTAACCTCCTAAAGCTCAATGCTCTTCATTTGGTCATTTACCAGCTCAACTTAGTAGACGTCTTTTACTCCCTTTTGGCTCAAGTTATCTGTGAAATGTTACCAGAGTATACACATGTGGGTTCGTGACCCCCTTTATATGGAAGAAATGCACAAACACATTAAAATAAGCTCTTTCCTGATCTTTCTCCGTGAAACTGGTCTCCGTCAACAGTCTGCTTTGTGCTACTGTTTCTGCATAACTATCACCACGGCTACCTCCTTTCTACATTCCACAAACGTAAAAGCATTTTAAACAGAAGAATCATCCTAAATGAATATAAGAATTGCAGAAGAAATTTTTGGAATCCTACATAAATTACTCTTGAGTTGCATGAGTATCACCACAGATGCTACCTCCCTTTCCTTTTACATCTACAAACGTAAAAGCATTAAACAGAAGAATCATCCTAAATGAAAAAGAGCATTGCAGAAGAATTATTTGGAATCCTATATAAATTACCCTTATGTTGCAAAAGCATTTACTGAATTTCTGTGCAGTTCCCTTGCCAAGACCCTCTTGTTGTCTTGCTACGATTTGCTATTGTATGTCCAATCTACATGATTTCATGCATTGTCTAACAAGAATACCCTTACGGACACTGTGTTGTAGAAAAAGGAAGAGAGGTGGTCAGAGACACGAGGCAAAAATGATATTTTGCTGCTGTTTGGTTGCATAATATTGTATCAGCCAGTGCCACATGTGTGGCTGTTTCCTAATCTATTCACAATTCTTTATATTGAGTCACTTTTTTGTGAGATTCAAAATCGGTTGTGGAAGAATAATTGATAAGTTTTATAAGAAGGTACAATAGGCGTCTTGTATACTTCTTTAGCAACTTGAGTTAACTATTTTTACAAGCGATAACTAATGTGAATTAGTTAATAGTTGAACCTGTTGTGCTAGTATTTCGTTTCTGGACCCCCCACCCTGTGGGCCTGGGGCTCTGACAAATGGTATCAGAGGGGTACTATCTATGCAGGATGTCCAGTCAGATGTATGTTGGAGGTGGTTTTGGATTGTCAAGGAATGCGACAAGGACTTTGCATGTCTAATGAGGGGTGATTGTGATATTCCACATCTGTTGTGGGAGAATATTGATAATGGTTTGTAAGAGGGTACAATAGAGTATAGACTCCTTTAGCAACTTGGTTAACCATTTTCGCAAAGGAAGGATGAATATGAAATAGTTGTGGGGTATCGTTTTTGGACCTCCATCCCATTGGCCTGGGGCGCGACACTTTTATTTATCTATTACAATTTTGTCCATATATCAGTACATGCAGTTGTTAGCCATTTATCTTGATTTTTTATTTCTAATTAGCATAAGTTCTTGCTGTTCCAGTTCTCATGAACCTTCCTGGCAGAAAGCAACAGATATGCTCGTGGATGTTGCCAGTCAAGGGAAGCTACTGGTTATGAGGTCCCTTGTCTCATAGTTGCTGCTAAAGACGATCTTGACCCTTATTTGACTGAGATTCAGGATTCAACAAGGGTAAAAATCCTCTACAGTGATATATTCAGAGTCTCTTAACTCCCCCACCTTCCCCCGGGTCTCTCTGTGTGTGTTTATTGGTAGTCTGTTCGCTATGCATGAATGATGAATCAGGAACTTGAATGGCTTCAGCTTTTCTATTTTGAAGCATAGCGAGAAAAAACTGATGAAGCTTGCACGAATGAATTCCCAATCACTTTTGTAGAATTTAGAAATCTAGCGTAGGAGTTTATAAAGCTGGACGCCATCTCGAGCAAAGGCTTAGCTGTTAGGTTTTGAGGTCCACACATATATAAGCTCGTCCATTTTTGTTCCTTCAATTGTATCATGGGTCTGTATATCACGTGAACCTTCACACTACGTAAGCAAAATGTTGCAGCTACAGAACGTTTGAAGCTCTAGCATTTGTTTATGTTGTGTTTGAAATTATTAAGAATGAATGACCATATGTGTTTGTACATCACCTTATAAATATTGAGTTAACAATTTCCCTAGAACTAAGTCTCCATTCTACCAAGGACTACTGAAATACATTACGCTATATACTTTGTTTCAAACCCCTCCCATGTCAACCAAACAGCCGTATTCAATATCTAGCTGTAGTAAAATTGACTGTGCATATGCTAGTTCCTTGTGCACAATAAGATATGTTTGATTTGCTTAGTCAAGTTTTTAGTTTGAAAAGCTGATGCTGCTGTTAATTTAACAGGTAAGCCAGGATATGGGAATAGAGGCTCCTATACCTCTCAGCACAAAGCTTGGAGATTTCAGTAACATATTTCATAGGATTGTGAGGGCGGCGAACACCCTCATTTAAGCATTCCTGAGACATCAGCCGGGAAAAACCGTAAGCAGTATCACCGACTCATTAATCGCTCCCTCGTGTTTATATCAGGTATCGTACTGTGTAACATTATGTTCCTTTTCTTTAAAATAATTTTAAAAAAATGATTTAAACTTGGTCTAATTAAAATAAATAAAAATATCCAGTTATGTTTTAAAATTTCAAATATCCCCTTGACATTTCTTTCTATTTCGCAAATAGCACCTATTGAGTGGGGTATTTGCAAAACAAATATGAACCCCAAGGGAGTGTATGTAATAGCTCAAGGGGTCTTTGTAATTTTGAAAGATAATTGAATTTTTCTGCAATCAGGTTGAGTCAGAGTGTAGTTTTCGTAATTCACCCTTTCTTATTACTACTATTTGGAAAGCCATAATGCTTTATCTTGGATGTACCATTATGTACACTTGCATACTTCTAATGTAACGTGGAATCTGATATCCATGGTACAGTTGGAGCTGCAGTAACCGTGGTTGGATTGGCTGCTTACCGTGTTTATGCTGCAAGAAGAAATTCTTCCAGTTAGGTTCAAAAACATATCCTGTTTTCTTCATTTTTGTGGCCGCCTTTTTATTCGTGTGGTGAGTTGTGAGGGTGGCAAAGGTGGTTTCATCGGTTGCATATGGTGAAAATGGCTTTGTAGGAAAACATAACATATGATTTTCTCATAAGTGTTGCGAAAGTTTTCCGATGATCACTCTTTTCCCCTGTTGGACAATCCCGTAGATGGGGCAGTTTTAGTGGGGCGTAAAAAACCTGGACGGTAGATTGCATTTGATGATTCCATTTGCATGATGTAATAGAAATTCATTTTCTTCTTAGCAGAATACATTTGTGATGGTGCATTTTTCCATCTGCCACTTTTAAGTCGTCTTTGAATCATGTCGATGGGTAGTGTTTAATAATACTATGATCCTAACGACAGTGTTATCAGCTTTGAAATCATGGGCGTGTTACAAGGCTGATTATCAGCTTTGTTTTGGAAGTTGGTTTGGGGCCCGTGATACAACTTTGGTCGCTTTCCAATTGATATAGTGTCACACCATCACCCTTGGTATTATACAATCCACACTTGCCCATGTATGCACATTAACAATTCTGCCCTTTAAATGGCACCCCATTTTACTTCTTCCATTTGTTTCGAAGTAGCATTTTATATGTTTGGCATATTATCAACACAATCCTTCACGCAAGACAATAATTTTTATCTTAATCTTATATCCCAACCACCAAATTATATAATCACGGTTGGGGAACTTGATGTGTCAGGATAAATTAGTTAGTCCAAGTTTATCAAGTATTTGGGATCTTTGTCTACAGCTCGTGATACTAATCTCACCCATTTCTTTGTCCCATTCTTGGTTCATGGTCCATGCCATAAGAGGTGCTATTATATAATCCCATCCAACTAAAATCATCTTGTAAATTCATTGACAAATTTGTCCCTCGTATGCGAGGTGTTATGTTTCTATTCTTCATTTGGGTAATTTGGTCATTTTAGAAATTTATCCAATTTTATCATCAATGTTAAACAAAATGCTGTTATCCTACTAAAATAATCACACATCACAATCAGACTTTCCAAACATGATATATATAACTTAATTATATTATCCAATCCTAACTTATCCAAATTATTTTATCAATCTAATTAACAATCTCAAACGAGTCCAATGAACAGGGTGATCCCCTCCAAAATTTAATCTAATCTCATTAACAAAAACAAACAAGCCCTTTCGAAAAAGCACAAACAAGCCCTTTGGAAAAAGCAAACAAGCCCTTTGGAAAAAGCACAAACAAGCCCTTTGGAAAAAGCCCCCGTGTGTTGCATGAAATGATGATTTTTGGGGCTAGATTCTGCGAAATTTGTTTGGAAGTGTATTCAAAATGACAGACAACCTTCAATCAGAACTATGCACTTTGACAAATTATATGATTCTTGTCTGTATCTTTATGAGTTTCTCAACTGATGATTCTTTTCCTCATTCTACGATCATTTGGTAGATTCAATGTGAAAATGTTGTGGAACCTATTTTTCTTGGAAGAAAATTTATTTAAAATAATAGTTAGATATTTTCCTTAAAGTTAAAAGATTGTTTTTTTTTTTTTTTTTTTTGAGAAAAGATAAAAGATTGTTAGATATGGCCCTTAAGAAGCTTTTGGTACTATGCTGCCATATTGAGGGTGTTTTGCTGAGCTTATAAGCTCTTAAAAACACTTATAAGATGTTTAAGAGCTTATAAGCTCTTAAAATGTGTTTGATAATTTTTTTCCAAAAGAGCTTATAAGCTCTAAAAAAAAAGTCTGTCGAGAGAGCTTATAAGCTCCTAAAAAAATACATCCACCCCAACTTTTTTAAAAGAGCTTATAAGCTCCTTATTTTAAACATTCAAAAGACAAAAATATACTTAATAATTTTATAAGATATAAAAACAGTTTATAAGCTCAACTATCTTATTTTATCCAAACACTCGGACATCTTATTTTAAAATAAGATGTAACATCTTATAAGCTCCTAAAACGACTTATCGGATGTAGGAGCTTATAAGATATTTTAAATAAGCTTAGCCAAACACCCTCAATATGATTAATTGTCTTTATAGTTGCTTTTGTTTTTCCCTTTTCCTTTATGCTAGATTAATTGTGCTCCTAACCGCAATTTACGGATCATAATTACTGGTCACAACTTTGTTTTGTAAAAGAACGGTTCAAGTGCAGATCATTTAATAAATAAATAAATAAACTGGACTGGCTTTCTATTGAAGGGTTTACATTTTTAAAATAATTTGGAGTCGAGTATTTTGAATATATTTTATTGCTATTGGTAGCATTTGAAATGGAAACAATGAACAAGATACAATGAGCTAAGCGAACATCATTAAATAAGAAGAGTTTTTGACTATTTTCAGTTTTCAAATATATTTAAATAGAATAATCGATATGTTGGAAATTTGGGTTTTGATAAAGAGGGTATCGACCCGACTTTGACCAATTTTTTGGTGGCTAAATATTTAATTCTGTAGGAATTAAATTATATATTATTAATCTACGTTCCGAGTAGATGTTCGTAGTATTTTATATTTCTCAAAACCAAATTTCGGTGAGTGAGAAATTAATACACGAAGGTAGCCACATAAATGGACATTATGTAAAGATTATTTAAAGGGAGATGAAAGGCATGCCTTGTCCCACATGGAATATAAATCATAGTTTATCCTAGTTTATTTACTAGAAGGTGTTATTTGTTGTATAAACTATAACACAAGTGGATGATCACAAGTGGGCCACACGCGCGCGCCCGCCCGGCCCGGGTCGGGTCCACTAAAGTTTTGCCAAGTGAGCCCACTACCTGACTGTTATGCAGTAGTGGGGTGTAACACCTTGGTTGTTACAAATGATTAATGCCCACTACCCAGTTTTTTTCTCCTGCGGTGGAATGGTTGGCTATTTATACATGTTTGTGCATTGCGATTTGAGACACAAATTCATACTCCATCAAAAAGCATACAATCATTTTTGCATTCTGCGCACTGACTAAGTCCGAAGAACCAGTGTTCAACACATTTCTAGTTCGAAGGTGCTTCTGCTCATTAGTGGTGCTACTACCACGAGAAGACGTAAAGCGTTTCATCTTTGGAAGCAATACGTCAAACCGTGAGCACTAAATGACGTAATTGCTTTGCGGAAAGAGATTCGTCTCGACTCGGCTTCTGAAAGTTCTATCTTTTGTAATAGCTAGTTCAGTTTCTTGTAATCTTCTGTTTTCTGTAATTTGCCATTTGAAGGGATTCCCGATTCTGTAACATAAAATTCAACAATCGCAAAGCAATTATCGAACTTCACGATGGCAAGCTCAAGCAGAACCCCAATCATCCCTCCTGCCCAAGCTGAGAAACCCGAAAAATTCATGGGTTTCGACTTCAAGAGGCGACAAAAATGCTTTGTTTTTACGACTACTCTGAGTCTGGCGAAATATCTGACCGAGGACGCTCCTGTTGTTGCTGAAAATGAAACGAATGCTGAAAAACGCGTTGCGTTTGATGCATGGGGCCAGGGTGATTTCCTGTGCCGTAACTATGTCCTAAACGGACTTAGTGATGCACTTTACAGTGTGTATTGTGCTGTGAAATCCTCCAAAGAATTGTGGGATTCTTTGGAGAAGAAGTACAAAACCGAGGATGCTGGCACAAAGAAATTTGTTGTCGGTAAGTTCTTGGATTTTGTGATGGTTGATTCTAAAACCGTGATGGAACAAGTTCAGAAGTTCCAGTTAATCCTACATGAAATCTCGACGAGGAATGGCTTTGCCGGAAGCATTCCAAGTGGCCGTCTTGATTGAGAAATTGCCCCAAGTTGGAGGGATTTCAAGAATTATCTCAAACATAAGCGAAAGGAGATGGGACTAGAGGATCGATTGTCAAACTCGAGAATTGAGGAAGACAATAGGAGGATTGACTCTAAGTCCAAGCTTGTCCCTATGGAGTCAAAAGCCAACTTGATGGAGCACGACTCGTCAAGTAACTCGAAGAAAAGACCTAACGATAAAGGCAAGAAACCGGTGGAAAAAATTCCGGGAGCTTGCTACAAGCGTAAATCGCAAACCGAACCATATGGCAAAGAATTTGCCGTCGGCGAAAGAAAAAGAAAACCAAACCGCGATCCAATGCCAATGTGGTTGAATAAAGGAGTCGACGAGAAGTTGACATGTCGGCGGTGGTGTTTGAAGCCAATTTGGTGGATAACCCGAAAGAATGGTTTGTGGATACCGTGCCACTTGCCATGTCTGTTTTGATAAGGATGCATTCTCTTCTTACATCCCATCAATCGGAAGGAAGCTCCATATGGGGAATCACGCCTCTTCGATGTTCTTTGGCGTTGGAAAGTGGTGCTAAAGCGACTTCGGGAAAGGATTTGAAGGCAAGGATGTCTTTGCATGTCCCAGGACATCCACAAAAATCTAGTTTCGGGTTCATTTCTTTGGTCAACCATGGGTTTACACTAGTTTTTGAGTCGAAAAATTTGTATTTAGCAAATTTGGATAGTTCCTTGGTAGGGGTTATCTAGACAAAGGACTGTTCAAAATGAATGTAATGACTGCGCCGTTTTGGCGAGAATATGAATAAGAATGAATCTTCTTCTTTATATTCTTTGAGTGCTCTAATTTATGGCATATTAGATTAGGACATGTAAATCAATGCTATAAAAAGATTGGTAAATTTAGAATTGATTAATTTACCTCAAGTAAACTCACAAAGAAAATGTGAAGTTTGTGTTGAAGCTAAAATGGCTAAATTACCGTTTCATTCGGTTGAAAGGAGCACTTCACCTTTAGAGTTGATACACACTGATGTGTGTGATCTAAAATTCGTGCAAACTAAAGGTGGTAAAAATATTTCATCACATTTATTGATGATTGCACAAGATTTTGCTACTTATACTTGTTAAGAAGCAAATATGAAACATTAGAGGCTTTTAAGAATTATAAAAATGAAGTTGAAAATCAACTTGGCGTAGGATTAAAATAATTCGGAGTGATAGAGGTGGCGAATATGTTGCACCATTTGAAGAACTATGTACCCGATCGGGCATAATTCAAACAAACAACGGCACCATATTCACCACGCTTTAATGTTCTTGAACGCAAAACCGGACTCTAAAAGAGATGATGAATGCCATGTTGATAAGTTCCGGATTACCCTGAGAATATGTGGGGGAAGGCTTTTTTAACGACCAACCACATATTGAATAAAATACCACTTAAAGGGAAAGATAAGACACCTTACGAATTGTGGAAAAATCGTAAGCCTTCTTATAAATACCTTAAAGTGTGGGGGTGTTTGGCTAAGGTAGCAATACGAACCAAAACAAGTTAAAATTGGACCAAAGACAGTTGATTGTGTCTTTGTGGGATATGCATACCAAAGTAGTGCATATAGGTTTATGATACATAAGTCGAAAATCCGGAAATGATCAAGGTACCATAATCGAATCAAGGAATGTTGTATTCTTTGAGGATGTCTACCCTTGTAGAGAAAAATTAGAAGTGAGTACTAATAAAAGAACTCACGAAACGCAAAGTGGTTCATCACCAATTAGTGAAGAACCGGGACGCATAAGAGGTCTAAGACGGCTAAGTCTTTTGGGCCAGATTACATAACATTTATGTTAGATGGTGAGCCAAACTCGATTAAAGAGGCTCTAAGCGGTCCAGATGCTCCGCTCGGCAAGAAGCTATCAATAGTGAAATCGAGTCCATTCTCGAACCATACTTGGGAGTTGGTTGATCTCCTGCTTTGGTCATAAACCTTTAGGATGTAAATGGATCCTAAAGAAGAAATATAAAGCGGATGGAACTATTGATAAGTATAAAGCACGGCTTGTAGCCAAAGGCTTTAAACAAAAAGAAGGATATGACTTCTTTGACACCTATTCTCGAATGCGAGGATTGCGATTGCTTTGCTTTGCACAATCTAGAGATTCATCGAGATGGACGTCAAGACGGCGTTTACGAATGGAGAGATAGATCTTTGAAATATACATGGAACAACTGAAGGGTTTGTTGCACTGGTCAAGAAAAGAAGGTGTGCAAGTTAATAAGATCCTTATGCGGACTGAAACAAGCTCCAAAACAATGGCATCTTAAGTTTGACAATACGATGTTGTCAAATGGATTCAAAATCAACGAGTGTGATAAATGCGTATATGTCAAAGGGACATCGAAGCATTTGTCATAGTTTGTCTATACGTGAGCGATTTGTTAATCATGGGCGTGAGTCATGATACTATCATGGAGACTAAAAGAATGTTAAAGAGGAACTTTGACATGAAGGATATGGGGAATTTCTTGATGTAATCCTTGGGATAAAAATCAAGAGAACTCCTAATGGAATTATCTTGTCACAATCCCACTATGTGGAGAAAGTGCTCAAGAAATTCAATGCTTTTGACATTCACATCAAAGACGCCCATTGATTTAAGTATAAATCTGGTTGCTAATAAAAGCAGAACCGATGGCTCGGATGGAATACTCACGTATAATAGGCGATCGATGTACATCACAAATTGTACACGTCCGCACTTGGCCTACCCTGTAAATATGTTGAGTAGGTTCACGAGCAATCCAAGCCATGAGCATTGGAAAGCGTTAACCAGGTGTTAAAATACTTGAAGTATACCTTGGATTATGGGCTATACTACTCAAGATATCCATCTGTACTTGAAGGATATAGTGATGCTAGTTGGATTTCGATTTCGAAAGATTCTTATTCAACTAGTGGATACATATTCACCATTGGAGGTGGTGCGGTATCGTGGAAGTCCACGAAGCAAACATGTATAGCTCGGTCCACCATGGAATCCGAGTTTATAGCTTTGGATAAAGGCCGTGAAGAAGCGAGTGGCTTGAAACTTTCTCGAAGATATTCCATGTTGGAGGAAGCTGTGCATACGTGATGATTCACCGTGATAGCCAAGCGGCTATAGGAAGGGGCACAGAGCAATATGTATAACGGTAAGTCTAGACATATTCGTCGGAGACACAATACCGTTAGACAATTGATCTCAAATGGTGTGATGTCAATTGACTACGTAAAGTCAAAAGACAATTTGGCGATCCTTTGACAAAAGGATCAATCGAGATCAATTGGGTAAATTGCTGGGAATGGGCTTGAAGTCCACAAAGTAAAAATAACCATCATAGTGGTAACCCAACCATGATAATCGGAGTCCCAAGAACTTGGTTCAATGGGAAAACTAAACTATGAAGGTTATGTTGTAACACTTGGAAACAATGTTATAACCCATCCCTAGAAAGCAAAACCAAGTGTTGAAACACCTGCAAAGTTGTGGTGAGGCTAAGTCATTTGACTTTTAATGATTCCTACACCTCGTTGAGGTTGAGTATGGCAGATACTCGGATAGGAGATCACCTATATAAGTGAGAAGTGCGGGCGCTTCAAAGCAACACATATGAATCCAAAGTGGTGTCCATGGCGAAACGGACACAAAACGTGAGAACGAGAAGGTGTTGAGACCTTATTGTGTTAATAATGTTGACTCGGTATACACCGGAGGAATAGTTCAAGGCATTGCGTCCACTAAGCCGCCCGATGTACCCGATGGTATTGACTACGGAAGGTTCAAAGCCATAAGCTACCTTTCCGAATGCAATATTGTCTCTTGAGGATCGGTTTTGCGTGCTGCATTCATGCATACATTAATTTCCACTCATGTGGGGGATTGTTGGAAATTTTGGTTTTGATAAAGAGGTATCGACCGACTTTGACCAATTTTTCGGTGGCTAAATATTTAATTCTGGAGGAATTAAATTATATATTATTAATCTACGTTCGAGTAGATGTTCGTAGTATTTTTATTTCTCAAACCGAATTTCGGTGAGTGAGAAATTAATACACGAAGGTAGCCACATAAATGGGCATTATGTAAAGATTATTTAAAGGGAGATGAAAGGCTTATGCCTTATCCCACATGGAATATAAATCATAGTTTATCTAGTTTATTTACTAGAAGGTGTTATTTGTTGTATAAACTATAACACAGTGGATGATCACAAGTGGGCCACACGCGCCGCCCCGCCCCGGCCTGGGCCAGGGCCTGGGGCTGGGCTTGGGCATGGGCCAGGGCCGGGGCTGTGGCTCAGATCGGCTTGGGCGGCGGCCCGGCCCTATTGGGCCGGTCGGGTCCACTAAAGTTTTGCCACTCGAAAATGGGCTTGGCCGCGATTCGAGTGATCGCTGGATGGGCTGTTGGAGCCAATGAATCGGACATTGTAGGTGTCCGATTCGTGTGATCGTTGGAGTTGTAACTCCTGCAGGTGGTGGTCATCTGAAGTTAGCCCACTACTCCGATCACATGGTATGCGGCGGTGGGGTGTAACACCTTGGTTGTTACAAATGATTAATGCCCACTACCCAGTTTTTTCTCCTGCAGGTGGAATGGTTGGCTATTTATACATGTTTGTGCATTGCAGTTTGAGACACAGAATTCATACTCCATCAAAAAGCATACAATCATTTTCTGCATTCTGCACTAAGTCCAGCAACCAGTCTTCAACACATTTCTAGTTCGAAGGTGCTTCTGTGTTAGTGGTGCTACTACACAGAAGACGTAAGCCGTTTCATCTTTGGAAGCAATACGTCAAACCGTGAGCACTAGCCGGGACGTAATTGCTTTGCGGAAAGAGATTCGTCTCGACTCGGCTTCTGAAAGTTCTATCTTTTGTAATAGCTAGTTCAGTTTCTTGTAATCTTCTGTTTTCTGTAATTTGCCATTTGAAGGGATTCCCGATTCTGTAACATAAAATTCAACACGATATTTGTATTCAATTAGTTTTTGGTATCTTGATGAACGAATGATATGATCAATTGTTTTTTCAAGAAAAATAAAAATTAAAAAGGAGCCCATAATCGGGTAAAATTTCATCCGAACGTTGCAACGCTGCCACATGAGAATGAATGTTGACCACAAAAATATTGGATCGGTAAGATAATGGTGTGTAAGATATTAAACTAAATCTATGCATATATAAATTTTATTTTCAATTATAATGTTTGCATGTATATACCGATATATATACGTATAATAAAAGTACATACACTTTTTGTTTATAAAAATAGCATTTAAAAATACACCAAGAAAAACTAAAAACTTCTACGCCGTTGATAATATTAGGGATGGCCAAATGGAACCGAAACTGGATTTCAAACTGGGTTCCAAACCAGAATCGAGTCGTTGTCAATGGTTCCGGGAACCATTGACCGGTCAGCGGTTCCAAAATCGGAATCGAACCATGTAGACCGATTCCGTTCCGGTTCCTTTGTTGGTAGTATTGTGCCTACGAGTAAATTACTATGTAATTGACATTTTGAATAAAGTATTATTTTCATATATATCGAGCTTGCATATGTCCATGAATTGTTTGATATTATAAATTGAGTGTTTAAGTTGTTAAACACAGAAAGATTCAATTTATAATTCAATTCAAAAAAAAATTAAAGTCCACGATCGGTAAATAAATATGGACAATTTATTTTGATAAGATCGTCTCCATTTTATTGAAGTTTATCTTGAC
Organism: Rehmannia glutinosa; assembly: GCA_016081115.2. NCBI lineage: Eukaryota > Viridiplantae > Streptophyta > Magnoliopsida > Lamiales > Orobanchaceae > Rehmannia > Rehmannia glutinosa. The sequence continues at coordinate 66,753 of JABTTQ020000434.1, read as the reverse complement.
TTTGGTAATAAAATTGTTAATACATTTTCTAAATGTATTGGACTGGACCACGTGAAATTAAATATTTAATTGACCAATAGATATTTAATTTCACTTGATTATCGTACGTGACACCTTAATCCTGAGTGGGTAATGAACTTTGATTACTAACTTGAAGTTCTTTGAGGCATCAATGAGTAAGATTAAATTGATGATCAATATCTCGATGCTTTGGGAATTAAAGTGAAATAACAAGGAACATATATTCACAATATGGAATCCGTCACCTATTTAATAGGCATGATCATAATCTCATGTGTTCTTCTAATAGACAGTAGAATCTGAGCTCAGTAATTCGACATTTGTTGTTGAATTCATGATGTGATGGCAATCACATGGGGTATCGAGATAGGAGATGAGGATTGAGATTTATAAATATTAGAAAATGGATTTTGGTCATTTTATCCTATTTCTAATATTTAGTTGATCAACGGGGGTGACATGTAAGATCGACAAATCAGAGGATTTAATTATTGGCTTCAGTAATTTCAATTAGATTAAGAGTGCAATCTTATCCCTTTAGTGGAATGGAATAAGATTAATAAATTATTTTGATTGATCAAGAGTTGATTGGATCGAAATTAATTTATTGGAGCTTAGTCTAATTGGGTCCGATCAGGTCCCTTTGGTGGCTCTAGAAAAACCGGAATAAATTATAAGAGTTATAATTTATTAATGCAAAAGGTATTTAATTAAGTGGGTGATTGAGATAATTTTGGAAAGAAGATAAATCATATGATTTGCCAATCAATATGATTTGATTTTCCAATCGAATATTACCTAAAGTAATATTTTCCTTTTGGCAAAAGTTTCCATAGTTAATTATTTCTTCTTCCTACTTAATAACATCTATCGATCATTTTGTGCCCACACACACAAGAGAGATTCATACTGCATTCTTGAGTTCTTGGAGAACACTGAAGAAGGCTTGAGGGTTTGGAGCGTGGAATTTCTGCTGAAGATTTTTGAAAGCACGCTACAAGGGTAATCTCAATTCTTTCTTGTTGCTACAAATTAATCAATTCATGTTAATACACATTACGTTTCAAGATCCTATTCCGATTGCTCGGATCACATAAAATCAATTTTTGTGATTGAGCAATATTGTTCGGCTAACAATTGGTATCGAGCCTAGGTTTTGATATTGTTATTATGTCCCGATATTACTAGAAATTTAATTTCTTTGCTTTATTGTTTAAACAAGGATATTATGTCCATTTTTCACCGATGGCGGTTGATATTACCTTGAATAAAGCTCTTATTTGTAAGGACATGTGAATAACGATTTGTATACTTTGAAACCTTCTCGACGTTCATTTGCATCACACTACATCTAACAAACGCATGAAGTTATCTCCTACTAATGAGACTTATTTGTGGCACCTAAGACTTGGTCATATTAACCTTGATAGGATTCAAAGACTAGTAAGAGATGGTCCTTTAAATGATTTAAAGGTAGAATCTCTGCCAAGATGTGAATCTTGTCCGGAAGGTAAAATGACTAAGAGGTCCTTTACTTCTAAAGGGCTTAGGGCCAAACAAGTCTTGGAATTAGTACACTCGATGTATGTGGACCCATCGGTGTCCAAGCTAGAGGTGGATATGAGTATTTCATCACTTTCATCGATGATTACTCTCGATATTTGTTATGTTTACCTAATGGCTCGCAAGTCAAAGCACTTGAGAAATTCAAGGAATTCGAATCGACGAGAAAAGCAATTAGGTAAGAGCATAAAGATACTTGATCGGTCGAGAGGTGGAGTATCTATCCAACGACTTTAGAACATACTTATCGAAAAAATGGGATTTTATCCCGATTGAGCGCACTGTACTCCCCAATAGAATGGTGTCTCGAAAAGGAGAAACAGGACTTTGTTAGACATGGTCGATCTATGCTTGGCTTATCTACTCTTGCTACATCCTTTTGGGGATATGCTATACAAACTAATATACTTATTGAATATGGTTCCTTCTAAATCGTCCCTAAGACACCCCCGGAATTGTGGAATGGACGTAAGCCCAATCTAAGACATATCCGGATATGGGGATGTCCTGCACACGTGCTTAAGGGAAAGATGGAATCAAGATCAGAGGTATGCATTTTTATAGGTTATCCTAAGGGAACAAGAGGATATTACTTCTATAGTCCTCGGGATAAAAAGGTATTTGTCAAGACAAATGCAACTTTTTTAGAGGATAGATATATAGAAGAATGTGAATCAAAGAGTAAGGTCCTTTTGGAAGAGATGAGGAAAACCTTCCTATTCATCTATTCCAGAGTCCCGCATGAACCCACTCAATTTGAATTCACATTTTTACCGCCGTTGGTAGTTGGATCTAGTGGGAGACAAACAGAGGCTCCACCTCTCAGACCTACTAGATCTCCAATACCGAGACGGAAGGAGATCATGTTCCCATTGTTCGAGACACCTCTAGGTGCTGAAGATGAGAATGAGGAGCATCGTGAACAAGAGTTAGTGGGAGAACAAGAACCAATTCCAATCATCCAAGAGCCTCCACCGGTTAGGCGTAGTGGGAGAGTCATCGACCGCCCTCTGAGATACTTGCTCTATGTAGAGTCTTTCGAGCGCGCACCACTCGAACAAGAGGAGGATCCCACTTATAAAGAAGCTATGGAGGATATAGGCGTTGATCATTGGAGGAGTGCTATGGATTCAGAAATGAAATCTATGTACACTAACTCCGTCTGGGATCTTGTAGACTTGCCTAATGGGGTAAAACCCATAGGGTGTAAATGGGTTTACAAAAGAAAGAGAGGGATAGACGGAAAGGTAGAAACCTATAAAGCTAGGGACTGGTCGCTAAGGGTTTTACCCGGAGAAGAATCGATTACGAAGAAACCTTCTCACCAAAGGCCATCTTTCAAGTCTATTCGGATCCTCTTGTCCATTGTAGCTCATTTTGATTATGAGGTGTGGCAAATGGATGTCAAGATAGCTTTTCTTAATGGAAGTCTTGACGAGTGCATCTATATGATGCAACCAGATGGTTTTATCCAAAAGGGTCAAGAGCATAGAGTATGCAAACCGAAAAGTCCATTTATGGACTTAAACAGAGCGTCTAGGTCTTGGAATATTTTAGTTTGATCAAGTCAGAAAGAGTTATGGTTTTGATCAAAATCTTGATGAGCCTTGTGTCTATAAGAAAATTAAAGACAACAAGGTGACTTTTCTCGTATCTTGTATGTGGATGACATTCGCTCATTGGGAATGACATAGGAATGTTAACATCGGCTAAATACTTTGGTTGGCACAACAGCTTGATTTGATATGAAGGACTTGGGAGAAACAAGTTATGTTCTAGGAATCCGCATCTTTCGAGATAGGAAGAACAAACAAATTGCTTTATCCCAAGCTTCATACATTGATAAGATCTCGGAGGTTTGCTATGCAAAATTCCAAGAAAGGCCAAACACCTTTCGGACATGGAATTCACTTGTCACGGGAGCATTGCCCTAAGACTCTAGTGAAGTGGAATACATGAAGAAGGTTCCTTATGCCTCGGTAGGGGAAGCCTCATGTATGCTATCTTTGTGTGCCCGACCACCGATATCTCATTATCTTTGTTGGAATTGTCGGTAGATATCGGTCAAATCCAGGACCGAGCAATCGGATAGTCAGTAAAGCATATACTCAAGTATCTTCGCAGAACTAGAGGATATATGCTAGTTTATTCACTCTGATTTGGTGCCCGTGGGTTATACGATTCGATTTTCAGTGATAGGGACACTCGTAAGTCCACATCGAGTCGTGTTTACTTTGGGTGGTGGTCTTTGTCATTTGGAGGAGTATCAAGCAATCATGTATTGTTGATTCCACAATGGAGGCGGAATATGTGGCGACTTGTGAAAAAGCCAAAGAAGCCGTGTGGTGGGAAACTTCTGCTAAGCATTGAGGTGGTTCCATCTCGCATCGCAATCCATTACATTGTCTTTGTGACAATAGTGGTGCGGCAAACGCAAGAGAACCCAAAACCATCAACGTGGAAAACACATAGAACGAAAGTATCACCTTTCATACATTGATAAGATCTTGAGAGGTTTGCTATGCAAAATTCCAAGAAAGGCCAAACACCTTTCGGACATGGAATTCACTTGTCACGGAGCATTGCCCTAAGACTCCTAGTGAAGTGGAATACATGAAGAAGGTTCCTTATGCCTCGGTACCGTAGGAAGCCTCATGTATGCTATCTTTGTACCCACCGGATATCTCTGTTATCTTTGTTGGAATTGTCGGTAGATATCGGTCGAAATCCAGGACCGAGCACGGATAGTCAGAAAGCATATACTCAAGTATCTTCGCAGAACTAGAGGATATATGCTAGTTTATTCACTCTGATTTGGTGCCCGTGGGTTATACGATTCGATTTTCAGTGATAGGGACACTCGTAAGTCCACATCGAGTCGTGTTTACTTTGGGTGGTGGTGCTGTCATTTGGAGGAGTATCAAGCAATCATGTATTGTTGATTCCACAATGGAGGCGGAATATGTGGCGGCTTGTGAAGCGACCAAAGAAGCCGTGTGGGCGAGGAACTTTCTCTAAGCATTGAGGTGGTTCCATCTCGCATCGCAAGCCATTACATTGTCTTTGTGACAATAGTGGTGCGATGGCAAACGCAAGAGAACCCGAAAACCATCAACGTGGAAAACACATAGAACGAAAGTATCACCTTGTCGGATATCGTTCAACGAGGAGATGTGTTAGTAAGCAAGATAGCATCTGCAGAAAATCTTCTTTGACCCCTTTACTAAAAGTTTACCAACTAGAAGTTTTGAGGGCATATTGAAAGTATGGGTGTACTAGACATGTCTCATTTACTCTAGGGCAAGTGGGAGAATGTTGGTAGTATTGTGCTACGAGTAAATTACTATGTAATTGACATTTTGAATAAAGTATTATTTTCATATATATCGAGCTTGCATATGTCCATGAATTGTTTGATATTATAAATTGAGTGTTTAAGTTGTTAAACACAGAAAGATTCAATTTATAATTCAATTCAAAGAATTAAAGTCCACGATCGGTAAATAAATATGGACAATTTATTTTGATAAGATCGTCTCCATTTTATTGAAGTTTATCTTGACTTTGGTAATAAAATTGTTAATACATTTTCTAAATGTATTGGGTCGACCACGTGAAATTAAATATTTAATTGACCAATAGATATTTAATTTCACTTGATTATCGTACGTGACACCTTAATCCTGAGTGGGTAATGAACTTTGATTACTAACTTGAAGTTCTTTGAGGCATCAATGAGTAAGATTAAATTGATGATCAATATCTCGATGCTTTGGGAATTAAAGTGAAATAACAAGGAACATATATTCACAATATGGAATCATTCACCTATTTAATAGGCATGATCATAATCTCATGTGTTCTTCTAATAGACAGAGAATCGAGCTCTCAATTCGACATTTGTTGTTGAATTCATGATGTGATGGCAATCACATGGGGCCGAGATAGAGATGAGGATTGAGATTTATAAATATTAGAAAATGGATTTTGGTCATTTTATCCTATTTCTAATATTTAGTTGATCAACGGGGGTGACATGTAAGATCGACAAATCAGAGGATTTAATTATTGGCTTCAGTAATTTCAATTAGATTAAGAGTGCAATCTTATCCCTTTAGTGGAATGGAATAAGATTAATAAATTATTTTGATTGATCAAGAGTTGATTGGATCGAAATTAATTTATTGGAGCTTAGTCTAATTGGGTCCGATCAGGTCCCTTTGGTGGCTCTAGAAAAAGAACCGGAATAAATTATAAGAGTTATAATTTATTAATGCAATGTATTTAATTAAGTGGACTGATTGAGATAATTTTGGAAAGAAGATAAATCATATGATTTGCCAATCAATATGATTTGATTTGCCAATCGAAATATTACCTAAAGTAATATTTTCCTTTTGGCAAAAGTTTCCATAGTTAATTATTTCTTCTTCCTACTTAATGACATCTATCGATCATTTTGTGCCCACACACACAAGAGATTCATACTTGCATTCTTGAGTTCTTGGAGAACACTGAAGAAGGCTTGAGGGTTTGGAGCGTGGAATTTCTGCTGAAGATTTTTGAAAGCACGCTACAAGGGTAATCTCAATTCTTTATTGTTTGTACAAATTAATTAATTCATGTTAATACACATTATGATTCAAGATCCTATTCCGGATTGCTTGGATCACATATGTCCATGAATTGTTTGATATTATAAATTGAGTGTTTAAGTTGTTAAACACAGAAAGATTCAATTTATAATTCAATTCAAAAAAAAATTAAAGTCCACGATCGGTAAATAAATATGGACAATTTATTTTGATAAGATCGTCTCAATTTTATTGAAGTTTATCTTGACTTTGGTAATAAAATTGTTAATACATTTTCTAAATGTATTGATCGACCACGTGAAATTAAATATTTAATTGACCAATAGATATTTAATTTCACTTGATTATTGTACGTGACACCTTAATCCCGAATGGGTAATGAACTTTGATTACTAACTTGAAGTTCTTTGAGGCATCAATGAGTAAGATTAAATTGATGATCAATATCTCGATGCTTTGGGAATTAAAGTGAAATAACAAGGAACATATATTCACAATATGGAATCCGTCACCTATTTAATAGGCATGATCATAATCTCATGTGTTCTTCTAATAGACAAGAGAATCGAGCTCGATAATTCGACATTTGTTGTTGAATTCATGATGTGATGGCAATCACATGGGGTATCCGACATAGGAGATGAGGATTGGGATTTATAAATATTAGAAAATGGATTTTGGTCATTTTATCCTATTTCTAATATTTAGTTGATCAACGGGGTGACATGTAAGATCGACAAATCGAGGATTTAATTATTGGCTTGATAATTTCAATTAGATTAAGAGTGCAATCTTATCCCTTTAGTGGAATGGAATAAGATTAATAAATTATTTTGATTGATCAAGAGTTGATTGGATCGAAATTAATTTATTGGAGCTTAGTCTAATCGGGTCCGATCGTGTCCCTTTGGTGGCTCTAGAAAAAGAACCGGAATAAATTATAAGAGTTATAATTTATTAATGCAAAGTATTTAATTAAGTGGACTGATTGAGATAATTTTGGAAAGAAGATAAATCATATGATTTGCCAATCAATATGATTTGATTTTCCAATCGAGAATATTACCTAAAGTAATATTTTCCTTTTGGCAAAAGTTTCCATAGTTAATTATTTCTTCTTCCTACTTAATGACATCTATCGATCATTTTGTGCCCACACACACAAGAGAGATTCATACTCGCATTCTTGAGTTCTTGGAGAACACCGAAGAAGGCTTGAGGGTTTGGAGCGTGGAATTTCTCGCTAAAGATTTTTGAAAGCACGCTACAAGGGTAATCTCAATTCTTTATTGTTTGTACAAATTAATTAATTCATGTTAATACGCATTATGATTCAAGATCCTATTCCTGGATTGCTTGGATCACATATGTCCATGAATTGTTTGATATTATAAATTGAGTGTTTAAGTTGTTAAACACAAAAGATTCAATTTATAATTCAATTCAAAAAAAAAAATTAAAGTCCACGATCGGTAAATAAATATGGACAATTTATTTTGATAAGATCGTCTCAATTTTATTGAAGTTTATCTTGACTTTGGTAATAAAATTGTTAATACATTTTCTAAATGTATTGGGTCGACCACGTGAAATTAAATATTTAATTGACCAATAGATATTTAATTTCACTTGATTATCGTCGTGACACCTTAATCCCGAATGGGTAATGAACTTTGATTACTAACTTGAAGTTCTTTGAGGCATCAATGAGTAAGATTAAATTGATGATCAATATCTCGATGCTTTGGGAATTAAAGTGAAATAACAAGGAACATATATTCACAATATGGAATCCGTCACCTATTTAATATGCATGATCATAATCTCATGTGTTCTTCTAATAGACAAGAGAATCTGAGCTCGACTCGACATTTGTTGTTGAATTCATGATGTGATAAGCAATCACATGGGGTTCGATCGGATAGGAGATGAGGATTGGGATTTATAAATATTAGAAAATGGATTTTGGTCATTTTATCCTATTTCTAATATTTAGTTGATCAACGGGGTGACATGTAAGATCGACAAATCGGAGGATTTAATTATTGGCTTGATAATTTCAATTAGATTAAGAGTGCAATCTTATCCCTTTAGTGGAATGGAATAAGATTAATAAATTATTTTGATTGATCAAGAGTTGATTGGATCGAAATTAATTTATTGGAGCTTAGTCTAATTGGGTCCGATCAGTCCCTTTGGTGGCTCTAGAAAAAGAACCTAATAAATTATAAGAGTTATAATTTATTAATGCGAAATATTTAATTAAGTGGATGATTGAGATAATTTTGGAAAGAAGATAAATCATATGATTTGCCAATCAATATGATTTGATTTGCCAATCGAGAATATTACCTAAAGTAATATTTTCCTTTTGGCAAAAGTTTCCATAGTTAATTATTTCTTCTTCCTACTTAATGACATCTATCGATCATTTTGTGCCCACACACACAAGAGAGATTCATACTTGCATTCTTGAGTTCTTGAGAACACCGAAGAAGGCTTGAGGTTTGGAGCGTGGAATTTCTCGGCCAAGATTTTTGAAAGACGCTACAAGGGTAATCTCAATTCTTTTCTTGTTGCTACAAATTAATCAATTCATGTTAATACGCATTACGTTTCAAGATCCTATTCCGGATTGCTCGGATCACATAAAATCAATTTTTGTGATTGAGCAATTCGTTTCGGCTAACAATTGGTATCAGAGCCTAGGTTTTGATATTGTTTTGCGTATTTTGAATTGATTAATTTGTTTATGCATGTGTTAGTTGAGCGGTGTTAGGATTATGTGATTTATTTTGTTATTAGATTGAATGAGTTTTAATTGTTGAACAATTTATGGCCCTAGTTTTGATTGTGAAAACTGTATTTGTATTTTCGAGTCTTGTAACAAAAGGGGTGGATTACGTCTCCATAATTTCCCTTTTGATTTTAATTATTGCAAATAGAAATAGGATTTCTGTAATTTGTAATATACGAGACCGAACATAAGATTCAGAAACTTTGGGACTGAGTTGTATCTTCTCCAAGAGTTCAAGGGCCCAACTGCAATTTTCGATAAATCCACCATTGAAGAGACAAAGAAGCTACAAACTCGAATCTGGAGGTCTTCTCGCATATCACAAAGGCTTCTATAGTCACCTGCGACGGATATCATCGCCTCGAGCACTGCCTGTCGCGCGTTCCGAAGGCGGTGGCGGAAATCTGGTTTGCGTGGTGGCGGCGTTTGCTCTCGACGCGGCTGCGATGTTGCAGCGATTTGATATGCGGGGAGGCAGCGGTGAAGTCCACGTTTTTGATCTTCTCCTTGGCATCGTGGCGCGACGTCTGGCAGTGGACCAACCCAGGCGGACGGCGGCGTGTTTATTCCGGCAGTGAATCTGGTGGCAGACGCGTGAAGGAGAAGATGGGTTTACTTTCCATTTTCAGATTTTTTATTTAAAGAAAAAGAAAAGGGCTTGAAAGGGTTAATCTTGGTCCAGCAGCTTGTGGGCATTTCAATTGTTGGGCTGCAGACAAATTGAAATTGTTGTACTTGGGCCTCCTACTTCATTGGGCTGAATGGTGGAGATGGGCTGCTGTTTGTTTTGAAAGGCTTCAAGATATGGGCTGGGCAATTGCAAATGGGTTGAAGAATTGGGCCGGGTTGTGGCTCAATTGGGCTTTGATTAATTTGTAATTTTGTATCTAAGATGGGCCATAAATTTGTTCTTGTTTTTAATTATTGCTTTTATTGCTTTAATTATTTTGTGAATTAAATGTCATTCATATAACATGCCATATAGATCGCATATACACCGCTCTAGGTACTATATTGTCATGCATAGTTTTTATATTTATTTTCTTTTCTAATTTTTAATTAGATTAGAAAATTTATGTTGTGATTAATAATTGGACCAATTTTTTTTAAAAACTTGGTTGGGAGTTATTAATTTTTCTTAAAACCCAATAGTTAAAAATATTAAGTGAGAGAGGGTGCACTATTTTAGTGAGCCTACGGTCTCCTCTATTAGCCCATTAGTAAGAATATATGTTTGCCTCGTGCCAATGTTATTGGTCTCCCTATAGGAAGGCTACATTGTTTCGGTTACTAGATTGGGTCCATTTTTATGGTGATCAATTTTTAAGTTTTAATTAATTATGATTACCCTATAGGTGACGTAATTAATTAGGTACTTAGAAATAATCAATATAGAGGTTATGCACTTAAATCAAAGACACCGTGGGGAATTCCTATAGAATATCCAAACGATGTCAATGATGGCCAAAATTATGCGGTACTAAATTAATATTGCAAGAGTTGCTAGATATATTGAATTTAGTGGGAGGGTTCCAGCCTAGCCATAAATCACATTTATTTCTCCTATAGAGGAATATGTTTAAGATTTTGGGGTTTTAGGTTATCGCCATATTGTAGTAGTTTTGGGTCTACTCATGCTTTTCTCATGCATCATATATGAAATTCTTTTGTTGTATGCAAGCTCATTTTATTTTGAATTTTATATTTCAGAAAAATGTCTGCTCATTCTCCGTCCATGATACTATCTAAAAACCAACTAGTTGGAGAAAATTACATTGATTGGAAAAGAAATCTCATGATTGTTCTCACCGAGAAGCTAAAATTTGTGCTAATCAACCATGTCCCATTGTTCCCATCGCGAGTCCTCGGTCGAACAAAAGGAGGCTTATGATAAGTGGACTCATTCTCGATGAGATGGCCTCTTTGCTACATTTTGGGATCTATCTCAAATGTGTTGCGGCGAAACATCGTAGTATGAGTACTTGCTTTCAAATCATGGAAAGCCTCAGGGAAATGTTTGAGCACCAAGGATGGCAGCCCGCCAAGCGGCCATTAGGTCATAATGAACATGCGCATGAAGCCTGGGACGCCCGTGAGAGATCATATGCTTGCATTGATCGCTCAGTTTAACGTGGCTGAGGTTTTAGGGGCTGAGATCAAATCGGAGACTCAGGTTGACATGGCTTTGGAGACTCTCCCGGAGATGTTCTCGCAGTTCAAAGTTAGTTATAATATGAACAAGCTTAACATGTCCCTGACCGAGCTGATGAAAGAGCTCCAAAATGCTGAGAATGTTTTAAAGACCAAGAGTGGTGATGCATTTGCTGTTACTTCTGTTGGACCATCCTCTTCCAAGCCGAAAGGCAATGGAGGGAATAAGAGGAAAAAGTCCAATAAGAAGGGCTCACAGCAAAAGGCTAAGAAGGCTAAGACAGATGGTAAGCCTAAGGGAAAGTGCTTCAATTGTGGGGAGAAGGGTCACTGGAAGAGAAACTGTCCGAAATACCTAGCTTCTAAAAAGCAAGGTGATGGTGAGTTTTCTTTTATTGAGTCATGCTTAGTGGTTGATTCTACAGATACTTGGATAGTAGACTCTGGAGCCACTAATCATATCTGCAATACATTGCAGGGGTTCCAAGTAACCAGGGAGCTCAATGAAGGGGAACATACTCTCAGGGTTGGCACAGGAGCTGTGGTGTCTGCAAAGGCTGTTGGAGTTGTTTATCTTTATTTTAGCAATAATAAACATTTGGTTTTGAAGAATTGTTATTATGTCCCAGATATTACTAGAAATTTAATTTCTGTTGCTTTATTGTTTAAACAAGGATATTATGTCCATTTTTCACCGATGGCGGTTGATATTACCTTGAATAAAGCTCTTATTTGTAAGGGACATGTGAATAACGATTTGTATACTTTGAAACCTTCTGACAGCTCATTGCATCACACTACATCTAACAAACGCATGAAGTTATCTCCTACTAATGAGACTTATTTGTGGCACCTAAGACTTGGTCATATTAACCTTGATAGGATTCAAAGACTAGTAAGGGATGGTCCTTTAAATGATTTAAAGGTAGAATCTCTGCCAGTATGTGAATCTTGTCTGGAAGGTAAAATGACTAAGAGGTCCTTTACTTCTAAAGGGCTTAGGGCCAAACAAGTTTTGGAATTAGTACACTCTGATGTATGTGGACCCATCAGTGTCCAAGCTAGAGGTGGATATGAGTATTTCATCACTTTCACTGATGATTACTCTCGATACGGTTATGTTTACCTAATGGCTCGCAAGTCCGAAGCACTTGAGAAATTCAAGGAATTCAGAACTGAAGCAGAAAAGCAATTAGGTAAGAGCATAAAGATACTTCGATCAGATCGAGGTGGAGAGTATCTATCCAACGACTTTAGAACATACTTATCAGAAAATGGGATTTTATCCCAATTGAGCGCACTGTACTCCCCAAATGCGAATGGTGTCTCGAAAGGAGAAACAGGACCTTGTTAGACATGGTCGGATCTATGCTTGGCTTATCTACTCTTGCTACATCCTTTTGGGGATATGCTATACAAACTGCTAAAGATATACTTATTGAATATGGTTCCTTCTAAATCTGTCCCTAAGACACCCCGGAATTGTGGAATGGACGTAAGCCCAATCTAAGACATATCCGGATATGGGGATGTCCCGCACACGTGCTTAAGGGAAAGATGGAAAAGATGGAATCAAGATCGAGATATGCATTTTTATAGGTTATCCTAAGGGAACAAGAGGATATTACTTCTATAGTCCTCGGGATAAAAAGGTATTTGTCAAGACAAATGCAATTTTTTAGAGGATAGATATATAGAAGAACGTGAATCAAAGAGTAAGGTCCTTTTGGAAGAGATGAGGAAAACCTTCCTATTCATCTATTCCGAGTTCCGCATCAACCCACTCAATTTGAATTCACATTTTTACCGCCGTTGGTAGTTGGATCTAGTGGGAGACAAACAGGCTCCACCTCTCAGTACCTACTAGATCTCCAATACCCGAGACGGAAGGAGATCATGTTCCCATTGTTCGACACCTCTAGTGTCTTGAAGATGAGAATGAGGAGCATCGTGAACAAGAGTTAGTGGGAGAACAAGAACCAATTCCAATCATCCAAGAGCCTCCACCGGTTAGGCGTAGTGGGAGAGTCATCGACCGCCCTCTAGATACTTGCTCTATGGAGAGTCTTTCGAGGCGATCACCACCGAACAAGAGGAGGATCCCACTTCAAAAAAAGCTATGGAGGATATAGACGTTGATCATTGGAGGAGTGCTATGGATTCGAAATGAAATCTATGTACACTAACTCCGTCCTGGGGATCTTGTAGACTTGCCTAATGGGTAAAACCCATAGGGTGTAAATGGGTTTACAAAAGAAAGAGAGGGATAGACGGAAAGGTAGAAACCTATAAAGCTGGACTGGTCGCTAAGGGTTTTACCCAAATGAGAAGGAATCGACACGAAGAAACCTTCTCACCAGTGGCCATGCTGAAGTCTATTCGGATCCTCTTGTCCATTGCAGCTCATTTTGATTATGAGGTGTGGCAAATGGATGTCAAGACAGCTTTTCTTAATGGAAGTCTTGACGAGTGCATCTATATGATGCAACCAGATGGTTTTATCCAAAAGGGTCAAGAGCATAGAGTATGCAAACTGAAAAAGTCCATTTATGGACTTAAACAGGCGTCTAGGTCTTGGAATATCAGATTTGATCAAGCTGTAAAGAGTTATGGTTTTGATCAAAATCTTGATGAGCCTTGTGTCTATAAGAAAATTAAAGACAACAAGGTGACTTTTCTCGTACTGTATGTGGATGACATTCTGCTCATTGGGAATGACATAGGAATGTTAACATCAGCTAAATACTGGTTGGCACAACAGTTTGATATGAAGGACTTGGGAGAAGCAAGTTATGTTCTAGGAATCCGCATCTTTCGAGATAGGAAGAACAAACAAATTGCTTTATCCCAAGCTTCATACATTGATAAGATACTGGAGAGGTTTGCTATGCAAAATTCCAAGAAAGGCCAAACACCTTTCAGACATGGAATTCACTTGTCACGGGAGCATTGCCCTAAGACTCCTAGTGAAGTGGAATACATGAAGAAGGTTCCTTATGCCTCGGCTGTAGGAAGCCTCATGTATGCTATGCTGTGTACCCGACCAGATATCTGTTATGCTGTTGGAATTGTCGGAGATATCGTCAAATCCAGGACTGAGCACTGGATAGTCAGAAAACATATACTCAAGTATCTTCGCAGAACTAGAGGGATATATGCTAGTTTATTCAGCTACAGATTTGGTGCCCGTGGGTTATACTGATTCTGATTTTCAAGCTGATAGGGACACTCGTAAGTCCACATCAGGGTCAGTGTTTACTATGGGTGGTGGTGCTGTCATTTGGAGGAGTATCAAGCAATCATGTATTGCTGATTCCACAATGGAGGCGGAATATGTGGCGACTTGTGAAGCGGCCAAAGAAGCCGTGTGGGCGAGGAACTTTCTCGCTAAGCATTGAGGTGGTTCCATCTCGCATCGCAAGCCATTACATTGTCTTTGTGACAACAAGTGGTGCAAAGGGCAAACGCAAGAGAACCCGAAAACCATCAACGTGGAAAACACATAGAACGAAAGTATCACCTTGTCAGGGATATAGTTCAACGAGGAGATGTGTTAGTAAGCAAGATAGCATCCGCAGAAAATCTTGCTGACCCCTTTACCAAAAGTTTACCAACTAGAAGTTTTGAGGGGCATATTGAAAGTATGGGTGTACTAGACATGTCTCATTTACTCTAGGGCAAGTGGGAGAATGTTGGTAGTATTGTGCCTACGAGTAAATTACTATGTAATTGACATTTTGAATAAAATATTATTTTCATATATATCGAGCTTGCATATGTCCATGAATTGTTTGATATTATAAATTGAGTGTTTAAGTTGTTAAACACAAAGATTCAATTTATAATTCAATTCAAAGAATTAAAGTCCACGATCGTTAAATAAATATGGACAATTTATTTTGATAAGATCGTCTCAATTTTATTGAAGTTTATCTTGACTTTGGTAATAAAATTGTTAATACATTTTCTAAATGTATTGGACTGGACCACGTGAAATTAAATATTTAATTGACCAATAGATATTTAATTTCACTTGAGAGAGGGTGCACTATTTTAGTGAGCCTACGGTCTCTCTATTAGCCCATTAGTAAGAATATATGTTTGCCTCGTGCAATGTTATTGGTCTCCTATAGGAAGGCTACATTGTTTCGGTTACTAGATTGGGTCCATTTTTATGGTGATCAATTTTTAAGTTTTAATTAATTATGATTACCCTATAGGTGACGTAATTAATTAGGTACTTAGAAATAATCAATATAGAGGTTATGCACTTAAATCAAAGACACCGTGGGGAATTCCTATAGAATATCCAAACGATGTCAATGATGGCCAAATTATGCGGTACTAAATTAATATTGCAAGAGTTGCTAGATATATTGAATTTAGTGGGAGGGTTCCAAATTTAGCCATAAATCACATTTATTTCTCCTATAGAGGAATATGTTTAAGATTTTGGGGTTTTAGGTTATCGCCATATTGTAGTAGTTTTGGGTCTACTCATGCCTTTCTCATGCATCATATATGAAATTCTTTTGTTGTATGCAAGCTCATTTTATTTTGAATTTTATATTTCGAAAAATGTCTGCTCATTCACTTTGTCATGATACTATCTAAAACCAACTAGTTGGAGAAAATTACATTGATTGGAAAAGAAATCTCATGATTGTTCTCACTGCGGAGAAGCTAAAATTTGTGCTAATCGAACCATGTCCCACTGCTTCACTCGGAGTCCTCGGCCGAACAAAAGGAGGCTTATGATAAGTGGACTCATTCGATGAGATGGCCCGCCGCTACATTTTGGGATCTATCTCAATTGTGTTGCAAAGCGAAAACATCGAGTATGAGTATCCATCAAATCATGGAAAGCCTCGGGAAATGTTTGAGCACCAAGAACGGCAGCCCGCCAAGCGGCCATTAGATCTATAATGAACATGCGCATGAAGCCTGGGGCGCCCGTGAGAGAGATCATATGCTTGCATTGATCGCTCGCTTTAACGTGGCCGAGGTTTTAAGGGCTGATATCAAATCGGAGACTCAGGTTGACATGGCTTTGGAGACTCTCCCTGAGATGTTCTCAGCTCAAAGTTAGTTATAATATGAACAAGCTTAACATGTCCCCTCGACCGAGCCGATGAAAGAGCTCCAAAATGTTGAGAATGTTTTAAAGACCAAGAGTGGTGATGCATTTGTTCATTTACTTCGTTGGACCATCCTCTTCCAAGCCGAAAGGCAATGGAGGGAATAAGAGGAAAAAGTCCAATAAGAAGGGCTCACAAAGAAAAGGCTAAGACAGATGGTAAGCTTCAAGGGAAAATGCTTCAATTGTGGGGAGAAGGTCACCGGAAGAGAAATCGTTCCGAAATACCTAGCTTCTAAAAGCAAGGTGATGGTGAGTTTTCTTTTATTGAGTCATGCTTAGTGGTTGATTCTACGAGATACTTGGATAGTAGACTGGAGCCACTAATCATATCTCGCAATACATTGCGGGGGTTCCAAGTAACCATGGAACTCAATGAAGGGGACCATACTCTCGGGGTTGGCACAGAGTCGTGGTGTCTGGCAAAGGTCATTGAAGTTGTTTATCTTTATTTTAGCAATAATAAACATTTGGTTTTGAAGAATTGTTATTATGTCCCAGATATTACTAGAAATTTAATTTCTGTTGCTTTATTGTTTAAACAAGGATATTATGTCCATTTTTCACCGATGGCGGTTGATATTACCTTGAATAAAGCTCTTATTTGTAAGGGACATGTGAATAACGATTTGTATACTTTGAAACCTTCTGACAGCTCATTGCATCACACTACATCTAACAAACGCATGAAGTTATCTCCTACTAATGAGACTTATTTGTGGCACCTAAGACTTGGTCATATTAACCTTGATAGGATTCAAAGACTAGTAAGGGATGGTCCTTTAAATGATTTAAAGGTAGAATCTCTGCCAGTATGTGAATCTTGTCTGGAAGGTAAAATGACTAAGAGGTCTTTTACTTCTAAAGGGCTTAGGGCCAAACAAGTCTTGGAATTAGTACACTCGATGTATGTGGACCCATCGATGTCCAAGCTAGAGGTGGATATGAGTATTTCATCACTTTCACCGATGATTACTCGATACGGTTATGTTTACCTAATGGCTCGCAAGTCTCAAGCACTTGAGAAATTCAAGGAATTGAAATCGGGCGTAAAAGCAATTAGGTAAGAGCATAAAGATACTTCGATCGGATCGAGGTGGAGAGTATCTATCCAACGACTTTAGAACATACTTATCGAGAAAATGGGATTTTATCCCATTGAGCGCACTGTACTCCCCAAATGAGAATGGTGTCTCGAGAAAGGAGAAACAGGACCTTGTTAGACATGGTCGGATCTATGCTTGGCTTCTCTACTCTTGCTATATCCTTTTGGGGATATGCTATACAAACTAGATACTTATTGAATATGGTTCCTTCTAAATCATCCCTAAGACACCCTGAATTGTGGAATGGACGTAAGCCCAATCTAAGACATATCCGGATATGGGGATGTCCCGCACACGTGCTTAAGGGAAAGATGGAAAAGATGGAATCAAGATCGAGGTATGCATTTTTATAGGTTATCCTAAGGGAACAAGAGGATATTACTTCTATAGTCCTCGATAATAAAAGGTATTTGTCAAGACAAATGCAACTTTTTTAGAGGATAGATATATAGAAGAACGTGAATCAAAGAGTAAGGTCCTTTTGGAAGAGATGAGGGAAAACCTTCCCATTCATCTATTCCGAGTTCCGCATCGAACCCACTCAATTTGAATTCACATTTTTACCGCCGTTGGTAGTTGGATCTAGTGGGAGACAAACAGGCTCCACCTATCAGACCTACTAGATCTCCAATACCCGAGACGGAAGGAGATCATGTTCCCATTGTTCGCATACACCTCTAGGTGCAAGATGAGAATGAGGAGCATCGTGAACAAGAGTTAGTGGGAGAACAAGAACCAATTCCAATCATCCAAGAGCCTCCACCTGGTTAGGCGTAGTGGGAGAGTCATCGACCGCCCTCTAGATACTTGCTCTATGGAGAGTCTTTCGAGGCGATCACAATCGAACAAGAGGAGGATCCCACTTCGTATAAAGAAGCTATGGAGGATATAGATGTTGATCATTGGAGGAGTGCTATGGATTCGAAATGAAATCTATGTACACTAACTCCGTCTGGGATCTTGTAGACTTGCCTAATGGGGTAAAACCCATAGGGTGTAAATGGGTTTACAAAAGAAAGAGAGGGATAGACGGAAAGGTAGAAACCTATAAAGCTAGACTGGTCGCTAAGGGTTTTACCCAAATGGTAAGAATCGATTATGAAGAAACCTTCTCACCAAAGTGGCCATGCTGAAGTCTATTCGGATCCTCTTGTCCATTGCAGCTCATTTTGATTATGAGGTGTGGCAAATGGATGTCAAGACAGCTTTTCTTAATGGAAGTCTTGACGAGTGCATCTATATGATGCAACCAGATGGTTTTATCCAAAAGGGTCAAGAGCATAGAGTATGCAAACCGAAAAGTCCATTTATGGACTTAAACAGCGTCTAGGTCTTGGAATATCGATTTGATCAAGTCAGAAAGAGTTATGGTTTTGATCAAAATCTTGATGAGCCTTGTGTCTATAAGAAAATTAAAGACAACAAGGTGACTTTTCTCGTACTGTATGTGGATGACATTTTGCTCATTGGGAATGACATAGGAATGTTAACATCATTCAAATACTTTGTTGGCACAACAGATTTGATATGAAGGACTTGGGAGAAACAAGTTATGTTCTAGGAATCCGCATCTTTCGAGATAGGAAGAACAAACAAATTGCTTTATCCCAAGCTTCATACATTGATAAGATCTCGAGAGGTTTGCTATGCAAAATTCCAAGAAAGGCCAAACACCTTTCGGACATGGAATTCACTTGTCACGGAGCATTGCCCTAAGACTCTAGTGAAGTGGAATACATGAAGAAGGTTCTTATGCCTCTACTGTAGGAAGCCTCATGTATGCTATGTTGTGTACCCGACCGGATATCTCATTATCTTTGTTGGAATTGTCGAGATATCAATCAAATCCAGGACCGAGCAATCGATAGGCAGAAAGCATATACTCAAGTATCTTCGCAGTAACTAGAGGATATATGCTAGTTTATTCAACTACGATTTGGTGCCCGGGTTATACTCGATTCTCGATTTTCAGTGATAGGGACACTCGTAAGTCCACATCGGGTCGATGTTTACTTTGGGTGGTGGTGTTTGTCATTTGGAGGAGTATCAAGCAATCATGTATTGTTGATTCCACAATGGAGGCGGAATATGTGGCGGCTTGTGAAGCGGCCAAAGAAGCGTGTGGGTGAGGAACTTTCTGCTAAGCATTGAGGTGGTTCCATCTCGCATCGCAAGCCATTACATTGTCTTTGTGACAATAGTGGTGCAAAGGCAAACGCAAGAGAACCCGAAAACCATCAACGTGGAAAACACATAGAACGAAAGTATCACCTTATCGGATATCGTTCAACGAGGAGATGTGTTAGTAAGCAACATAGATCTGCAGAAAATCTTGTCGACCCCTTTACTAAAAGTTTACCAACTAGAAGTTTTGAGGGGCATATTGAAAGTATGGGTGTACTAGACATGTCTCATTTACTCTAGGGCAAGTGGGAGAATGTTGGTAGTATTGTGCTCACGAGTAAATTACTATGTAATTGACATTTTGAATAAAGTATTATTTTCATATATATCGAGCTTGCATATGTCCATGAATTGTTTGATATTATAAATTGTGTGTTTAAGTTGTTAAACACGAAAGATTCAATTTATAATTCAATTCAAAAAAAAAATTAAAGTCCACGATCGGTAAATAAATATGGACAATTTATTTTGATAAGATCGTCTCCATTTTATTGAAGTTTATCTTGACTTTGGTAATAAAATTGTTAATACATTTTCTAAATGTATTGGACTGGACCACGTGAAATTAAATATTTAATTGACCAATAGATATTTAATTTCACTTGATTATCGTACGTGACACCTTAATCCTGAGTGGGTAATGAACTTTGATTACTAACTTGAAGTTCTTTGAGGCATCAATGAGTAAGATTAAATTGATGATCAATATCTCGATGCTTTGGGAATTAAAGTGAAATAACAAGGAACATATATTCACAATATGGAATCCGTCACCTATTTAATAGGCATGATCATAATCTCATGTGTTCTTCTAATAGACAGTAGAATCTGAGCTCAGTAATTCGACATTTGTTGTTGAATTCATGATGTGATGGCAATCACATGGGACTGTCAGATAGGAGATGAGGATTGAGATTTATAAATATTAGAAAATGGATTTTGGTCATTTTATCCTATTTCTAATATTTAGTTGATCAACGGGGGTGACATGTAAGATCGACAAATCAGAGGATTTAATTATTGGCTTCAGTAATTTCAATTAGATTAAGAGTGCAATCTTATCCCTTTAGTGGAATGGAATAAGATTAATAAATTATTTTGATTGATCAAGAGTTGATTGGATCGAAATTAATTTATTGGAGCTTAGTCTAATTGGGTCCGATCAGGTCCCTTTGGTGGCTCTAGAAAAAGAACCGGAATAAATTATAAGAGTTATAATTTATTAATGCAGTGTATTTAATTAAGTGGACTGATTGAGATAATTTTGGAAAGAAGATAAATCATATGATTTGCCAATCAATATGATTTGATTTGCCAATCAGAATATTACCTAAAGTAATACTTTCCTTTTGGCAAAAGTTTCCATAGTTAATTATTTCTTCTTCCTACTTAATAACATCTATCGATCATTTTGTGCCCACACACACAAGAGAGATTCATACGCATTCTTGAGTTCTTGGAAAACACTTGAAGAAGGCTTGAGGGTTTGGAGCGTGGAATTTCATCTGAAGATTTTTGAAAGCACGCTACAAGGGTAATCTCAATTCTTTCTTGTTGCTACAAATTAATCAATTCATGTTAATACGCATTACGTTTCAAGATCCTATTCCGGATTGCTCGGATCACATAAAATCAATTTTTGTGATTGAGCAATATTGTTTCGGCTAACATCCTTAGCCTCAAAAACCATGGAACCGGCGGTTTTAACCACCGGGTTAGAACCGTCTGTGGAATCGTGGTGGAACAGCGATTAAAACCGCCGGTTTAAGATTAAAACCAACGATTAAAAAATAAAAAATTATAAAAAGATAAATAAACGGTTCGATTAAAAGCGATCACGGAATCCTGGAGGAACCGGGTTTCAAACCGAACTGATCGAACAGGCGGTTCGAACCGCGATTGGAACCGTGGTCACCCCTAATTAATATACTAGGTCGAGGCCCCTAAACGGGGGGAGGCTTGTACGATGGGCTATTAACATTTATTCCACCATTTCTTTTAGTACTATTTCCACCACAATTGCATCCTCCAACTTGGGGTATTGAGTCCTCCCACGTGGAGCTTTTAGGTTTCTCTCGGAGAATTTCGAGTCCTCTTGGGGGCAAAGTGTTTTGCTTGGTTTTCAAAAAAATCAAAAATTCGAATCTTCCATCTACCATCTTTAATGTTGTTCTTCATCTTTAATGCTTACTTTTTGTTCTTCTCTTGTATTATTCAATTTCTGTTTCTCTTTGTCGGGCATTAGGGTACATTCTTTTTGTCTTTGTAGGACCTCTTTCTTATCTATCTCTGCACTTGTTTCTTAACTTTTTTGCTTGTCTTTTGTGTTTTTGTTTCTTGTTTTCTCTACAGGAACTCGAATCTTTGTTCTTATTCTGGATTTTTGAGATTGGAATGGCCTCATCACCGAAGACATGGCGTCTGTGCTCCAAAAGTTCTCTCTCTTGAATAAGGAAAAAGAAGGTATTAATCTCGATGAGAAAGATGTCATTTTCGGTGTGGATGAGTATGAAAGGAGTTTGTTTGGATGTATCTTTGGTTAAAAAAATTATTTCAGTGGATTGAAGTGAACTATCCTCTATTTGGCCGATTAGGGTTTCTTTTCTTGGAAGAGATCAGGGAATAATTTATTTCGATTTCTTTTCAAAACTAATTCGGACAAAAAGAAAGTTCTTGGTGGGAAGGTTTGGAACTATGACAATCAATATCTCATTTTGAAAGAATGGAATGATAAAATTGATTTAGGCTCGATAGGTTTACTCATGTTGATCTCACGGGTTCAAATATGGAACTTGCCCTCCCATTAGCTCTGTCTTTGATTCGTATTAAGATTGTGGAGATCTTTTCTTGATCTCGATGTGGTTATTCCGAGAGATGAGTAATCATAAAAAGCGGTGTGTAAAAATTTTAGTTTCTATTGATCTTACTAAGCCTCTGCTTAGAGGAACTTTGTAACACCCTTACCCATATAACACGTATTCATATAGCATAAAACTATAGTTAAGTAGCGCCGCATGCATTGCACATGATATTAACATGATAGTTATCAACTTTAACCCTTTTCGCACGAATGGGAAGCATTTACTCAAAAAGATTTAACAACCGCTTATTTACACACGTACACTTTTCTATATTGCAGGACATTAACGACCATGCCTTTTTATATACGTATCAAAACAGACCTTTAAAATTCCGTTACACCTCATGGAGCAACTTTTATCTACATCAACTAAAAATTGGCAACATTGCATTTGGTGAGTTGCAAGCTCAAATAAGTATAATCCAATAAGAAGTTATTTAACATCACACAAGGACATTATCACAATCATTTCACATCATTTAATCATATCATTTCATAAACATATAAATGCCCTTGCTTAATCATATTCTTTTTATCTTTGTTATGGGCGCTAATACCAAGAATATATCGTGATCACGAAGATGGTCATGGCACTCAGTATTCTTAATTCACGTAGAGTTCAATGAACTCGGGGTGGTCGTATTGTAATCCGAATTTACGGATAATCGTAATTATGTAACACATGATTCAAGGTCAAAGGCCATAACGAGAATCCATTAATCTCTGATGAATGCATTTTCTGTAATCACATATTTCATTTCCATATCAATAACATCAGTAGAGATCGCATATCTCATTTCCATATCAATAACATCAGTGGAGATCACATATCTCAATTCATTTTCAATCTCATCACATAGAGATCACGTATCTCAATTTCATCACCGTATCACCACAAAGAATCATACAATTCACATTAGAGTGCAATTACAAGCTTCTAATCACCATAGCCAAACAAGTAAGCAATTCATTCGAACACATCAATTATATAATCACACAAGTCAAATAACAAGCTAAAAGATTATACTTACAAGTGGTGTCCTTGCTTCGATGTTTTTGCCTAATCGGCTTTATGTGCTCCCTTATTAGGATTTTGACCTATTAGCATATAAAAATGCATAACCAACTTTAAAATCATAGGTTTAACTCTAACAACGATATAATATGTATGATATTAATAACATGTTCTTATAAGATAATCTGTTTCATATCTTAACTCAAGAAAATACATATATCTCAATATAATTTATTATCTTTTCCTACCTCTACAAGGATATATCTATATATATATAGATGCTTATAAAAATAATTCTCTCATTTATTTCCGATTCACTTGTTTCTACAATCTATTTATTTATTCATTCATGTCCTAATCGATAATAAAAAATGGAGTTAATGAGAAATTAGTTCAGAATCTCAATTTCTTTAAGAGTTTGACCCTTTAATCCGTAAAATTAGATGACATGATCATAATTTCAATTCTTATATAGCCACAAATAACAGTACCCAAGTCTAAGCTTATTAATCCATGAACTATGAACTAATATCAAACCATATAATGAAAACTAACTAATCTGGAGCTAGTTTAAACTAATGATTACCTCTAGTTGAATTAGGAATTTGCTTCACAAAGTCATGGACAGTGTGTGTTGTATTAATTCTCGTTCTTTTTTTTTTATTTTTTTTTATATATAAATTTCAATCTATCTATTCTCATCCGTCAGTTTGCATTAAGTAATATATACTACCAAATATCTTATAATTAACTTTAATTAGTATGCATTTAGTATAAGTGAACTGAGTTTGAATTTCTTATATTCCGTCCACAACAAATCCAATATCATCATTTGACTAACCATGAATCATGGTGATAAAACTGGATAAATGAAAAGATAATTTAGAAAGTGACCTACCAAAGAGTACTTATACAAGTCACACTACCCTCGTCCCTCTTTTAATTTCTTTTCTTTTTTCACTTCTTTCCGTTCGCTATTTTACCGGTCATGCACTTTGTATTTTATGTTCCTCTCCACTCGAATATGTGTGAAATTTCAGCCGAATGTTTGTGCAAATTTTGTGAAGTTTAGGATTTGTGTTGTCTTCATCTATAATTTACACGTGTTCATGATACCTCTTTTTAAGTGGTGGCATTCTCATCATCTCCAAGTACAAATTGTGTGTGTATTTTTGTGATAAACATAAGTAAATTTAGTAACTAAGATATTATTAGAAATATATTCAAAGGCACCGTGAACAAGTATATATATTGATATATTCATTGTTGCAAGATGAGGCGGTGGAAAAATATTGTCCATATCCCTTTATAATATATTTATCACTAAGAGTTTACCTTTCCATTTTATAATCATATTAATTTGAGTGGCCTTTGTTAATATATACTTAAGTGATATGTATATGTATATATTTGACACACACACGTAGGTACATATATATACACACACCACACCTTATCACACCAACACATAGTTAATTAGGATAAAGATAAATATATACACATTTATATATATATATATATATATATCGTGTGGGTGTTGTATATATGTTTTATATTTAAAAAATTTAAATAAGAGTCCTTCAATTAATTTGTGATTATAATTCTAGTCCTCTTTAATTAATATAATAATAATATGCTTCTAGGCCATTCATATATTATTATTATTATCTAACAAAATTATCATTCTCGTAATAAAATATCAAGTAAAACTTTGTATAAACTTAATATCGATTCTTCATAACACTAATCTATTAATTAACTTCAAACTATAAGAAAAACCATTGTCAATTTTTAATTATAAGATTACCGCGTGTAATTATGCTTATGAATGACTTAGTCATGATAATTGAAAATGCAAAGTTTTTGGGTTATGACAATTCTCTCCCCCTTAAAAATTCGTCCTCGAAATTTGTACCTGCATTAGTGAATAACCACGGATATTGTTCCTTCATGTGTTGTTCTGTTTCCCATGTAGCTTCTTGTCTAGAATGATTCTTCCACAATACTTTTACCAAAGGGAATCACTCTATTTCTAAGTTGTTTTTCTTTGTACCCGATATTTCAACTGCTTATTCAATATAACTCAAATTATCCGCAATTTCAACTAGTTCATCAAGAATAACATGTGAGAAGTCTGATGTATATAGACGAAGCATACTAACATGCAACATATTATGAATTTGGGACAATTTAGGTGGCAAGACAAGCCTATAAGCTAATGGTCCAATTTTTTATTTTTTTTTTGTATTTCATATGGGCCGATATAATGGGGACTTAGTTTACCTTTCTTTCCAAATCTGAGAATACCCTTCCAAGGGGACACGAAGAAATACTTTCTCGCAAACTTCATATCCAATCCCCGTCTATGCTGATCAATATAACTTTTTTGCCTATCTTGGACTGCTTTAACTTACTTTAAACTAATTTTCACTTTTTCCTATCATATCCTGAACCAAATTTGTACATTCCAATAATTGTATTTCCTCTTTTTCCCAAAATACGGGACACCTGCATTTCCCAACATATAATGTTTCATAAGGCATCATACCGATGCTGCTATGATGTTGATTATTCTATGCAAATTCCATCAACACAATGTATTCATCCCAAGAACCTTTAAATTCCAGAACACAATATAACGCATATCCTCGAGTGTTTGAATAGTTCTATCTGACTGCCCATCTGTATGTGGATGAAATATTGTACTAAAATATAATATAGTACCTAATGCTTGTTGTAAGCAACCCCAAAAATCTTGACGTAAAACGAGGATCGAGATCAAAAAATAGACAGGGGTATACCATGTAGTTTAACAATCTCATTCACATATCTTTTTGCGGATTTTCCAGGTAGAACCCCATCTAAATGGTAAAAAGTGAACTGCCTTGTTAGCCGATCAATAATAACCCAAATTGCATCATTTTCCCTATGACTCGATATGTTTTAGCGTTATAGGTTCATCTATTAGAATATGATTTTTTTCCCCAATGTTTATTGCCTTTGGCATAACCATATTCTTCTTTAAACTACATAACTCTATTGTGATCCTCTCAACCATATATAGTTTGTAACCATATAACATCATGCAAATAATTCATTACATGTCCTTCAAACTTTCTAAAACCTTGTAGAGAACTATCCTAATAATAAACTCATAGATTTCGTTTCTATGAAAACACCAATTGTAATTATTCATCTTATTAACCTCAAAATTATAAAAGATCTTCTAGATATCTCGATAAGATCATTGGGTCTCTATAAAAATCTATAAATGATATTCTAAAATGAGCCCATTAGATTTTTATATATATCTATATATATACGTGTGTACTATATTATAATCTTCGAACTCTAACACAATCTCATTAGTGCCCCTGTAAGCTTAAGTTGTCTGGATGCAATCTCCTAGTACCAGATACATATAACTTCCTTTAGATTGCAACGCTTTTTATACTATTAAATAAAACCAAATATGAAACGACATGATCATTATCCAAAACACAATCATACACTATCATGTTATCTAGATTCATATGTGGTCTTCTAGTGAGTTATCAAAAACCTATGTAAATTTTCCCATGTGACTTCCATCTCAGTTGAACCCATTGTTATCATTGTCCTAGAAATTTAATTGAATAAGATCTATTAAACCAAAATATCATCTTATATCTAAGTCGGATTCACGCAAAGCTCATATTAGACTATCCATAATTAATGACAACTATCTTCATTCAATTATATACACCATCACTATATACTTTGTCTAAAATGACTATGGACAACAACCTAAAAGAAATTTTAGAATACCCAATATCATCATTTACCCAAGAGAGTTTCTTCTTTCAATCACCTTTTGGTCCATTCTTTTGCAATATAACCCCAAAATCTGATTATATTTACACGGACACCTTTTATCAGTTTACTTGTCACAAAATCATATTGTACTATATAACCAAAATATCACAAGTTTATCCTACTAATAGTCCTTCTTTTTCAATCCTCACAGTTTTGGCATCTTTAAATATCAACTAATTTCCCATGTTATTCAGAGTACACCTAGATATCATCTATGAATACCATCATAAACAAATTCATATA
The DNA here is from genome assembly GCA_016081115.2 of Rehmannia glutinosa. Lineage (NCBI taxonomy): Eukaryota > Viridiplantae > Streptophyta > Magnoliopsida > Lamiales > Orobanchaceae > Rehmannia > Rehmannia glutinosa. The sequence goes on along the minus strand of JABTTQ020000434.1, from coordinate 39,226 downwards.
AGATCTTCTAAAGATCCTTATACATTCTCGTTTAAAACCAATCAAGGTATTAATCACCAATGTACATGAAGAAACTTAAAAGAGAATTCAAACCACAAAATCGTGTGTCTATTACATTGGCTAAGTAACAATCATAACCTTTCTTCATCATTTTGAATGTTGTAGACACATACACAGAGAAAAAAAGAAATTCTTTCTCTTTAAACACTATCTGCGTCGACACCCGAGAAAGTTCCAACACTATTTCTTTAGTAAAGTAATCTAGTTTAGCACGGTGTTCGCTTAACTAATCCATACCCATGATCACATCAAAATCCCATAACTACATAACAAGAAATATATCATGTATCCTAAATCCCAAATCGATTTTACAATCACCATATACAATATGTACAATAACCACATTCCCCTGTTGAGGTTTGAACAAGTAAATCATAGCCCTATGTGTCCGGTTTATTAACCAAATGTGATGCTAATAATTGTGACACATTGTGTTTCCTAGATCAAATAAAACATAAGTATTTATTCTAGAAATAGAGAGATTGGTAGTAACCACGGTTGGTTCATCTTTAGCTTCTTCTTATGTCATAGAAAAAAACTTGAGATGGACCTTTTGTCTGTTCGCTTGACTTTCTTCTATACTAGCACCTCTCCCTATACCAAGTCTCCTCGGCTTTTACCACTATTAGCATTAAAACCACTAAATTTAGTTTGCTCAACAACACCGAGTTCTTCGCATGGCCTTCCTCGCAATTTCTTGCTATATGTTCGGGTTCGCCACATCTAAAATATTTTCGTGTAAGCAATATACATTCTCCATAATGATTTTTACCACAATGAACACAAGTGGGAACTGATGGTGTAGCACCCTTAAAACTACCACTTTTTGAATTACTTGGAAAGCTCCTCCGTGCGGCGCGATAAATTTTTTCCTACTTCTAAATCTTCCAGCTTCTGTCACCCTATCTTTTCTTATTATACTCTTTGGAAGTTTTCTTTTGATTTAACTTCCAATTTCTAAGCACGTGCATCTTTCAACTTACTATAGGACTCCAAATCTATAGGTGTAATACAGTTTCGAATAGCAAATCACAGTTCAGATTCAAATCTAGTACATTTCTTCTTTTCTATGGCTACCATATATGGGGCGTAATGGGAAAACTGATTAAGCATCAATTCATACTCAACAACTACCATATATGGGCGTAATGGGAAAACGATTAAGCATCAATTCATACTCAACAACTGATCGACTTTCTCTGCTTAAGTTCAAGAAACCCTTTTTTTTTTCCTTTCTCATCCCTATAAGCCTCTAGCAAATATGTATCATGAATTTCCCTTAGAAAATCACCCCGATTCGATATAGGTGGTGAACAAGATTATAAGGTATAGTCTCCCACCAATCATAAGTGTTTTCCTGAAGAAGTAACACTATATAATCAAATGTTTCTTCAGAGCGTATTTCATCGAGTTCAATCTTTTCGTTTCGTTTCAACCATGTTTCGCCTCATTTGGGTCAATAGTATCGACACAATCAACAACTCTCTTTTTCTAAGTTTATTATACTTTCGTTTGTGTGGTTCGGGAATTTTCGGTGGGTATTGTGGATACAAAAATGAGCAAGTAATCCATGTACATCATGTGCGGTGAATGAAATGAGTGTGACTGCCTCGGCCGTTCCTTCCCCTCTATGAAAACTTTGCTCATCATTATCTACATGAATGATAATGCACATGTAATGCCATGGTCTCAGAACCCCTACCCGGCTCGATACCAAATTAACATGTAACACCCTTACCCATATAACACGTATTCATATAGCATAAAACTATAGTTCGTAGAGGACTGTTGCATTGCACATGGTATTAACATGATAGTTATCAACTTTAACCCTTTTCGCACGAGGGAAGCATTTACTCAAAAAGATTTAACAACGCTTATTTACACACGTACACTTTTCTATATTGCGGGACATTAACGACCATGCCTTTTTATATACGATCAAAACAGACTCCCTATATGAAATGCAAATGATGAGTGAGGAAGAAGGATGGGAATCCGGTGGCCGGCCTTTGATCCATGATTTAAATTCCATTACACCTCACGAGCAACTTTTATCTACATCAACTAAAAATTGGCAACATTGCATTTGGTGAGTTGCAAGCTCAAAAGTATAATCCAATAACAAGTTATTTAACATCACACAAGCATATTATCACAATCATTTCACATCATTTAATCATATCATTTCATAAACATATAAATGCTCGTGCTTAATCACATTCTTTTACTCAAGTATGGTCAGCTAATACCAAGAATATATCGTGATCACGAAGATGGCCATGGCACTCTGTAATTCTTAATTCACGTAGAGTTCGATGAACTTCGGGGTGGCCGTGCGGTACTCTCGTAATTCAGAATTTCGATAATCGAATTTCAGAACACATGATTCAAGGTCATTAGCGGCCATAAAAGAATCCATTAATCTCTCGATGAATGCATTTTTCGTAATCACATATTTCTTTTCCGTATCAATAACATCATAGAGATCGCATATCTCATTTCCATATCAATAACATCGTGGAGATCACATATCTCAATTCATTTTCAATCTCATCACATAGAGATCACATAACTCAATTTCATCATCAGTATCACCATAAAGAATCATACAATTCACAATAGAGTTCAATTACGAGCTTAATCACCATAGCCAAACAAGTAAGCAATTCATTCAACACATCAATTATATAATCACACAAGTCAAATAACAAGCTAAAAGATTATACTTACAAGTGGTGTCCTTGCTTCGATGTTTTTGACAAATCGGCTTTATGTGCTCCTTATTAGGATTTTGACCTATTAGCATATAAAATTGCATAACCAACTTTAAAATCATAGGTTTAACTCTAACAACAATATAATATGTATGATATTAATAACATGTTCTTATAAGATAATCCCCTGTTTCATATCTTAACTCAAAAATATATATATCTCAATATAATTTATTATCTCTTCCTACCTCTACAAGGATATATCTATATATATATATGCTTATAAAAATAATTCTCTCATTTATTTTCGATTCACTTGTTTCTACAATCTATTTATTTATTCATTCATGTCCTAATCGATAATCAAAAAGGGAGTTAATGAGAAATTAGTTCAGAATCTCAATTTCTTTAAGAGTTTGACCCTTTAATCCGTAAAATTAGATGACATGATCATAATTTCAATTCTTATATAGCCACAAATAACAAAAGACCCAAGTCCGAGCTTATTAATCCATGAAGTATGAACTAATATCAAACCATATAATGAAAACTAACTAACTGGAGCTAGTTTAAACTAATGATTACATCTAGTTGAATTAGAATTTGCTTCACAAAGTCATCAATAGGTGTGTGTTGTATTAATTTTCGTTCTTTTCTTTATTATTTTTTTATATAAAAATTTTAATCCATCTATTCTCATCCGATTTGCATTAAGTAATATATACTACCAAATATCTTATAATTAACTTTAATTAGTATGCATTTAGTATAAGTGAACTGAGTTTGAATTTCTTATATTCCGTCCACAACAAATGCAATATCATCATTTGACTAACCATGAATCATGGTGATAAAACTGGATAAATGAAAAGATAATTTAGGAAGTGACCTACCAGTAGTACTATACAAGTCACGCTACCCTCATCCCTCTTTTAATTTCTCTTCTTTTTCTTCACTTCTTTCCTTTCGCTATTTCACCGGTCATGCACTTTGTATTTTGTGTTCCTCTCCACTCGAATATGTGTGAAATTCCAGCCGTATGTGTGTGCAAATTTTGTGAAGTTTAGGATTTGTGTTGTCTTCATCTATAATTTACACGTGTTCATGATACCTCTTTTTAAGTGGTGGCGTTCTCATCATCTCCAAGTACAAATTGTGTGTGTATTTTTGTGATAAACATAAGTAAATTTAGTAACTAAGATATTATTATAAATATATTCAAAGGCACCGTGAACAAGTATATATATAAAAAAAGATTGGATCAAATGGGACACCCCTCCTTATTTGAGACAGGTGGGGATTTATTATAGCCATTGGATTGATATTTTGTATGGCTCGATTAATCCCTTTATTTTAGGCAAGTAGTTAATACAGATTTTTAGGGTGGTCAAATAGGTAATTTATCTTATTTTCGGATTTTTAATTAGGGGCAAATCTCTTTTTATTTGAGTGTAGAAGGTAAGTTTTAATTTTCCTTTTTAGTTCCCGATTTTAAGGGGCTTCAAATCTTACCAAATCAAACCCAATAACCCAAAAAAAACGCGATGCCACAAATGTGGTCTTTGAGCTATACCATCTTCGTTTGTAGGTTTGGAGGCCTTTACTTTGAACCTTGGAAGGCTTTGGTTTTGAAGATTATCTCAACGACCCCCCTGGGATTCTCGAAATCGTTTTTGTCCGATTGGCATGCATCATGGAATGGAAGTGCGTCTTGGGCTCGAGAGGACCCCATGCCCGATTTCATGTGAAAACATGAGATTGTGTTTGTATTTCTCAAATTATTCTCAAGACAATCCATATGATCAATATTTGAACAAATATGGATAGTCGAAATCTCAAACAGATCATGTTCTGTGTTTTTTTCAATTCATAAAGATTTTTGTTTCTTGAAATTGCTAGCTTGCATGAGATATTTGCCTGGGTTCGATTTGTTTTGCGGGAGGGGTCAAAGTGAAGTCCTATGCCATAATTTAACTGTAGGTTGCTGGGGAAATTGTTTCCAGCTTTTTTTTTTCCGGATGGTGGTGTGTATTTTAGTACACTTTTGATGTTTTAAGCTTGTCAATAATGTGTGTATTTTTTAAATTGGTTGTTTAATGATTTTTATATCTCTGAAATATAATTTTGTTGTATACTTAGTTTAGTTTTAGTGCTTATTTAATACAGTTTTGTTGTTTTATGCAATACAGTTTTGTGTATGTTTTCAACATATCTTAATTTACATGGTAGTTATATAATACAATTTTAATGTATTTGTCATCACATGTTTGTGTAGTGTTAGAATAATTTTGTTGTATTTGTCATTGCATTTTGAATTGGAATGATAATATTTTTTTTCTTGTTAATTGCACTTGTTAATTTGTCGAAGACGGCCGAGGGACAACCAAAAAGACATCTTAATATTGGTGGTACAAGTAGTGGGCGAGAGATGCAAATGTTAAGCCTAAGATGTTGTTTTTCGAGATGGGGTTCGAGAGTTTATTGTTGTTGAGAATTTTGGATTTTTACGAATGTTCAGATGAATTTCAAGTTTGTTGTTTTTGGGATTGAAATGATTGGTCCTTTAATTCTCAGGGATATGTTATATTTTGGATAATTTAATTTTATTAAATCGAGTGAATTTTCTATAACGTTTATCTGTATATTTATGTCGTTTTTGTTGTATAATTTGTTTTACTTTATCTGTATATTTATGTTGTATATGTTGTATAATTTAATTCTATTAAATTTGGCATGCATACAGTAAGCCATTTTAAATTACACACTACTATTAGAGTAAAGACACATTATTATTGAACTAAACATACACTGTAGTTAAATTTGATATACATACAGTAAAATATTTAAATTACACAGTACTATTAAAATAAATACACTAGTATTCTTGAACTAAATATACACCTTAATAAAATTTGATATGTATACATTTAAACATTTTAAAATTACACAAATATTAAAAAATAAAGATACGTGATTTTTGAACTAAATATACAAGAAAATAGTGATTTAACTAAATATACACAATTTTTGGAAAGATTTTGTTGCTTGATTTTGTGCATATCATCCCTTAAATTTTAGGAACGTGATTTTAGCATTCGCGTCTAAGATTTAAATAGTTTATTATAACCCTAGTAATTTTAATTATTAATTATTAATCTAATTTCCAGTCATTAAATCTGGACTCTCAATTGGAAAATATCAACGGTTTGGATGAATCCCCACCGTCTCATATAAGGGGATGTCCCATTTGAACCATCCCCTATATATTGATATATTCATTGTTGCAAGATGAGGCGGTGGAAAAATGTTATCCATATCCATTTATAATATATTTATCACTAAGAGTTTACCTTTCCATTTTATAATCATATTAATTTGAGTGGCCTTTGTTAATATATACTTAAGTGATATGTATATGTATATATTTGACACACACGTAGGTACATATATATATACACACACCACACCTTATCACACCAACACATAGTTAATTAGGATAAAGATAAATATATACACATTTATATATATATATATATCGTGTGGGTGTTGTATATATGTTTTATATTTAAAAAATTTAAATAAGAGTCCTTCAATTAATTTGTGATTATAATTCTAGTCCTCTTTAATATAATAATAATATGCTTCTAGGCCATTCATATATTATTATTATTATTATCTAACAAAATTATCATTCTCGTAATAAAGTATCAAGTAAAACTTTGTATAAACTTAATATCGATTCTTCTTAATGCATAACACTAATCTATTAATTAACTTCAAACTATAAGAAAAACCATTGTCATTTTTCAATTATAAGATTACCGCGTGTAATTATGCTTATGAATGATTTAGTCATGATAATTGAAAATGCAAAGTTTTTGGGTTATGACAAACTTTCATTAAATTAGGAGGAAAATCAGTTTGGGTGGAGTTTAAATATGAGAATTTGATGACTTTTTGTTTCTATTGTGGTCGAGTTGGTCATTTTGAAAAAAATTGTAGTTTTGAAAAGAAGATATCAACAACAAGTCTTTGAGGAAGGTCGATATGGTGACTAGATTAGAGGAGATTCCTTTGGACTCGAGGCAATATTTGAGAAGTGTTTTAGGAACAAAGAGTTTCACACGTCAAGCCCCGAGTTGGGTGCTACAAGGGCTAGTCTCATCCAGAAAAATGTGGGCAGCCCTACCCCTGATCCCCCGGTTGCGCAACATTTTGTCTCTCCTAATGAAGCATCCACATCCAAGTGTATTCCTAATGTTGGAGGTTGTGGTCCTATGAAGGTGGACTTATTTCCGAGATCTCTCGAGATTCCTATAGAAGAAATATCTCAAAAAGTTTTGGCGATAGTGCTTTAAATGGGGACTTTCAAATCGTTCTCCATGCAAGGACTCGTAGGCGAGAGCCTATTTCTCGAGAACCATGTCCTTATGGATCTTGTCAATATTCCTGTGATGGAGGACTCTTCTTTGGGTGCTCTAAAGGACATCTCTAATATTCCGATTTCTACTTGTGAGGAAATGGGTTCTCCTAAAAGCTCATTTAGCAGTAAGAAATGGGCTAGAATGCTTGGCGCGAAAACTTTAAGTGGTAAGGAATCAAAGGAACCAGTTGAAAATATTAAACAGAATAAAAAAAATAAGAGAACTTTGCGATTAATTGATGAAGAGTGTGAAAAGGATAATTTGTAGGTTTATGGTCTGCCATGCACCAAAAAATCTAAAATTCATTCCGAAAAAGTCCAGAAGATGGAGAAGGCCAGCCTGGAGTGGCCCTAAAGTGAATTATGAGAGCTATGGTGTGGAATTGTAGAGGTTTGGGAGGACCCTCTACAGTTTTCCATCTTAAGGAGTCTTGGCGACTCCATCACCTTGATTTACTTTTTCTTAGTGAAACGAAAAAAAAATCTTATTTTGTGAAAATTGTATGTAAAAATCTAGGTTGTGAGGATATATGACATTGCATTGATCCTGTTGGATTGAGTGGAGGGCTTTTTCTATGTTGGAAGTCTATTGTTGTCTCTCGCTTTTTTCTAATCAATTTTGCCTGGAGGTTGAGTTTCTTAAGGAGGGGATGGTACAAAATATTGGGCTATCTTTGTCTATGTGAGCACTGATCTGATTAGGGAATCTCAATGGGAGTTCTTGTGTCATGCTAAAAGGAAATGGGGTAATTGTTGGATTGTTGGTGGAGACTTTAATGACCTTTGTTGCCACAATGATATGAAAGAGGGTATTAGAAGGTCCGAGGCTAGTTTCGTAGTTTTCAACAATTTCATTAAAGAGATGGATATGATTGAAATACCCTTGTTAGACGTGAATTCACCTGGGCTAATAACCGTGCTGATGAGGGGTTAATTGAGGAAAAACTAGACAAATTCTTTGCTTATAGTGATTGGATTATTTCTTTCCCCTTTGCCAAATTGACTCATGAGTTCAAGTCATCCTCTAATCATGTTCTCCTTGTTTTGAATGTTGTACTGAAGCCAAAAAAACCAAAAAAAGATTCATTTTCGACAAAAGATGGATTCTGAAGTTGGTGTGAATGAGGTTGTTGCTCAAGCCTACTCTAAGCCTGTGGTTGTGCTCTTCTTTGTTTCAAGTGCAGTCTAAATTAAAAATAGCAGGATTATTGCACTTTTGAAATGGAGTTCCAATTAAAAATCAAATTCTGCAATTACAATCCATCAATGCACTGCTGAGATGAATCAGAAAAGGAGTTTAGGTGGCAATAGGAATTGGGATAGATAGGTTGCTTTGAAAGACAAGCTTGACTGTGCTTACAAGAAATAAGAGCTATTTTGGAAACAAAAATCTGGAAATTGCTGGCTCAAAGAAGGTGATAGGAACACCAAGCTTTTTCATGCCATAACTCTCTAGAGAAGAAAGAAAAACAATATTCTCAAGATGGTTAGGAGTGATAACTCTATTTGTGAGACATATGAAGAGATTAGTAATCTCTGATTTTTATGCCAATCTCTTCACCTCGATGGTCATTTCCGAGGTTCTCAGGCTTTGATGGGCATTCCAATCTCTATCTCTGAGGATACTAATAAATATTTGACTCTCCATGTGGAAGACTTGGAAATAAAGCATGCTCTCTTTGATATGGAACCTTGCAAGGCCCCTAACCTTGATGGTATGTCTCCCCTCTATTTTTAGCATTTTTGGAAGCTCATTAGTCTTGTTGTCTGTGCTGCTGTTAAAGATTTTTTTAAGTTTGGCAAAATTCTGAAAAATACAAACCACACCCTTATCTCTCTTATCCCCAAGTGCAAGAATCATTCTTCTATTTCTCATTATAGGCCCATTAGTCTTTGCTCTGTTACTTATAAAATTATTTCAAAAAATTTGGCAAACAGGCTTAAACACTGCCTCCAAGACTGCATCTGTGATAACCAGTCTGCTCTCATTTCTGATAGGCAACTTATAGATAATGTAGTTATTGCTCATGAATCCATACATTTTCTTAATAGACATAGGTCTGGAAAAAGATGTTTTATGGCTGTTAAACTGGACTTGGCAAAGGCTTTTGATAGAGTTGAGTGGGAGGGTCTTAGATTAGTTATGATTAAAATGGGATTCTCACCTATTTTCATCAATTGGATTATGATTTGCATTTCCTCTTCTTCTTTTTCCTTCAATGTTAATGGTCAACCTAAAGGCTATGTGATTCCTTCAAGGGGAATAACGCAAGGGGATCCCATTTCACCCTACCTCTTCCTTATTCTCTCTGAGGTTTTCTCTAATCTCATTACGCAGGCTACTCTTTCCAAGGAATTTAGAGGTCTCAAAACCTGCAAAAATGGTCTCATTATCACCCATCTTTTGTTTGCAAATGACTCCCTTGTGTTTTGTGAAGCTTCGTTGATCAAGCCAGGTTTATTATGGATTTGCTTTGAATCAATATAAAGCTTTCTCACGGACAACTAGTTAATTGGGACAAATCTAGTGTGTTTTTCAAATAAGAACACCTCCTCCCAACTTCAAAATGATATCTATTTTGCTCTCAGAGGAAACCAAAAAAATCAATCATGCAGATATCTGGGAATGCCCTTTGCCACTGGAAAATCTAAAAAGGAGGTCTTCAAATTTGTGATTGAGGCTGCACAACAAAGACTTAATAACTGGAAAGGTAAACCGCTATCCTTTGCTGGTAGATAGGTCTTGATTAAAGTTGTTCTTCATGCTTTACCAGTTTTTGTATGTCCTGTTTTAAAGTGCCAATTGGAATTTGTAAAGAGCTTGGTCAGTTGGTTGCAAGATTTTGGTGGGGCTCTAAAGATGGTAATAAGAGAATGATTCATTGGAAATCCTTTGAATCTTTAACTCTTCCTAAAGATGTTGGAGGTTTGGGCTTTCATGATTTTCAATTATTCAAGGATGCTCTCTTAGCCAAACAATTTTGAAGGATTTTAACAAAGCCTAATCTCCTTGTCAGCAAACTCCTAAAAGCAAAATACTTTCCAAATGGTAATTTTATTTGAAGCCACTGTCAATCAAAATGCTTCTTGGGTCTGGAGATGTTGGTTAGGGCCTAGGCCTGTGCTTGAGAGGGGTTTTAGGTTCTCTGTTAATGATGGAAAATCTATCAGAATTTGGAAAGATCCTTGGTGTAGGTCCCAAGGGGTGTGAAGAAAGGTTTAGAAAGGGGGGGTTTAAATAAACCTTACCAAATTTTCGATTTTAGTCCTTTTAAAATAATTCAACAGAGTTGACTCAAACAGTTGTGTCCTTGATGGACAGCTAAGTTACCCACTCAACAGACTCGATAGAGTTGTTGATAATATAACTCGGTTGCTCAAGCCAAATACTTAACTTGGCTGATTGGTTTTTAACAGTGGAAGACTTAACACCCTTTGTTCAGAATTAGCTTGTTTTAAACACTTGATTTTTGCACTAGGTTATTTATTTGTTGGATAGCAAATATAATACTGACAACAAATATAATGTAAATATGCAGGAAAGTGAGTTTCTTTGAAAGTAAATGACATAAATATTTTATAGAGGTTCGAAGATGGGGTAATTCTTCTAATCCTCTCTTCTCCAACTCCTGGAGGAATCCACTATGTAATCGTTTACAAAGTGGTGAACGCAGTTGGAGACGACCCTTGATCACATAGTGCCTGCTTGCGACTCGCTTCTTCACGCAGGCAAATTTGCCTTGCAACTTTAGTTTACTTCTCAAGTTCTTGGATTTGATCACGAAGCCCTCCAACAAACTTGATAATGGTTCGACCTTGAACCTTTCTACAATCCTGACTTGGAAAGTAGACCCCTTTGGTTTCTTCAAAAGTTTCCTCTTCAACATATTTGAAGTTGTCTTTTCTTCACAACTTGTGTTGGATCGATTTCCTTCGAGTTTCAGGCTTGAGGAATTGCTTGAATGTCTTTGAGAATATTGCAGGTTAAATGCTTGAATATTGCTTGCTTGTTAGTGGTTCAGGTAACCTCTTCTCAATAACTTCCTCAGCCTTTTATAGTGCACATTTGATATTTTGCCCGTTGAAGAGATAGGCTAATTTCAAATATCACTTTGTGTTCATTTGCTTGTTTTGTCTTGGTCTGCAGTCCTTGATGTTGACCTTTCCTCGTATTAAATGTCTTCGCAAAGATTATAGGTGCACGACACAAGTGCGGTGTTTCTCATTGGTTCATTCCTTTTGCATAATTCGGACTCACACTTTGACTGATGACTTTGACATATTACTATATTGAGTAATATTCTTGACTTTAATCAACGGATCTAAGTCAGTTGTCTTTAACTAGATGGTTGTCTATACCCCAGGTGACTTGAGTCGGCTCAATCATTGGATAACTCAACTGTCACTTCAACTTGAGACTTGGCTTCTTGAGTTGACTTGATTGACACTTCTTCGATTGTTCCCGGTGACTCTCCTTGATCGAGTCCTTGACTTCCTTCATGGCATTACTCAGCTGACACACTGCAGAGTCTTCACATAGTCTGCAGTTGATTTCTTGTATTCATTGGCATAGCTGACTTGGCTAAGCTCTTTCAGCCCTATCTATTACAATGCAAATTACAAGGCAAATGGGGTGCCAACTTCCTAGTTTAAGTTTTACATGGTATCATCAAAATCAAACAAATAAATTTCCTAACAATTTCCCCCTTTTTGATGATGCCAAAACTTAAAACATTTAAAGTTAGTAAACAACAAAGATACATACAGACAATACACTAACAAAGAATGTATGATTGAATGAATCATTTTATTGATCATAGCATTCTTGTGTTTTACACAGCTGTTTACATTCAAGATGTCGAGCAATCTAAATATATACATGTCAATACACATTATATCTAAGCTAAGATACATAAAGAGTGAAAATTACAGGGAAATTCACTAAGCTTATTACAGAAGACTTACATAAATGTATTTTCAACAAAAATACATGAAGGGGTTCGCAACAACACTTCAACGCCTTTGCTGCTTCCTTCCTCTCTCTTCTTCACTCTTTCTTCTCGTCAACTCAACTCTTTTCCTCTTTTTTTCCTCTTCTTCTTCAGCCTTCTTCCTTTTTTCTTTTCTTCTTCTTCCCTTTTCTTCTTCTCAAACGCTCGCTTTGCAACGAGGTCATCCCCGTTGCCTTTCTTCCCATTCGTGAGATGCTTCGCGTTTTCTTCCGCCATCCCCTTCTTTGCTTCTTCAATTTTTCGAGCGACTTCTAAGTTTGAAAGATGGTCATGGCCAGCCGAGTAGGTGATTCCCCTTTTCTCAGGGTCCACAAAAGTGATATCTTTCGGCCTTGGCGAGATTGAGAACTCCTTTCGGTGCCACTTTGTCTTCCCTTTCTTGACTCTCCTCTTCCTCTAGAGCATACTTGTACATGAGCCTTAGATTTTTCAGTGAGTGATTACTGGCACTCTGCTGCTTCTCGGCTTTGTTGCACACCTCCAGGCCTTTTCCCAGTATAACTCCCAGGCTTGAGTCAAGGTCATTCCTTCGAAGTATCCTTCAGCTTCCAATGTTTGAAATTCGTCCATAGATCCGGGCTCGGATCCGGATCCGACATTACTTCTTTGGGGGTTCTATCATGACATTTTCTAGTCCAAAATTAGGAGACCACCATGTTGTTTCAAGAGTTCTTCGACTCGTCTTGAAGTATCCTCAGCTACCTTTTCAAATGCAGCTTCGATGACCTTTCTCTTGTCTTTCATGGCCACGGCAGCTTTTTCAATTGGTAAGCTCACGGGTAGCTTGCTGAGAATATCAGCTGTGACTTGACTTACTTAGCCGAGGGGTTTCAAAGAAACATCAATTTTAAGTCCTTTGAACTTCCTTCCCCCTCACATGTATCGCATCCTTTCTTCAATTTCTCTTCCTTCAATCCCTTGGGGACTCCTTTACCTCCTTTTTGGCATCATCACCAAAGGAGAGAGGTATCCCGAGGAACAAAGGATAAAGTCCAATCGGTGATGGTTAGATTATGCTTGGAGTCGATGCATCATACGCTATTCGAAATTATGAGCGTGTGGCCTTAGACTCTACGATCGATCTTCATTTCAGCCATTAGAAGATTGAATTTGTCATTCATGCCGTTCTCGAGTCAGCAATCTCATTTTTGTGGAAATGTTTGTAGCGACTCCATATCCGACTTATGGGACTGGTTAATCCTCTCGATGTACTCCTTCATCCTCCCTGCTGTATGTGGAGTTATTTGCACTCCATACGAGCATCCTTCCATATAGAGCTTTGAAGTAGCGGACTTGTTCTATTCGCATAGCAGTCTGATGTTAAGTCCATTCCCTTAGTTTCACCACTATGCCTCTCAGATCGGCTGTGAGAGTGGCATCTTGATTGTCCAGACGTAAGTCCAGAAAGGCCTGATGACGTTCCATCTTCTCAATCTCTTCGCAAATTTTCTTGAAGACTTCACGGAACTCAATTAAAATTAAAGTCTGCTGGAACGATCGTGTCTGTAGGAATGACTGGTTCTTCCCTTACTGTGTATCTCCTTTCTTGACTATTTTTCTTCCAATTCAGCGATCCTTAGATAAGGGGAACATATCTTGAAATGCATCATCGCGCACGTATGGAATGACCGGTTCTTCCCTTCTTTGTTGGGCCTCCTACTGTGTAGCTTCATTGGCGGTGTCATAGCTATGGGAGCCTCTGTGGATCGAGCTGTAGGAGTCGTTCTAACTGACTATGGGAGCTCTTGCGCAGATGACTCAATTCAGTGGGGCATTTGAGATGGTTTGCCCAGCTGAGCCTCGGCTATCTTAACATTTACTCGGTCTCAGTGGGTTTTTCCAATTGAGTAATCTTGTCCTCGGTTGTATCATCGGCTTCATCGGAGGATGATGAGACTTGTGGAGTTGCTCATCATCAAAATCTGAACCTCATCCGAGCCGTATTGTCATTAGCTTGGCTCCGAGATTTTAGAACATCGGCACTGGGTCCACTACAGATCTTCAAACATGGTGGACTCGGTTTCATCCTATGACCCTAGAAATGATGTGTCAATATTTTCTTGGTCATGAAGGGCACCAATAACGTTTTAAAATGGCTACACCTTCAAATAGAGGATGTTCTTGTTTCCATCATCTTTACCAAGGAAGTCTCAACCTCCCTTTGGCCTTCAATACCCCGGTCTCCATCACTGCAAGGCATTCTTCAATTCCTTCGACGAGTCTCAACTATCTTGGGTCTTCTTACCCTCCCTTCGACGACTCATCCTGTCTTAGGGTCTTGGGACGATAGCATCCATAGGAGTCTCAACCCCTTGGATTGCACTATCGAGCCTGAGTGTGAACTCACCACCTTTGCCTCAGCCAATGCGGCCGACGTTAACCTTCAATCTGGTGACATCTCGGCTAAAACAAATTTAATTGTTTGAGTGTCGTTAATGTTACTGTTCTTATGTAATTTCCTTCTCAACTTTGCCTCCTAATCGCATAGGTGTGTCTCCCATGACTTCCTCCAACCACCGTGGTGGAGAGAGTTTCCCCTCGGTGGCGCACCAAATGAGTGATTGATAGTGGGGTCACTCTGAGACGCGGCTTTTCCTTCGAAAGTGTACAACCGCGAGGCGGGCGTGTTAACACCTTCACCGTCAAAGGTTGGCTTGGTTTAGGTGCCCAAATTCCCGGCTTCATCGCTAGTTTCCTTGGATCCATCTTCGGATTATGCGGGGGCGTGGCTACGATAATGTCTATCGCAATTTGTTGTGCCACTCCCGAGGATCATTCTAGAAGAGTTTGAGATGACTCTCTTGGACCCTCCAGAAATTAGCTCGTTCGTGGCTCGGATTCTTTCAAAGATCTGCTGCATTTCCAACCTCGAAAGCCGCAACAACGAGTTCCATGTCTTCATCATTGTTAGTAGACTCATGTATATGCTCATAAGTCCCATATCTTTGACGATCTTGGATTTCTCCAAGGTTCTTGCTTCCTCCGCCGCTTTCTCCTTCTCATCTTCCTTAAGAATATGGAGGATGTCCAGAACCGATTTGCTTCATTTAGTGCGGATCTAACATCATTAACACCAAGGTGTTTGATAAATGTTTTTATCAAGATTTTGATGATTTGTTTTAATAAGATTTTATACCAAAACAATGTTCTTATATGTTGTCCAAATACTCCTAAATGATTTAAAATGTTTTTACTAATTTTTTGGAGTATTTCTTGAAGTTTATTTTTGAAAAAAATCGGACAACATTTCAAAGGGGAGGTCGGCCAGGTCCCAAATCCCAAATGGTCGACATGTACCGAAAGAAAGAAAACACGAAAAGCAACTTACGGGTCTTGAAAAAGAGGGAGGGGGACCGGTCGAGGTGAGGTCGACCGTCGCACCCTTTGGGCGACCGGGCGCACCCCACCTCGGCCGTCGCACCCCCGCAACCCCTACCGGATCGCACTATTTTTTAAAAACGGTCGAAATCTTAAACAGGCAACCGGTCGCCCTATGTTATTTTTTGACAGCAAAATTCCAACCGTTGCAATCTGTGATAGCAAGATTTGCTTTTCAATTTTGTACAATATTTCTACATCTTGTGATCTTCTTTTTGTAGACAAAAGTGAAGATAGAGGAGCCTATGTTGGGAGCCTATGTTGGTGAAGCTTCCTATAAATAGAGGATGAATTGAAGACACAAGATATAACACATACAAGCAAAATACACAACAAGAAATCTGCAAATTGTTCAAGCTTTCATTTTTACATTCTTGTTGTAATAGCCTAAGTACTTTCACTTGCACATCTTTGAGGTCTAGGCTTTTTGATTCTTGATTACACTTGCACTCAATCTTTGTATTGGTTTCATAGAGTTGTAATCTTGAATTTTGTCCATCATTCAACACAAGACATCCTTGTGAGTATTCTTGTGGTAAGAATACACTTGGGTGATCTAGGTGATAGGTGTTTGAAGAGTGTGGTACTCTTCAAAGGTGGTGAAGGAAGATTGTGGTGATCTCCTTGAAGGTGTTGTAAGAGGATTGTGGTGATCCTCAAGGTGTTGTATTAATTGTGGTAATTAATAAAATCTTTTTCTTTTTGAAATCCATCCCGGAGATCTTGGGGTGGTAGAGGATTAGGCCTAGGTGGGTTGAACCTCTTTAAATCAACGAGTGTTGTTTAATTTCTGAATTTACATACTTGCCATTTACTTGTTGATTCGAAAAAGAGGGTGATTTGCTAAAATCGGCATAATCTATTCACCCCCTCTAGATTATCGTAGCCACTTGGACTAACAAGTGGTATCAGAGCCAAACTCGTTGGCTAAGCTCGTTCCGAGTAAAGAGGAAAGATCCATGGCTACGAATGAAGCTTATCTCACCACCGGCGCCTCCACCAACAAGCCACCACTATTCGACGCCAACAACTACGCATTTTGGAAAGACCGCATGGAGTGCTTTCTACAAGGATGCGGATTGATATTTGGAATGTGGTCATTGAAGGAGTTGCTCAACCAACAACAAAATTGGAGGATGGTACCACTACTCCCAAGCCATTCAAGGAGTACGATGAAAATGACAAGAAGGTTTTCTCTCTAAATGGTAAGGCCTTAAATATTTTACGTTGCTCTCTTACCGCCACCGAATATAATCGCATAAGAGGCATACGGTCGGCACATGAAGTTTGGGAAAAATTAGAAACCATTTATGAGGGCACAAAGAAAGTAAAGCAAGCAAGAAAAACAATGCTTGTGAAAGACTTTGAAAATTTCAATATGCATGATGGTGAAAGCATATCAAAAATAGTGGAAAGGCTTGACAACATTGTCAATCCTCTTGTGGCTCTTGGAAAGGTCATCTCCGAAGAAGACAAGGTGACCAAGGTATTAAACGCCCTTCCCGGCTCATGGTCCGAAAAGGTGACGGCAATCACGGAAGCTCAAAATCTTGAGACACTCAAGTTTGATGAGCTCATTGGGAATCTCCTCATTTATGAAGTATATCTCAAGGAGAGGAAAAATTCTCAACCATCCACCTCTAAATCGGGTACGCAAAATATTATTAAAGGCTTAGCATCTTCTTCTAATAATGTTTATTATGCTAGTGATGAGGATGATGAAGAAAGCGGCTGACTCTTGTTAGAAAATTTGCAAAATTTGTAAACAAAAATAAAGCAAGAAAGCCGAGAGACAATTCTTGCTTCAAATCTGGAAAATCCGGGCACTACATAGCCGATTGCCCAAAATTAGCGGAAGAGGAACAAAAGAAGAAAAAGCCTTTTCCGAAAAAAGAAGGCGTTAAATGCGGGCGTCAAAACTTGGGATGAATTACTTGAAACAACCGACGAGGAAGGAGAATCCGAACATGGTCTTATGGCCATAGACGATGAAAATACCGAGTGCGCTCTAATCTTCATCTTCTTCCCTAGTTGATGAATTACAATGTGATTTTGATGAATTGCAAAATGAGTTTCAAAATTTGATTGTTAAATACAAGAATTTGAAAAAGCGACATAAAGAGATTAAACTAGAAAAGGATAAATTATTTACTTCTTATGACTCTCTTGATAAAGCTCATACTATTACTCTTACTATGGTCCGTACTCTTGAAACCAAAAACAAACGCTCACAAATGATATTGAAAATTTGAAAAGGATGTGCATCGATTCAATTTAAGTACGGATAAAGTCACAAAAATTTAGATGCACAAAGAGGTGAGCATTCTAAATTAGGACTTGGTTATAAACCTTTTCAAAATGCTTTTAAGAAAAAGACCAAGGTCCAACCTTTGTACGTGCTAGTAGTCCTCGTATTATTACTTGTTTTTATTGTGGTAAGAATGGACACTATGCTAGCAATTGTAAATTGAAGAATAATTTTAGCTATTTTTGGAGACCTAAAGGTCTCAAGGCTAACCCCATGGACCCCAAAATTATAGGGTACCTAAAAATAATTCATTTGTAGGTTATAGGGGCTATAACAACAATGGAAGATTCAAAATGGCTCGTGGACAGCGGATGTTCGCGCCATATGACCGGGAAAGAGAGAACTTTTTACCAACATCAAGCTCCAAGAAGAGGGTATGGTCATGTTCGGCAATGGCAAAGGAAGAATTCTTGGAAATGGAGAAATTGGTAACTCTTCTTTCTCTTAGTAATGTTCTTTTAGTAGAAGGGCTTAAGTTCAATTTGATAAGTGTTAGCCAACTTTGTGACTCAAATTATAATGTTGTTTTTAATAAAGAAAAATGCCTTATTTCCAAAAATGATAAAATTATTTGTGAAGCAATTAGAAAAGGAAATCTTTACAAAATTTGTACAAGTGATTTGGTTAGTCAAAATGTTTCTTGTCTTGTCGCCAATAATGATTTAACTAGCTTATGGCATAGGCGACTTGGACATGTTGGATACAAAATTTGCAAACTATTTACAAAAACCAACATGTAAAAGGACTACCGAATTGAATTTTGAAAATCTTGGCTTATGTGACACTTGTCAAAAGAACAAATTAGTTAAGAGTAGTTTTAAGCCCAAAATGAAATTTCCACTACCAAACCCCTACAAATGCTTCATCTTGATTTGTATGGGGATATTGGTCTGGCAAGTCTAAGTGGAAAACATTACACTTTTGTTATAGTTGATGATTTTTCTAGATATACTTGGGCTCTATTTCTTACAAATAAAAGCGATGCCGTTAATGAGTTTGTTAAGTTGTGTAGACTCATTGAAAATGAAAAGGAAGATACTATTAAGTCCATTCGAAGTGATCGAGGTGGATAATTTGACGGCGAATTTAGAGTCTTTTGTGAAACCAAGGATATAGTCATAATTTTTCGGCTCCAAGGACACCTCAACAAAATGGAGTAGCCGAAAAGGAAGAATCGGACACTTCAAGAAATGAGTCGGTCCATGCTCAATGAATTTTCACTTCAAAAATATTTTTGGGCGAAGCCTTAAGTCTGCACCGCTTGCTATGTCATTAATCGAGTTTATATTCGTCTAAAATGAATAAAACTCCATATGAGCTTTGGAAAGGAAGAACTCCAAATATTAGTTATTTCAAAATATTTGGATGTAAATGTTTTATTTTGAATACTAAGGATCAATTAGACAAACTTGATCCTAAGGCCGATGAAGGAATATTTATGGGGTATTCAATAAAGAGCAAAGCATATCGGGTTTATAATAAGACCAGTGGGGTTGTTGAAGAATCTATCCATGTCAAATTCAATGAAGCTTGGTGTTGAAAGGATACCCAATGATGAAAGTGATGAAGAGGATATCGTTGAAACCATTGTTCAAGATGAAACTCAAAATGATCAACCTTCAAGTTCAAGTGTTCCTCAAGAAGATAAAGGTGATACTTGAATCTTCCCGTTGCATTGAAATTTAAGGAGATCACCCAAAAGATCTTATTATTGGTGATCCCCTTGATAAAGTAATGACTCGAGGAAAATTTGCCGAGAAAGCTCGATATCTCAAAAAGAGCCTAAAAATGCTAAGGAAGCTATTGAAGATGAGGATTGGTTTTTAGAGATGCAAGAGGAGTTGAATCAATTTGAAAGTAATGATGTATGGGAATTAGTACCTTGTCCTCCATCTCAAACCATTATTGGTACAAAATGGGTATTTGAACAAGCTTGATGACCAAGGCAATATTGTTCAAAACAAAGCAAGGTTAGTAGCTCAAGGTAATAGTCAAGAAGAAGATATTGATTATGATGAAACATTTGCGCCCATAGCACGTTTAGAAGCTATTCGTATTTTACTTGCCTATTCATGTTTTAAAAATTTCAAGCTTTACCAAATGGATGTAAAATCCGCATTTTTAAATGGTATTATTCAAGAAGAAGTCTATGTAAAACAACCTCCGGGTTTGAAAATTTTTCTAGGCCTAATGATGTTTATAGACTTAAAAAGGCCTTGTATGGTTTGAAACAAGCACCCGTGCATGGTATGATAGACTTAGCTCTTTTCTTTTGCAAAATGGTTTTACAAGAGGTAAAGTTGACACTACTCTCTTTGTTTTTGAAAAAGGGCAAGATTGCTTATTAGTGCAAATTTATGTTGATGATATTATTTTTGGTGCTACTAATGAATCCTTGTGCAAGAAATTTTCTAAGTTAATGCAAGGTGAATTTGAAATGAGCATGATGGGGAGCTCAACTTCTTCCTTGGACTTCAAATTAAGCAATGCCAAGAAGGAATTTATATTTCTCAATCAAAATATACAAAGGAACTTTTGAAGAAATTTGGCATTGAAGAAGGAAGAACTGTCTCTACCCCGGTGGCAACAAACGTCAAGATTTACAAAGATGAAAAAGGCAAGTCGGTTGATGAATCCAAATATAGAGGTATGATTGGTAGTTTACTTTATTTAACCGCAAGTAGACCGGGACATTCTTCATGTCGTATGCCTATGCGCTCGTTTTCAAAGCAATCCCAAAGAATCTCATTTAAGTGCCGTTAAAATGATTTTTCGATATTTGAAAGGCACTATTCAATATGGTTTATTTTATCCAAAGAATGAAAATTTTTCTCTTAAAGGTTATAGTGATTCGGACTATGCGGAAATATTGATGATCGGAAAAGTACTTCCGGATCATGTCAATTTTAAGCGATTGCCTAGTATCTTGGTTTTCAAAGAAACAAATATGTGTTTCACTTTCAACGGCCCGAAGCGAATATATTTCCGCGGCATTTTGTTGTACACAACTTCTTTGGATGAAACAAACTTTAGCGGATTATAAATGTTCTTTTGAAAATGTTCCTATCTTTTGTGATAACATATCCGCTATAAATATTATGCAAAATCCGGTTCATCATAACCGTACTAAACATATTGAGATTCGACATCATTTTCTAAGGGATTGTGTCTCAAAACGAAAAATTGAGATATCTTTTGTACCATCTCAAGATCAATTAGCGGACATTTTTACAAAACCGCTATCTTCCGAGACTTTTGCATCGATCGAGCTCGGTTAGGCATTATGCATATTGAATGAGGCTTACGTTTGCATTTTGCACGTTTTAAAACTTAGGGGCGAAAAATCGGATTTTGGTTGAAAATTCGGATTTTGAAAAAAGCCCAGACAGACATGTGGGCTGAAAGGGTTGAGGGCAACCTTGTCGCCCTCAACGTCGGCCCGTCGCCCTAGGCTATAATTTAGATTAAAATGGTTCTGTCTTGACATTCGTCACTTTAACACATTTTGGCCATTTTTGTCCCCTTTGCCAAAATCACTAAAATTTCACTTCAAATGTATTTTCTTGTATATGTTTCATCTTTTGGACTTCATTAAGCTCGATTATCATCATCATCGCTCATCTTTACCGAATAAATGGTAAGAATTCTACTCCATTTGCTCAATTGGGTTGAACCCTTGAGATTTTGACTTATTTGCAAAATTATTGATGCTAGTTTCATATGAATGTGATGAGCTTAATATTTATGATGTATTGAATGTTGTTTGAACTGAATTGGTGATGAAAATTTTTGGATTAAATGAATTTCAAAGGCGTTATATACTTCTAGTTTTATTCAATGCACGCCAAGTGTTCGACAAAATGTTTCAATGAAAAATACATCATCTACATGATTCTCTCGATTTGAAAAGTCTTATAAGTATATAGAGATCATGTTTTATCAATCAAATGAGCTTTTGCAAGACAATTGATCAACTTTTCCCTTTTATTTGGAATTTAAGCTTCAATTTTCAATAAGCTCGATAAATCGATAAATTTGCGCACTTTGATATGAATATATGATGTTTTTATCGTGCTAACATTCTTTTGATGATTCCAAAGGGGAGAAACAGGAAAAATGCTCATACGCTCAAAGAAGCGAAAATAAGCTTGCAAGAAAAGCTATAAGCTAGGGCTCTTGAAAGCCATAAGTCATGAACAATGCTTAGTCCATTTGACGTATTGTGGACTTTTATGCTTGACTAATGATGTTTTATGACGGGGGAGCTTATAAGCTCATGGAATTCAAGCTTAAGTTGTGAAAGCTAAGCTTTTAGCTTTTAGTTGTTGCTTGTATACTTGTTCTTTATATGCATGTTGATAGGGGAGCATGTGCAAAAATGATTTTGAAAAATCTTTGCTCCTATCCTTGTGTGCTTGTACTTATGATGTATCTTGTTTGCAATTGATTGTTGTTTTAAGACCGGAAAATTTGTTTTGTTTTAAAATCGATCTTCTAAAATTGTTTTGGTTTGTAATCATCAAAAAGGGGAGTTTGTTAGATAAATGTTTTTATCAAGATTTTGATGATTTTGTTTTAATAAGATTTTATACAAAAACAATGTTCTTATATGTTGTCCAAATACTCCTAAATGATTTAAAATGTTTTTACTAATTTTTTGGAGTATTTCTTGAAGTTTATTTTTGAAAAAAATCGGACAACATTTCAAAGGGAGAGTCGGCCGTCGCCCAAATGGTCGACTGCACATGCACGGAAAGAAAAAAACAAAAGAACTTACAGTCTTGAAAAAGAGGGAGGGAGACTGGTCGATGGTGAGGTCGACCTGGGTCACCTCAGGGCGACCGGTCGCACCCTGCAACCCCTACCTGGATCGCACTATTTTTTAAAAATGGTCGAAATCTTCAACAGGGCAACCGGTTGCCCTATGTTATTTTTGACAAAATTCCAACCGCTGTTTGCAATCTGTGATAGCAAGATTTGCTTTTCAATTTTGTACAATATTTCTACATCTTGTGATCTTCTTTTTGTAGACAAAAGTGAAGATAGAGGAGCCTATGTTGGGAGCCTATGTTGGTGAAGCTTCCTATAAATAGAGGATGAATTGAAGACACAAGATATAACACATACAAGCAAAATACACAACAAGAAATCTGCAAATTGTTCAAGCTTTCATTTTTACATTCTTATTGTAATAGCCTAAAATACTTTCACTTGAACATCTTTGAGGTCTAGGCTTTTTGATTCTTGATTACACTTGCACTCAATCTTTGTATTGGTTTTATAGAGTTGTAATCTTGAATTTTGTCCATCATTCAACACAAGACATCCTGTGAGTATTCTTGTGGTAAGAATACACTTGGGTGATCTAGGTGATAGGTGTTTGAAGAGTGTGGTACTCTTTCAAAGGTGGTGAAGGAAGATTGTGGTGATCTCCTTGAAGGTGTTGTAAGAGGATTGTGGTGATCCTCAAGGTGTTGTATTAATTGTGGTAATTAATAAAATCTTTTTCTTTTTGAAATCCATCCCGAATCTTGGGGTGGTAGAGGATTAGGCCCTAGGTGGGTTGAACCTCTTTAAATCAACGAGTGTTGTTTAATTTCCGAATTTACATACTTGTCATTTACTTGTTGATTCGAAAAAAGGGTGATTTGCGAAAAATCGGCATAATCTATTCACCCCCTCTAGATTATCGTAGCCACTTGGACTAACACAAGGAATCTAAGAAGCTCTTCTTCTTCCTCGATAAATTTCGGGCGAGTGAATCGCATCCTTGAGTGATCCAAACTTCCATGCCCTCTATTCTCTCAAACTCCTTTGAATGTCGGGAGTAAACAAGGGAGTACATTATCAAATCATCATCATCATCACCTTCATCTCCGGTTTCTGAATGGGAGCTAAGAGACCTTGCTCCTCCTCGGACTCGGCAGCGTCTGTCCGAGGAGGTGAGACAACTTTTTCAATTTCGGGCTCGATTGTCTCTGCCGCTTCACTTTCCTCGATTGTTTTCCTCATAGTTGGGTCTTTGGCCGATCTCTGTTGATCATCATCGCCAGACTTCTCCAATACATCAACAACTTCCTGAGACTCTTTCTTCTTGATCATCGATTAGTCTCGGTTTCTTTCTCCTATTTGAGTGTCGGATTCACCGTCTTTTAATTTGCATACTTCTTTGTCACCCGTATTCTTTTGGATGGGGAGGGGAACCTCTGTTCAATGGTTTTCAGTTTCCTCAAATGTAATGGCTTTCGCAAATTGCCTTCCTTGCTTTGGCGGTGCGCTTTTTCTTCATGATAGGGGAGATAATATGGGGTTCTTCCTCTATCTCGGTTCTTTGGGGACAGAGTCTTGGATGCACGGCGGGTGACTCACCGCATGGGCGGGAGCTTTGGACTTGGATACGGGAGCAAAGGCTTTCTTTGTTTTGGTGCGGTGCGGAGAGGCGGGCTTGGATACCACAATTTTCTTCTTGGATGGAGGGGGTCTCACCATGTCTTTGGGATTAGGCGATTCCCCCTCACCAGTATCCGCCTTTCTAGCATGGGCTTTCCTCCGGGCAACAAAGAGGTTTGCCTGAACATATTCTTGTTTACATGGAAGGGTTTGCCATGGCGGAGAGCAATACCCTTCACTTCCATTAGATGGCAAATGACCAGGCCATAACCTAATGACCATCCAAAGGACCCATCCTCCTTGTAGGTCTGTTCAACACATTTTTGGCGAGTCCGTTGTAAACAAACCCACCCAGTTTACTTTGCTTCTCTTGCATGATCGCAACCATCACGATCGGCTTAGTTTTGGACACGGTGATTAAAGCTTCCAAATTTCATGTCAACGCACTTTGAGACCACATCCATCGACTTGTGATAGTCGTCCTTCAAGGAATCTTTCTTTTTTATAGACCACTTTTGCAACACACTCGGGCTTGGCAACTTCTTTCCAAGCCGACTAAGTCGACATCCCCTTTCCGGAGATGTCCTTCAAACCTTCCGCGGGCAACAAGCGGTGCTCAACAAGGTCTTTGCCATTGAGTTTGATGACCTTGTTGTGGGATCAAGACTTGATTTCATCGTCACTCGCACCTTAGCGTTCACATAGAACATAGCGACCTCTTCAAGATACGTATGAGTGAACACCATCGTCGAAAGTCCTTCGAGCCGGACTTCTCTAACTTTTCGCTATGTTCTTGACCAGGGCATCATCTACGCCTGTTTGATCATCCCGTCAAAATCCACCGAAGCGCCATATAGATTTGCTTTGAGAGCTTCACGAAATCATGTTTTGGAGCCATTTTCGAAGTTTTTACCGATTAAAACATGAGAAAACTTGCTTGAAAGAACTAGGGTTCGAGGTTTCGAGAGAGAATACTTCTTCTTGGAGAATGAATAGTTCGCGTGAGGAGAGAAAAGACGAAGTTTTGTATATAAGGAACGTGAAAGGACATATTTTGGATTTTGAAATTTTTGATCGAGATCAACAAATAAGATTAGAGCTTCAAAACCGTATTTAATTCCGGATTAAATGCGTGACATTTATATCCAATCATATGGTTTCTTTGTGCGGCTTTTATCATTGGATTTGTCATTATTACGCGACGTCATCCTTAAAAAATTCACGCTCAATTAAACGATTTGTGTTTTTGTCTCTTAGCTCATAAATGATTCAACTTATATCTAAAGTGACTCAACTCTCTTCTCTCTTCTCATGAAGTAACTCAATTTTGTCGGCTAACTCGTCTGGTGACTTCCCGATAAGATCTTTCACTTGGATGAAATGTGAACCTTGCTTTACTTCCACTTTCTCATCTTCTATCTCTCGCTAATTGAGTGTTCTAAGTATCAACTCATTCAATTAACCCTAACTCATTCTTGAGCTCTTCTAATCTTGATTCACATAAAGTGCTTTGTGAATATATCATAACTTCTTGCTCGGTTGAGATGTATTCCAAGGTGATGTCTTTCTTTTCAAAGATGATCTCTTATAAAATGATATCGACATCAATGTGTTTTGTTCTTAAATGCAAAGACGGATTTTGATTGATTGCAATAGCACTAGTGTTATCACACATAATTGGAATCTCTTTTCTTCAATCTCATAATCTCTCCGGTTGTTGTCTCATCCATAAGACTTGGGCACAACAATTTGCCACAGCGTGTTCTTCTTGAGATGTGGATGTGGCTATTGAATTTTGTTTCTTGCTTGAACCAGGAAATCAATCTATTTTCGAGCATTTGACATGTACTTGAAGTACTTTTCTGTCACTCTACATCCAACATAAATCCGAGTGCGGTATCCAATTAGCTTGAATCCACCTTCCTTTGATACCATAAGCCCGACTTCCTGGCATCCCTTCAAATATCTTAGGATTCTCTTAGTTGCGGTCATGTGGCTCTCCTTTTGTGCGAGATTGAAATCTTGCACATACACCTACTACAAAGGTGATGTACGGCTGCTAGCCGTTAAATAGAGCAAAGATCCATTAGGGCTCTATATCTGGTTTGATCAACAACTTTGCCATCGTATCCATGTCCATCTTGGTCAAGTATTCATTGGAATTTTCCGCGAGAAGACTTCTCTTTCATACCAAATTTCTTCATTAAATCTCTAGTATATTTTGTTTGGCTTATGAAGGTTCCATCCTTCAACTGTTTGACTTAAAGTCCTAGGAAGAAAGTCGTCTCTCCTCTCATCTCAAATTTGCCTTGCATGAGTTTTGAGAACTTGTCACACATGACTCTTTATTTGTGGAACCAAAAATGATCTCAACCACATATATTTGAACAAACAATATACTCTCTCCATCTTGAATCCGAAGAGTGTTCTATCAACTTTGCCTTTGGTGAATCCATTGTTAGTTAGAAATTGAGACAATGTATCATACCATGCTCTCGGTGCTTGTTTCAATCCATACATAACTTTCTTGAGCTTGTAGACCTTATCTCCAATAGTTTTCTGCTCAAAACACGGAGGTTGTTCAATATAGACTTCTTCCTCTAACTATCTATTTAGAAATGCACTCTTCACATCCATTTGATACACAAAGTGAAGTTCTTATGCGGCATAAGCAAAAAACATCCTTATTGCTTCCAATCTTGCAACAGAGCAAATGTTTCATCAAAATCTATACCTCTTTTTGGCAATACCCTTTGGATACCAATCTTGCTTTGTTTCTTACAACAGATCCTTCCTCATTCATCTTGTTTCGAAAACCCATTTTGTGCCAATGGCGTTTTGATGGGTTGGCCTTTGAACTAATTCTCATACTTTGTTTCTTTCAAACTGATTGACTCTTCTTGCATGGCTGAATCGAATGTGTGTCATCCATTAGTGCTTGAGACACATCTTTAGGCTCTATCATCGGGAAATAAAACAAGTGAACATAGCTTCATGTTGTGCTCGGATCCGTTCTTATGCTATCTCTAACATATCCAATGACTAACTCGGTGGATGGTCTCTCAACCATCTCACATCAGGTTGGAGTAAGTCTCGGATTCAAATGTCTCACAAAAATGCTAAGTTGTCCAAAGACAACTCTTTCATCTTCATTTAGTTGTAGACTTTCCACTGTCTTTGAGATTCGGCTATCTCTGTCTTCATCCTGGTTGAGTGCTCTTACTTGACTTCAACATAAGGACTCTTACCAAAGTTGGTTGATTCGACTTATCGGCTAACTCTTCAATGTCGTCTCCACTCACATTAGGTTCATCAAAAATTATGAGCGTGTGGCCTTGGACTCTACGTCGATCTTCATTTTAGCCATTAGAAGATTGAATTTGTCATTCATGTCTTTGTTCTCAAGTTTGGCAATCTCATTTTTGTGGAAATCTTTGTAGCGACTCCATATCAGGCTTATGGGGTGGTTAATCCTCTCGATGTACTCCTTCATCCTCTGCACATGCGTGGAGTTATCTCGCACTCCATACGAGCATCCTTCCATATAGAGCTTTGAATTAGCGGACTTATTCTATTCGCATAGCGATCGATGTTAAGTCCATTCCCTTAGTCTCACCACTATGCCTCTCGGATCGGTGGAGAGTGGCATCTTGATTGTCCAGGCGTAAGTCTAGAAAGGCCGATGACGTTCCATCTTCTCAATCTCTTCGCAAACTTTCTTGAAGACTTCACGGAACTCGATTGCGGGCCACTCCTCGTCAAAATTAAAGTCTCTTTGGACGATCGTTTCTATAGGAATGACTTGGTTCTTCCCCTTCTTGTGTATCTCTTTTCTTCAAATGTTTAACTTCCATTCCAGGCAGATCCTTAGATAAGGGAACATATCTTGAAATGCATCATCGCACATATGGAAGGAATTTGGTTCTTCCTCATCATTGGCCTCGGTGTGGTAGCTTCATTGGCGGTGTCATAGGCTGTGGGAGCTGTGTGATCGAGTTGAGGAGTCGTTCTGCTGCTGCAACATGTGGAGCTCTTGATGATGACTCAATTCCGGATGGGGCATTTGAGATGGTTTGCCCAGCCTCACGGAGCCTCGGCTATCTTAACAGTTTCCTCGGTCTCGGTGGGTTTTTCCAATTGAGTAATCTTGTCCTCACCTGTATCATCAGCTTCATCGGAGGATGATGAGACTTGTGGAGTTGGCTCATCATCAAAATTGAACCTCATCCGAGCCGTATTGTCATTAGCTTGGCTCTGAGATTTTAGAACATCGGCAGCTGGGTCCACTACAGGATCTTCAAACAGGGTGGACTCAGCTTCATCCTCTGACCCTAGAAATGATGTGTCAATATTTTCTTCGGAGTCATGAAGGGCACCAATAACTTTTTTCCGTGGCTACACCTTCAAATAGAGGATGTTCTTGTTTCCATCATCTTTACCAAGGGAAGTCTCAACCTCCCTTTGGCCTTCAACCCCCCAGCGGTCTCCCACTGCCGCAAGGCATTCTTCAATTCCCTTCGACAGTCTCAACTGCACCAGGGGTCTTCTACCCTCCCTTCGACCAGACTCACTTTTGTCTTAGGGTCTTGACGATAGCATCCATAGGAGTCTCAACCCCTTGGATTGCACTATCGAGCCCCAGTGTGAACTCACCAGCCTTTGCCTCAGCTGGCGGCAGCGTTGTTAACTTCAATACAGTGACATCTCAAAAAACAAATTTAATTGTTTGAGTGTCGTTAATGTTACTCTGTTCTTATGTAATTTCCTTCTCAAGTTCGCCTCCTAATCGCATAGGTGTGTCTCCCACAGCTTCCTCCAACCAGTGTGTGGTGGAGAGAGTTTCCCCTCAAATTGGCGCACCCGGTTGAGTAACGATAGTAGGGTCACTCTGCACGAGACGCGGCTTTTCCTTCGAGTTACAACCGCAGGGGCGGGCGTGTTAACACCTTCATCAAAGGTTGGCTTGGTTTAGGTGCCCAAATTCCCGACTTCATCGCTAGTTCCTTGGATCCATCTTCGATTATGTACGGGGGCGTGGCTCTGATAATGTCCGTCGCAATTTGTTGTGCCACTCCCGAGGAATCACTCTGCGAGAAGAGTTTGAGATGACTCTCTTAGACCCTCCAAGAGACTTAGCTCGTGCGTGGCTGGATTGTTTCAAAGAAAGACTTTGCATTTCCAACCTCCGGGAGCCGAAACAAATGAGTTCCATGTCTTCATCATCGTCAGACGACTCATGTATATGCTCATAAGTCCTAAAGTATCTTTGTGAGATCTTGGATTTCTCCAAGGTTCTTGCTTCCTCCGCCGCTTTCTCCTTCTCATCTTCCTTAAGAATATGGAGGATGTCCGAACATTTGCTTCATTTAGTGCGGATCTAAAATCATTAACACCAAGGAATCTAAGAAGCTCTTTTCTTCCTCGATAAATTTCAGGCGAGTGAATGCATCCTTGAGTGATCCAACTTCCATGCCTCCATTCTCTCAAACGCCTTTGAATATCGGGTAAACCGGGAGTACATTATCAAATCATCATCATCATCACCTTCATCTCCGGTTTCTGAATGGGAGCTAAGAGACCTTGCTCCTCCTCGGACTCGGCGATGTCTGTCAGGAGGTGAGACCACTTTTTCAATTTTGGGCTCGATTGTCTCTCTTTGCTTCACTTTCTCGATTGTTTTCCTCATAGTCAAGCTGGGTCTTTGGCGGATCTCTGTGATCATCATCGTGAGACTTCTCCAATACATCAATAACTTCCGAGGACTCGCTCTTCTTGATCATCGGTAGTCTCGTTTCTTTCTCCCGGTGAGTGTCGGATTAATTTTCTTTTAATTTTGCATACTTCTTTGTCGGTCGTATTCTTTTGGATGGGAGCGGGGAACCTGCGGTTCAACGCGTTTTCGGTTTCTCAAATGTAATGGCTTTCGCACGCCTTCCTTGCTTTGGCGATGCGCTTTTCTTCACGATAGGGGAGATAATATGGGAGTTCTTCCTCTATCTTGGTTCTTTGGGGCGGGAGTCTTGGATGCACAGGCGGGTGACTCAGTTGCATGGGCGGGAGCTTTGGACTTGATACGGGAGCGGAGGCTTTCTTTGTTTTGGTTGCGGGCGTGCGGGCGGGGCTTGGATACCACAATTTTCTTCTTGGATGGAGGGTCTCGGTTGTGTCTTCGGGATCGGTGATTCCCCCTCACCGTATCCGCCTTTCTAGCATGGGCTTTCTGTGGGCAACAAAGAGGTTTGCCTGAACATCTTCTTGTTTACATGGAAGGGTTTGCCATGGTGGAGAGCAATACCCTTCACTTCCGTTAGATGGCCAATGACCATGCCATAACCTAATGACCATCCAAAGGACCCATCCTCCTTTATAGGTCTGTTCAACACATTTTGGCGAGTCATTGTAAACAAACTCAGCCCGGTTTACTTTGCTTCTTGCATGATCGCAACCATCACGATCGACTTAGTTTTGAGACATTGATTAAAGCTTCCAAATTTCATGTCAACGCACTTTGAGACGACATCCATCGACTTGTGATAGTCGCCTTCAAGAATCTTTCTTTGTTTTATAGACCACTTTTCACGCAACACACTCGGGCTTGGCAACTTCTTTCCAAGCGCGGCTAAGTCGACATCCTGCTCGAGAGATGTCCTCCAAACCTTCCGCGGGCAACAAGCGGTGCTCAGCAAGGTCTTTGCCATTGAGTTTGATGACCTTGCTGTGGACTGAAGACTTGATTTCATCGTCCTGCACCTTAGCGTTCACATAGAACATAGCGACCTCTTCAAGGTACGTATGAGTGAACACCATCGTCAGAAAGTCCTTCAGGCCAGACTTCTCTAACTTTTCAGCTATGTTCTTGACCAGGGCATCATCTACGCCCTGTTTGATCATCCCGTCAAAATCCACAGAAGCGCCAGTATGGATTTGCTTTGAGAGCTTCACGAAATCATGTTTTGGAGCCATTTTCAGAAGTTTTTACCGATTAAAACATGAGAAAACTTGCTTGAAAGAACTAGGGTTCGCACAAGGTTTCAGAGAGAATACTTCTTCTTGCTGGAGAATGAATAGTTCGCGTGAGGAGAGAGAAAGACGAAGTTTCGTATATAAGGAACGTGAAAGGACATATTTTGGATTTTGAAATTTTTGATCGAGATCAACACCTAAGATTAGAGCTTCAAAACCGTATTTAATTCCCCGCATTAAATGCAATAGCATTTATATCCAATCATATGGTTTCTTGTGCGAACTTTTATCATGATTTGTCATTATTATTACTGACGCGTCATCCTTAAAAAATTCCCGCTCAATTAAACGATTTGTGCTTTTATCTCTTAGCTCATAAATGATTCAGCTTATATCCAAAGTGACTCAACTCTATTTCTCTCTTCTCATGAAGTAACTCAGCTGTCAGCTAACTCGATACAGCTGACTTCCCGATAAGACTGTTTCACTTGGCTGAAATGTGAAACTTGCTTTACTTCCACTTTCTCATCTTCTATCTCTACGCTTGAGTGGGTGTTAAGTATCAACTCATTTCAATTAACCCTAACTCATTCTTGAGCTCTTCTAATCTTGATTCACAAAAGGCTTTGTGAATATATCAGCTAATTCTTATCGGTTGAGATGTATTCCAAGGTGATGTCTTTCTTTTCAACATGATCTCTTATAAAATGATATCGACATCAATGTGTTTTGTTCTTAAATGCAAGACTGGATTTTGATTGATTGAATAATAGACTAGTGTTATCACACATAATTGGAATCTCTTTTTCTTCAATCTCATAATCTCTCAGCTGTTGTCTCATCCATAAGACTTGGGCACAACAGCTGCCCACGTCGATGTGTTCTGCTTCAGCTGTGGATGTGGCTATTGAATTTTGTTTCTTGCTGAACCAAGAAACCAATCTATTTTCGAGCATTTGACATGTACTTGAAGTACTTTTCCTGTCAACTCTACATCCAACATAGTCTGAGTCTGGGTATCCAATCAGCTTGAATCCACCTTCCTTTGATACCATAAGCCGACTTCCTGGCATCCCTTCAAATATCTTAGGATTCTCTTAGTTGCAGTCATGTGGCTCTCCTTTGGTGCAGATTGAAATCTTGCACATACACCTACTATAAAGGTGATGTCTGGCCTGCTAGCTGTTAAATAGAGCAAAGATCCAATTAGGGCTCTATATCTGGTTTGATCAACAACTTTGCCATCTGTATCCATGTCCATCTTGACTGAAGTATTCATTGGAATTTTCACAGAAGACTTCTCTTTCATACCAAATTTCTTCATTAAATCTCTGGTATATTTTGTTTGGCTTATGAAGGTTCCATCCTTCAACTGTTTGACTTGAAGTCCTAGGAAGAAAGTCAGCTCTCCCTGCTCATCTCAAATTTGCCTTGCATGAGTTTTGAGAACTTGTCACACAACTCTTTATTTGTGGAACCAAAAATGATCTCAACCACATATATTTGAACAAACAGTATACTCTCTCCATCTTGAATCCTGAAGAGTGTTCTATCAACTTTGCCTTTGGTGAATCCATTGTTAGTTAGAAATTGAGACAATGTATCATACCATGCTCTCGGTGCTTGTTTCAATCCATACAATGCTTTCTTGAGCTTGTAGACCTTATCTCCAATAGTTTTCTGCTCAAAACCTGGAGGTTGTTCAATATAGACTTCTTCCTCTAACAGTCCATTTAGAAATGCACTTTTCACATCCATTTGATACAATGTGAAGTTCTTATGTGCGGCATAAGCAAAAAACATCCTTATTGTTTCCAATCTTTAACAGGAGCAAATGTTTCATCAAAATCTATACCCTCTTATTGGCAATACCCTTTGGATACC
Source organism: Rehmannia glutinosa (assembly GCA_016081115.2). NCBI lineage: Eukaryota > Viridiplantae > Streptophyta > Magnoliopsida > Lamiales > Orobanchaceae > Rehmannia > Rehmannia glutinosa. The sequence goes on along the minus strand of JABTTQ020000434.1, from coordinate 6,091 downwards.
AATCTTGCTTTGTTTCTTACAAATGATCCTTCCTCATTCATCTTGTTTTTCAAAACCCATTTTGTGCCAATGGCGTTTTGATGGGTTGGCCTTTGAACTAATTCTCATACTTTGTTTCTTTCAAACTGATTCGACTCTTCTTGCATGGCACGAATCAATGTGTGTCATCCATTGCTTGAGACACATCTTTAGGCTCTATCACGGAAATAAAACAAGTGAACATAGCTTCATGTTGTGCTCGGATCTGTTCTTATGCTATCTCTAACATATCCATGACTAACTCTGGGTGGATGGTCTCTCAACCATCTCACATCGGGGTTAGATAAGTCTTGGATTCACTGTCTCACAAACCTAAGTTGTCTGACAGACAACTCTTTCATCTTCATTTAGTTGTAGACTTTCACTTGTCTTTGAGATTCACTATCTCGTCTTCATCCGGGTTGAGTGCTCTTACTTCATCTTCAACATAAGGACTCTTACGCAAAGTTGGTTGATTCGAACATCAGCTAACTCTTCAATGTCGTCTCCACTCACATTAGGTTCATCAAAAACCACATGGATAGACTTTTCTATAATCATAGTTCTCTTATTCAAGACTCTATAGGCTTTACTCTTTGAGTGTCCCAAAAAAGATACTTTCATCACTTTAGATCGAAAGCCTTCACATTATCTTTGCCATTATTATGGATGAAGCATTTGCATCCAAATATCTGATATATCCAACATTTGGCTTTCTCCTTGTCCCATTTCATAGGAGTCTTGGTCAATTGCTTGTTGATCATGCATCTATTTTGAGTATATCGTGCGATGTTATAGCTTGACCCCAAAATCTCTTAGTGCAACCCATCTTGACTAACATGGTCCTTGTAGTTTCTTTGAGATTCATGTTCCTTCTTTCACCACTCCATTCTCATGTGGAGTCCTCATGGTGACAACTCATGAGCAATACCATTTTCAAGACAATCTTGAGTTATTATCCAATTGACAAACTCGGTTCCCTTTGCGAGATCTTATTTTTATAATGGTTTGGCTCTTCTCATTTTGAACTCTTTTCATCGGCTAAGGTAATTTACGCAAAGTTTCCTTTTTTTACACATGAAAATTGTCCATGTATATCTTGAATAATCATCCACCACCACTAAGGTGTATTTCTTTCCACTTATGCTAGTTGGCTCAACTGGACCAAATAAATCCATATGCAATGATGTAATATCCTTGTTGAAGATCCTTGAATGAAGATTTTATTTGCTTTCCCATCCGGCATGCATCACATACACTTTCTTTCTTGTACACCGAGTCAGCAATCCTTCTACAAGATGACTCCTTGCAAGCTTGTTGATTGTCTTAAAATTGAATGATAGACTCGGCTTAACCACAACCAACTTGATTCGACCGTGTGCTCTTTGCTAACAGACAAGTGCTTGGTGTAGCAATGACCAATCTACCACATATATCTGATTCTTCTGTCTTGATCCTTACAACACTATTTCATTTGATTCAACATCTTTGATCCGCACCTCTCATGTTGAATCCCACATTATAGCCTTTGTCACGAGTTGGTGGTCTTAACAGTTTGAAGTTGAGGCCTTCAACATAAGCAACATCCGAGATTTCAATCCATTTTTCTTGATAGATCTTGTGCCTTTGATTTCCCCTGAGCTTCATTTCTCCAAATATGACTTTTGCACCTCTAATCTCTTTGAATCTTGACAGGTTTCTCTTGTTTCTGTCATATGTCTCCGAATAACCACTATCCATGTACCATGTTCCTTGGCACTCACTTTGTTCAACCTACAATCAAGGAAATCGGTTTTTAGGTACCCGTATTTGTCCGCGGGTCCTGAGGGGTTAGTCTTTATAAGATGATCCAACCAACCTATATAGCCAAATGATTTGACCTTTAAAAGATAGCCATCTATCGATTACCATAATCATAATGCACATTAACAAATTGCTTGGGGTTTTAGGTTCATACAGATTGTCTCTTTTGTTCGTATGCATGTGTTTATGTTTTTAGCAATTGCTTTTTGGGGTAGTTGTGGTATTTACGAGTTTAGTGCTTGGGTGCGTATGTGTCTTGATAATAGCTCTTTTGCCTTTGGAATGACCTTTCTTTGAGGTTTGGTCTTTGCCATTTTGCTTGTATTCCATAGGTCTTTGTTGATGTTTCACATTATTCCAATCAACATAGTTTGGATAGTTTCTACCATTCCTATCATATGTATTTCTCTGATGAAAGTTATGGGGTTTTTCGGTAGCTCTTTTGCTTTTCACGAGTATTTTTACGTTGGAGTTTATTTGAGGAACTCGATTTGGATTTCTTTTTATTTGTCCTCTCAACATACTCAATGGTTGTTTTCCTTTCCTTTGTATCAAGGCGCCGTTTGTTTGTGATTGTGCTTTGGAGTGAATGTGGGTGCATCATTTGGTGTTTTAGGTTTTTGGGATGCTTCATTACTTGAAGATCCTTTTTCCAAAATCACTCTTGGAGTTTGACTATGCACAAAGGAATTAAATCATATGCATGTTTTATCTCCACATTCTTTTTGATTCATAATAAGATCATCCATGATTTGGATGCCTTTGTAAATGAGGCGATCACATTTTTAAGATTTTTCTCCCCTCTTTTCTATAGCGACTAACTCTCTTTGTGATCTTTGCATTTTCGACCTTGACTTAGTGTTCTCATCCGCTATATGACTCAGTACTCAGCTTTAGTCACCGTGAATTTTAGCTTTTAAGGTTTTTTTTTCTCATTTAGAATAGTGTGTGAGGATTTTATGTGTTCAAAATCTTTCATCAATTTGCTTAATGAATCATAAAGATCGATGGGTGATAAAGTGTGTGTATTACGATCACTATCACTTGAATCAATGAGATGAGTTAGAGTGTATCTCACCTTCGATCACGGTTGATCTTGTTCTTTGCCATAAAATGCGGATCATGCCTCTTCCTCGGAATCACTTGAGTAGTAAGCTTCACTATTTTAAGTCTACTGCTTTGGACTTGGTATCTCTCGTGATCTCGATGCTAACATAGCTTTTCTCTTTTCTATCTTAACAAAGCCCTTAAGACTTTTCTTTCTTCCTCATTCTTATACTTGTTGACTAGTGGATAGGAATTCAATCGCAAAGTGTCTGGGCTGTCTGCAATTCCAACACAAGTTCTCGGCTCTCTCGATCGGCTCATGCGCTCTTGGATTATCGAGTTCTCGATAGTCAACCCTTTGATGCTCGACTCTCTTGGGAGGTCTATCGTCTCTTGACTTGGAAGGTGTTGAATGTCTTTTGGAGGTTTCACCCTTGTTTCTTTTATAGATCTTATTAAAGAACTTGTTGAATTTTTAACCATCGTGAAATCTCCTCTTGTCTATGGCTTCCTTTGGCTCAACTCTTTTCCCTTCAACGGCATTAGAAAGCATTTGTCTTGGCAACAAGCTGTCTCCTTTTGCTCTTTTCTTCTCACTCAAATTCGTAGGCTTTGAGGTTTGAGAATAGCTCATGGTTAGATGTTCTTGAGAAGTCCATAGAATGTCTCGGGGCCATAACCTTCATTTCTCATTCAATTTAGGAGCCTTCTTAAGATCTTCATACACATTTCCTTTTGTGCATATTCTTTCCCAAGAGTCGAAAGCTCATTTGTAATCTCGATAAATCGGCATCCAAATGATCCGTTTCACACGCAAGCATTTTTAAATTTTCAAATTTTTGTACAAAGATTAATTTATTTTCCTTAATTTGTTACGATCCTTCACAAATTAAGGTCTGAACTTTTCCCAAATCTCTTTTCTGCGATTTGCATGATTTGACTTTATTGAACATGGCTTTGTCCAATGTTTTGTAGAGAATGTCCTGGCTATTTCTCAATTTGCAATTATTTGCATAATGTCCAACTTTGCCACAATAAAAACAAGTAGGAGTATTATAACTATTAGCACGTACAAAAGTCGGACCTTGGTTATTTTTCTTAAAAACACTTTGAAATGGCTTATAACCAAGTCCCAATTTGGAATGCTCACCTCTTTGTGCATCTAAAATTTTTGTGACTTTATCCGTGCTTATGTTGAAACGATGCACATCATTTTTCAAACATTCAATATCTTTTGTGAGCGATTTCTTTTCGGTTTCAAGAGAGTGAACTCAGTAAGAGTAAGAGCATGAGCTTTGTCAGAGATTCATAAGAGGTAAATAATTATTCTTTTTCAACCTTAAGCTCCTTATGCTCCTTTTTCAAATTTTTGTATTTAACAATTAAATTTTGAAACTCAATTTGCAATTCATCGAAATCACATTGCAAGTCATCAACCATGGAGGAAGTAGAAGAGTTAGAGCGTGCCTCATTGTTTTCATCGTCTATGGCCATGAGACCGTGTTCAAGTTTCTCCTTCCTCATCGGTTGTTTTCGAGTAGTTCATCCCACGTTTTGACCTCCGCATTTAGAGCCTTCTTTTTGGTGAAAGGCTTCCTTTTCTTTGCTCCTCTTCATCGAGCTTTGGGCAATCGGTATCTCTTTCTATCCTCATTAGTCCACCTTGATCCTTGGTTTTCAACCATGGCTGGTCTTCTTCAAAGAATAAATTTCTTTCTCCTTCACCATTGGCTTTCTTTTTCTGACCGTGTTCACTTTGAGTATTTACGATGGTCCATCCTCTATCACAAGCCATATTTCATCATGTAATGCGAGATAGATGATCCTGCGCATATGAATTTTCCAATCATCAAATTCTTCAACAAAGTGAACATAGGAATGCGCGTTAGATTTGCTTCCATGATAATAACTTTGCTTAAAAGTGAAAGACTTTGAAACACAAGTGTTTAAAAACTTTTTAAAGATAGAGATCTAGTTCGGTAACCGGTGCGGAAGGCTCATGAACCAACCGCTCGATACCACTTGTAGGTCCCAAGGGATGTGAAATAAGGTTTAGAAGGGGAGGGGTTTGAATAAACCTTACCAAATTTTTCGATTTTAGTCCTTTTAAAATAATTCAATGAGACTTGACTAAACGATTGTGTCCTTGATGGACAACTAAGTTGGCTTTTCAGCTAAGTTACCCACTAAAACATGATTTCGATAGAGTCATTGATAGTATAACTCACTTTCAAGCCAAATACTTAACTTGGTTGATTGGTTTTTAACAAAATCAAGACTTAACACTCTTTGTTCGAAATTAGCTTGTTATAAACACTTGATTTTTGCATGGGTTATTTATCGGTTGGATAGCAAATATAATACGACAAATGATATAATGTAAATATGCGGGAAAGTAAGTTTCTTTGAAAGTAAATGACATAAATATTTTATAGAGGTTCGAAGATGGGGTAATTTTCTAATCCTCTCTTCTCCAACTCCTGGAGGAATCCACTATGTAACATATCGATTTACAAAGCGGTGAAGCAGTTTGGAGAGCGAGATCACACAAAGCCTGCTGCGACTCGAACAACTTCTTCAGGGTTTTTTGCACTTGCTCTTGACTTACTTCTCAAGTTAATTTGATCACGAAGCCCTCCAACAAACTTGATAATGGTTCGACCTTGAACCTTTCTACAATCTGACTTGGAAAGTAGACCCTTTGGTTTCTTCAAAGTTTCCTCTTCAATGATTTGAAGTTGTCTTTCCTTCACAATTTGTGTTGGATCGATTTCCTTTGAGTTTGGGCTTGAGGAATTGCTTAAATGTCTATGAGAATATTGCGATTAAATGCTTGAATATTGCTTGCTTGTTCGTGGTTCGAGGTAACCTCTTCTCAATAAATTCTCAGCCTTTTATAGTGTACATTTGATATTTTGCCCGTTGAAGAGATAGGCTAATTTCAAATATCACTTTGTGTTCGTTGGCTTGTTTTGTCTTTGCTGCAGTCCTTGATGTTGACCTTTCTTCGTATTAAATGTCTTTGCAAAGCATTGCGGTGCGACCAAGGTGCGCAGTGTTTCCCATTGGTTCATTCCTTTTGCATAATTTCAGGACTAACACTTTAGACCTAACAACTTTGACATATTACTATATCGAGTAACATTCTCGACTTTTAATCAACCGGATCTAAGTTAGTTGTCTTGACTAGATCGATTGCCGTTTCATACCAAGGTGACTTGAG